>CM040122.1:461391301-461879963 GCA_022559845.1 Amorphophallus konjac | reverse complement strand
ACCAGAAAACCCAAATTATATAAGCTCCCATTAATTTGGATCAAATCATAAATACTGTAACATGTAAGGCACTTCCTCAACCAAAAAAGAAGAAGAAGAGAGAATCAGCAAAATCTCCTGACTAACAAAGTGGGAGAACCCCAACCCTCCACCTGTTCAGGAAGTTCCAAGTATTAGAAGTAAAACTATTCGTACTAAACAAAACTCATTGTCAGGAAGACAATGGGCTGTCTCACTCACGCATCACAAACTCTCATGCCTATTTTGATGGAGAGTAATATTTGTCGTACCTTTTAAAAATACATCGACACGCATGGCCTTCCAGGTCCACCCAAGGTATGCCACGGTGCAAAAAAGAAAAAGAAAACTAATAGTTGACAAATTAACCACATTAACACATTTATGTCATCTTTTTTTTTTTTTTTTGAATTCTCCGAGATACTTCATCACGGTACCGGCTATATTGTGACGTATCTGGGGGTCTCTTTGATATCCCGTTAGGATAGCCTAACCCATGAAAGAGATCATGTGGGCCCATGCCCCATCTCTCACAAAACAAACCCCAACCCGATATCAAAGAGCCCACTAGTGGACTATGAGACATCCATGTTGAAAGCTGGTGCAACCTATTTCTTTTTCTTACTGCACACCCACGGTGTGTTGCGCATCTTGGGTATGTAATAATTTTAAAAGTTTATTTTTAAAAAGAGTTTTTTAGAGTGGTCCCCGAGATATCTTAATTTGGAGTGCAGCTTACGTCGTCATCCAATTATTTAAAAGAATTAAAAATAAAACGGGTCGATTTTTAAAAGAAACGAGCTCAACACTATTTAATCAATTTGATTTTTTTATTTTTTCTGGATAATTAATTGGTCACATGAATTATACTCTGAGTTAGGATAACTTGGAGATCACTCTAAAAAAATTTCAAAAAAAATAAAAATTTAAAATCAGTGCACACCCAGGTGCATCACACCACACCCTGGGGTGTAGGGGTGAGCATGATTCGATTTGATTCGGTCTGGACCATTTTTTTCAAACCGAATTTATTCGTCAAATTAAATCGAAAAAATTGATTTGGTTCGATTTCAAATTAATATTTCATATTTTATTATAATATATATCAATTTAATGACTTATATGCATATAAAATAAAGATAAAAATAAATAAACACAGTTATGTTTTGTATGTTTTTATATGTATATAATTAAAATTTTAATTTATATATATATTTTTATATAAGATGAATAAAAATATATAAATAATAAATTTGATTTATGAAATCGAACCAAATCGAATTCGAATTCAAATCTAACTAAACAGAATCGAATCAAATACTTCAGTTTGATTTTTCGGTTTGAATCAAATACTGGAGTGTGCGACGAGTCTTTCTATTCTTTTTATAGATGACTTGGGTTGTGCCTCCGTCCCCGGCCCGCCAACCCCAATTGCCACCAAAATAGACTAGAAATGGCCCAAAGTAAGTGTAACTCAAGTGTTTTAAAGCCATTCTTTAGTGTAACTTTTTGTTAGAAGGAATTATTAGATATAAAATTGAGTTTTTTTTTTTGTAAAAGCACCCTATCTATAAATTTACTCCTCTTATTTTTACATTATTTTGAATAAACTTATGATATCAGTATAGTGCCAAAAGTACCCCCACAGTCGTTTCTATCCATATAATTAAAACATTTTAGATGAAAATACCCTCATAAAAATGCTTTATTTTGAGTTAAATATTGTGACAAAGTGAGAAGGAGATGGATCGGAGAGAGAGTTTAGAATATATTACGATATTCTAGTCTTTTTTTTTAATTAGTTAAAAAGTTGTTGAGAATGGAATAAAAGATTTTAACATAATGCAAACAGTTTGTGACGACGGCAAGGCTATTTTTATAAGTATTGTTATGTAGTGAGTTTCTTAAAAATAATAAGAAATAAGAGAAATAATTTTATAAAAATTATATAAAGAGAATATATTTACAAAATATATTCAAAATTTATCTACTACTTCGACGAGATAAATTAAGTTTTAGAAATTATTTGTGATCTATAGTTATCTTTTCAGTGCCCAATCGAAATGAGATTGTTGGAGAATATTTTACTCTCTGTAACTACCAAATTAATCATACCCACTCTTAATTATTCAAATTCTACGTTGAAAAATGACTTTTAAAAAGCTTTGCTAAACATGAGTCCTAAGTTACACTTTAAGATCGGTGATTTGGTAAAATAAGATGAGAAACCACAACCATTCAGCATTTGATCAATAATGTTCAGGATGAAATAACTTTATAATAATATTTAAAATATCAAAATAAAGTCACCAAATTTTAGGCTGCCGTTTTCTTCGTTGGAATTTTTTTTCGAGAGCCAGTTCCACGAGCCTCCCAGATCCGGCCGTCCGACCGAGGAAATTGGAGAGTACAGGGAAGATATTCCCTTGGGATGGTAGGAAGAACGTGTGGCGCTCAGGGTTTTCTCCGTTTGGCCAGAAGACCCACTCCTGTACTCAACTTTGTTCTTACCCTTGCAGTTGGGCAACGCCCACAGCACCAAATTGCACATTTTGATCGGTTTAAAGCTAAAAAACTCGGAGTTCCCCGCTGTGTCAACTCGCGTTTCACCGGACAAAAGGACGTCTTTTTGCTGTGGTAACGAGGATCTTTTGGTGTTAATGGTTGGTTTGGAATTTGGAAGGACTGGGGAAAGGAAGCGGAGGTGAAGGGAAGAGGAAAAGGAAAGACCTTTTTTAAGGAACCCAAACACCCATGACTTCCACGAACTGAGAAGGCAAGCGCCACAAGCCGCCTCCTCAGTTCTCACTGTTGGAAAGGGCGGGCACCAGTGGCAGCGGTTGCAGATCAGCAACTCCCCCCATGGCCAAATTCGTAGCCCAGGGCGGGTTTCAAGCTGCCCTTCAGCGAGAGGGCCTGTGATCTCAGAGACTCGTTTCTGTGCAGACTTGGCGGTGGTAGCAGTGGCGGGGCGTTGTTATTTAAGAGCCCATTTGACGTCCTCGGGAACGGCGGCAGTAAGCACAAGCTTGCTAGGTGGTCCTGCAGAGCCTCTTCTGTGGGCAGGAAAGGCAGAAGGCTTAGTGAGGAGGAGGAGGGTTTCAAGGATGTTGATGAGGAGGACGATGACTCTGAGGAGTTTGAGAGGGATGAATTGTCCTGCTTCAGAGGGCTAGTCTTAGACATTTCTTACAGGTCAGTGATCTTCTGGTTTCATTCATGTTTTTTTTTCCTTTCTTTCTAATGGTCCGGGCGGGGTATGTAAGTAGGTGGATCTCGTTAATTCTAATAGATGTCGATCAATAATGGATCAATGTCCATGATCATTGAATTGTTTGGGGCGTCAATAGTTTTGATATGTGTGCATGTATAGTGATGTGCTTAGGTGTCACTTCTGTGCATGTATAGTGATGTGCTCAGGTGTCACTGCTTACAAAACTTAGATTCATGGCTGTAATGTTCTGCTTTCAATTTTATGGTTTATGATTTTAGGTGAAAGCTTTGACTTTTCTCAACAATATAGATCTGAAAGGTGGCCTTTTGAGCCCACTTAATCTAATCGTTGGTTTGTTTGTTGGCTTCTGGCTGCTTGACAGCAAATATGGTATATAATTTCGTATGAACGTGTCGTACTTGCAAGCAGCAGTCTCTGCAGTTCGTAAACAATTTATTGTCTGGAGAGCTGCAGTTTTTTTTTTTACCTATATTTTATCCCCAAGCATGCTCTTTGTCCATTTATTTCTGTTCTTTTATATCTAGCGTTACTTTATGGTCATTCCAGAATGCCTTTGTGTAGGTCATAAAGATACCTCTTTAGCACGGATTATTTGTAAGCTGTGCTGATCTGCAGAAAATGATTAGTGTACTTGTAGAAGCTAGAAATTCCTTAATACAAGGGTGGTAAACCTACAAGAGATTATATACTCTATACCGGAAGTTCATGAATATATCTGTATCTTAGTGGGTGTTTTGAACCCTAATTAAAAGGAAAGATAGGGTATGAGAATGTTTTGATATTGTATTTTGGCCTACTGGGGTTTTATTTATGTCCTTAAATTCCTTAGATGCAGTGATCCTCAATCTTTCGTAATGAGTAGTAACTCACTGCAAAAAATAAATGAGCATCTGCTTTCATGTTTATATCTGCACATCCAACCTGTGTACGCAGAAGCATTATCTGAAAACTGTATTTTCCATTCAAAGGGCATCTGTCAGACTTTGTGGTTCAAATTATTTTGCTTATCCTTATGCATGCTAACTTCTACTGCTTTCTCAAAGTTTTTGCATTTATGTTAATGATGTGGAAACTTTCCATCTTTAAGTAAAGGACTAGAGCATGTGTCAAGTTGAACATTTCTGCTTGCAGCCTGATTTTTTCTCACGGAATTACATTTGTAAATGGTCCACTTGATACACTACATTTATGCCTGACCATGTCTATTCCTTCTCAGGCCTGTAAATGTTGTTTGTTGGAGGCGTGCCATTTGCTTGGAGTTTATGGAGAAGGTCAGTTTGCATAACTCCAGTGCTATCATTTCAGTCATCAAATTTGGTCACAGAAAGCTGACATTCTATATCTTTAATTCATTGTTTTTTTTTTGCTTAAGTAATTATTATCTTGCAAATAAATAACACTTGAAAGTAAATATCTCCATTTTGCATCTACTATGTTGCTTTAGTGACCACACATCTTGATTTATGAGGCCTTATCTGATTTCTTTTTGTAGGCTGATGTTCTAGAATACTATGATCAAACAGTATCATCCCCTCGAGGATCCTTCTACATCCCAGCAGTCTTGAGGGTGAGCAGATTAACTTACATTAAAAATTTTTTCTGGCAACTCTTTTCTTGTTGGGGAATATTTCTTTTTGCCGACTACTTATTGCTACCATGGTGTGAACTCTTGATGCTTAAATATAACTCAGAGAAAGACTAGTCAACGATATTAGGATACTCCAAATCTTATCTTGATGTTGGTCAATACAGTTTAATTATCAATTCATTCTTCCGGGGGTTATCTAACTCTTAAGGCCCATTTTATGGTTGACCTATTAACTTACTGATGTCTCTCCAATTTTCAGGTACCTCATTTGTTACAGGTGGTCAAGAGACGAAGGGTCAAGTACAACCTCAGTCGTAAAAGTATATTTCATCGCGATTCTTACACTTGCCAGTAAGTGCTTTTTGGAGGCATACTCTTTTTGCTAGTTACGGATGTTGATGTCGCATATCTGTTACCTGCTAATATATGCGTGACAATTATTTTGATTTGAGACAGGTTAGTTGGCCCAGTTGTCCTGCCAACCCCCCCCCCCCCCTCCACCCCACCCCACCAGGTTGCTTTGACATGAAACTAAAGGGGTGGAAGTGGGTTCTCTACTCCTGTTTTGATGACCAGGGTGCTCGAAACAACTTTACCTATTGTAGTGGATTCATGAACATTATTAACACAGTCAACCTCAATGTACCCATTTCATGAGCTTGCTTTTTTGTGATTTATCTGCAGAATATTTCTAACAATGATGCAGCACCTAATGAGTAGGTCATATTTAGAGGCATTAAAAGTTACCGCTGAGTAAACACAGATGCTAATCTGGTCCACTTTTCTCGAAGCATACTTGTGATTTTTTCAGAAACATAATCTGTGCCCTTCCGCATTTTTTTTTGATGAAAGAAGAGCTTTAGTCTTTTCCATTTCAATTAGGATTTTATTGACATTTTTGGGGAACATTTGCTTAGTTAATTGAGCATTGCTGACGTTCGAGCTGGAAATTTACTGATTCACTTTCTAGGTTGTACACCTTTGCTAGGTATGAATCCTAAATGGTTCAGTTGCGTTTTCTTAGATAGCCATGTTGACGCTAATTTGTTCTTAACAGGTACTGTTCTTCACATGAGAATTTAACTATTGACCATGTCCTTCCAATCTCAAAGGGTGGGGAATGGAAGTGGGAAAATCTGGTGGGTATATTGTACTTCTCCTCGGTATTCAATTTTTTCCTAAATGCATATGTTTTGTATACCTAGCTGTTTCATATTCAATTGTTTTTCATTTTTACATGTGTCACAGTTATTTGTCAGCAGAAATAGGCTAGAAGGCTAGAACTTTGCCACCTACAAAAAGTTGTCACGAATGTGGGAAAATTTGTCAAATGTGCTGAGTCCTGGGCAATTGTTGACTCGGTGGTTGCCCGCTGGTTCCATTGGCATGAAGGTCGAATTATTGATTTTTCATCTGGTCATGAAAGCTCTCTATTTTATCCGGCATCATTTGCTTCAAAATTAACCATTGAAATATGAACTGTATACGACACTCAATCACAACCTTCACTATAAGAAAAACATTTAATTTAATCTTTAATAACACGCCACGTAGAAATGCCAAGTGAGAAGCATTGCAAAGTGTAAAACCCCTTATAATTTACATTTTATCTCTGTGGTATGCCAATATTTGCTTTTTTGCATCCATGTAAAATGTAATGGACAATTGAGCTCTCTTCACTGTGGTTATTACATATGTCTCTAAATAAATGCCACTAGTAAATTTCCTTCATTTTTATGTGAGGCTTAAGCATGGAACACAGTAAGATTGGTTGTGTATTTATTTACAATTATTTCAATGTTCTCAACCATTTATGCAAATGATTCCCACTTGAGTAAAACATGTTTCCTTCTCTTCCTTCATAAATTAGCTCAAGGGAGTTAATTGTTGCACTGAAATTAACAGAATATTACATGTAGTTTATTTATGACCAAATGCTACTTTGTTCTATTCCTTTGAGATTTTCCACTAGTAATATGACAATGGTATGTTTTACAATTTGAGAAGGGGGGAAAAAATAAGGCAGGCCTATGGGTGAGTGGATTGCGTTCCAATACAACACAAGCCGAAAACATAAAAAATTCTCTTATATTTTTAGTGGGATGCATTTTGAAAGCCACAGCTGAGAAATTGCATCACTTTATGGTGCTATCATAGGTAGGAAAAGATGTGGATGCACACAACTTCCAGAATGAGTGGAAAATGGTTGATCTTTGGATAACAAGTTAGGGCATGTCATCCCGTTGTTTGAATGATGTTTTACTTGTAATGCTGGCAAACTCACTCTATCTACATGTAGTGATCACAGTGTTGTTTGTTCTTAAACTTCTGTTTTTGTGGGATCCATTTTGTCTGTTGCATTCCTTGGTTCATTCTCTTTGGACTCCTCGAGTACAGAGGAATTGTAACATGCAGGAAAAATCAAAGCACTATTATATTCATAATAACGGAAATATCCTCCTACATTGTTTAATATAACTATGTTTAACACGTGGGAATTAACTCAAAAAATAAATTAAACAAATTAAATTTATGTGCATGGAATATGAGGAAGCTTGATTATTTGGTGTCCATTGATTGGACATTTGTGCACATTTGTTAGTCATTTGGATGGTATGTGCAATGTTAACCCCGCACGTTAGTTTATCAGACGCTTAAGGTTTGTGTACTGGACTTTTCCCCACTGATCGGAATCAATGTTAATTTTCATTAGCATAAAGTCTGAGCACCTTTGTTTAACTACCAAAGAAATCATCAACCTCCACAATATTAGTTGTGATATTGAGGGCGTATTTGCAATTATAACATCAAACACCATTGAAGGGATGAGGGCACTTATGCCACAATGGGGGTAACATTGTAATTTTGATTTGAGTTAGGATAGTCCTATGTAGATTGGGGTAGGTCTGTAATTTAAGTAAGGATTTGGGCATTAGTTAAGGATTGTTTCACAGTTTGATACTGTCTAGGGGTTAAATTGTAATTTGATGCTAGCAGGGGCATGTTTGTAGTTTTGTACTGACTCAGGGCTTATTTGCAGTTTTGTACCGACTGGGATTTGACACTAGTTAGGGTTTAGTTGCAATTTGATACTGGCTAGGGTTTGGGTCGGTAGACCGATTTGAGACTTATCTTCATCGGACCATCGTCTCGCCGTCAGAGAGTTGGCTCTAGGCTTCATCTCAATTGAATTTTCGGGTCGCCAAGATGATCTTTGTCGGGCCATTGGATGAGCATTGTGAACTTCTCTCCTTGAGGCGGGGGCGTACATACAAAATATCCATATGTAGTAGGGACACTTACACAATTTACGGAAATTCAGGGTATTTTTGTAAACCCGGACATTTCTATAAAATATATATGACATTTGAGTGGTTACATGACTTTACAAGACCTTTTCGACGAATTGTAGACTTATATAGGTTTCTCCTGCAAAAAATATAGGGCATATCTACAATTTACAAAAGTTGTAGGATTGTTTGCAATTTACAGACATGATAGGGGTTTTCTTGTAAATTCAGGGGTATTTTCGTAATTTCTTATTGATTTAGAAAATTACATAATTTTCCCCATGAAATTGCAGAGAAATTACATAAATGGACACAAAATTACATGTGTGCCATCACAAGGGCATTTTTGTAACATCCCCTTGCTCAAAGGCACACAAAAACAAAGGAATTCTCCATGCACTCCAAGTCTCGGACTCCGTGTCATAATGTCTAGTGTAATGGAGCCCACGGGGGCTTTTTATAGACAATGGGGACCTACTCAGGACCGGATAGGTCCTGTAGGGGACCTATCTGGTCCGGGTAGGTCCCTCTACCCAGTCCCATTTGAGCCTGGGAGTTGAGAGAGGGGGCACGGCCTTTAAAAGCCCCCTTTTTTATTTTTTGTGTTTTTCCATGTGGAGAGGAGGAAAGCGACCCTCCTTGGGCTTTGTGCCTTGAATTTCCTTGTGTTTTCTTGCTCCTTCCGTGCCGTTTGTCGTGGAAGGGAAACTCCGCCTTGCAGGGACGACTTGCCGACAAGTGTCAGATGCTCCACAGGTGTGACGAAAATTCCTTTTAGTTGTTTCTTGGCTACGAGGGCTTTTTCCCTTTCATGCCGGGTATCCGTCGGGAGTCCCCAGGACATGTCATTGGTCCGTAATCATGATGACCTAGGCTTTGTGCCATTTATCGATCGTCATCGGACTAATTTAATTTTTATCTATCTCGATTATTTCAAGAAAAGTAATAGGCTCAACACCCTACTACATAAACATAAGTGCAGACTTGCTGTCTAAGAGCATATGATAGTGAATAACGTATAGGCATTTTTGCTCTTGCATTACTACATGGGAGGCATTTTTTGCATTGATTAATCAGGACATTGTGTACATTATACGACTCTTTAGATTTTTGAGTTAGTTACATTCATCACGACATGTAACGGAAGGGACATTTTTGCACTGATGTTAAGCGGCTATATTAATTAATATGTGTTACGATGTGGAAGAATTGAAGAGAGCTTGGCCTCTCCCATGACATATATGCAATATATATACAAGTACAAGACCCCCAAAGGAGGGCAAGGCCGATGGCCAATGTCCTACTCCTAGTAGGATACAAATTATAGCAAGAGAGAGGGAGAAAGAGGGAGAAAGAGGGAAAGTCTATACGAGAGGAACTATCCTAGTAGGATTTGGAGGATCCTTCTCTTAACAATATGTATCTAAGAGTGGCTTTCTGCAATTGTACATGTAGCATGATTGTTTTTGTAATTGTCATTGTTGAGGTTTAGTCCATTACTGGATATCTGTGGGCATCTTCTCTCTATATACATGTCGAGGATTCCCTCAACTCAGTGCTTAGGTTTTGGATTAGAGATTGAGCCTTTAATATGGTATCAAAGTCAGGCTTAGCATTGAATCCTCCATTCGGGCATACTCCACCCAACCTGTTTAGTTGTTCCACTCATACCATTCAGATTTAGCGGCAAAGGTGTTGAGGTTTAGTCCCATATTGGATATCCATGGGCGCCTTCCCCCTATATATGTAGAGGATTTTCTCAACTTAATGCCTAGGTTTTGGGTTCAAGTTCGGGCTTTTAACAATCACAAATGGGAATCAATGTAATATATTACAACAACATGACATTGTCTGATAATTACTTCACTTTTTTTTTAATATGGTTCAATCTCACACTTCAAAGGTGGCATAGGAGAAAAAGGATCCTCCAAACAGGTCAAGTCTCTAAGTTGGGTCAGAACGAACAAATGTTTGTGTCGAAAGTTAAGAATTCTTCTGTGACAAACTGGTCATAGAAGGTGACGTTATCTAGATTTCTGTCTGGTTCTTTGGCAAGTGTGTTGAGTACTGATGACAAAGGGTAATGTTTGGTTTTTAAATGGATCTTAAAGAGGTCGCATCTGGGGGTCTTTGGATGTTATTTGAGCCAAAGTGGTTAGTACTTGGAGAGTTGCACAGTTCTGCTGGATGGATAGGGTTTATTGTGTATAAGTTACACATTTGCATTTGCACTGTTTGCAAAGATGCATTGATCTTGGCACCACAGACAAAAGGCCCTTAAAAATAAAAGGGCAAACCGAGGAGAATGGAAAATGCTTGTACTCCCTTAAGATACCTTCACATCTCAGCTATGCACCTATATTTATGACCGTTCAGTTCCATTTCTTGGTCATCTTGGAATAGTCAGCGTCGGGTGACGATGTTGTGAGGAGTATCTCAGGAGTGTATTTTAAGGGAGTAAGAATAGCATTTTCTAAGAATAATAGTGGACTATTGTTCAAAAATGGGCTCACTTAAATGCCACATGATGAGATTGGTGAACAAAACAGGCATGAAAGACACCAAAAGAGGAAAAAATTGAATGACCTCATGAAATGTGAAGAAAGTAGAGAATTGTACTAAAGGTCAACAAGATATAAGGTGATATTTTTAGCTCTTCTGGGCCATTTAGTTCCACATTGGATATCACTAGCCATTCCCTACTATGCTAGTTGTCCTGGGCTTCTCCACACACTTGACCTGAGTTTTGGGTTGGCCGTTCAGTTCTACAATAAGCTATTTAGTCCCTTACTAGGAATTCACCAGCCAATTCACGTCTGTGATAATTCTGGGCTTCTCCGCCCACTAACTTGGGCTTTGGGTCCACTCCATTGACTTGAGTTTGGGTTGGCCGTTTCGTTCAGTAAAAATGTTTCATAGAGATGATGCTGACAAAATTTGAGCCGTTTTCCCGGTAACCAGTGAATGCTCTGTCTTCAGTTCATAAGCCTTCTAGTTGCACCCATTTCCAGTCTTCTAAGACTAAAAAAATGCAATTTTTGTGCTATGATCTGAGAAAGATCTTCTGTGCTTTGCATGGTTCATCATCCGTCTCTATCTCCTGCAGGTCACAGCTTGTGCAAAATGCAACTCAAGGAAAGGACAGAAGACGTTGGAGCAAGCAAATATGAAGCTGCTCAAGATCCCAAAGGTTCTAAAAATTTATTTCTCTGTAACTTGAATGAGAAACTGAGCTGCTGTTTGTATGTTCACTGACCGGACCAGCCATTTCTCCATTCATGTCACAGACCCCCAAGGACTATGACATTCTTGCCATACCCTTGACAACTGCAGCTCTGATGATGCTGAAGTCAAGAAAAGGTGTTCCTGAGGAATGGCTGCAGTACCTATCCAAGCCTGCCCCATAGTATTGATACCGATCATCGAAGTTAGAAAAGTACATACTTAGGTCTGTGCATACCTGATTCACATGTCATATGTTTTTTGTCCCCTGACAAAAAATTGCCTCCAGAAATTATTCACTTGGTCTGTCCCCAGCGGATCTCAATGTATTGTACAAGAAACCCTTGCAAATAAAATGTCAATTCAGCTGACAGCGATACATTCTTCTCTCACTCGTAAGTCTCTCTTACACCCTGTGTTTAAGTCAAAACTGTGATGCAAGGCAGCGTGTGGAACTTAATGAGAAATTTCGTGCTACTATGTTTGCCACAGTTATTGGGAGCCATCCAATTCCTTGATCCGATGGCTGTTACATGCTGATAATGCATTTGGCCGGAGTTGTACCAAGGGTGAGCATTATTCGAGTTCAATCGGAACATCGAGCCGAACCAATAGATTTGGTTCAGTTTAGTTTGTGTTGAAATTTTAAAAATTTTAATTTGGGTTCAAATCGAACCATATTAAAATTTTTAGTTTGATTCGACTTTAAAGTTTAGAAAATCGAACCGGATTAAATAATCTGAATTTAAAGATATTTTTATCAAGTTAATTTAATTACATATATAACTATAAACTATAATTTCAAAACTCTAATCTCTCATCTTGACGAGATTTTTAACTCTACGTAGTAAGTTTCAAATCACCTTCGATTTTAACGTAACTGAAGTTATTAATTTTTTTATATAAAAATATTATGGAATTTGCTCTTGTAAGTTGTAACTTTGATGTTATTTCTTTAATATTTATTTTATTTAATATAAGTTTTTTTACCCTATCGTTTTTTACTCATTTTTAAATCTAATCTAATTTCTAAAAGGAGATAAGAATATAGTTCAAATCGAATTAATTTAATTTGATTTAATTTAATTTTAAAGTAGTTCGATTTAATTTAATTTATATTGAATCTTTAATTTGATTTGATTTGATTTGAAAAAAAGTATCTTCGAATCAAATCAAATTAAACCGCGTTCATCCTAAGTTGTACAATCATTTCATTAGATGGTTCTCAGTTGAGTGTGCCAAGAAATGTACTAAAAAGTCCTCGTATTGTAAAGTTCCTTTATTTATGGTGGACCCAGCTGATAATAGGGCCTGTGCTACAAGTTTATTGGTTAGTGTCCTACGTTAAAGCAACGGCACGTTAGTTTATTGTCAACTACTCAACTGTGGAGTTTCTCCCACTTGAACGAATTTCATAAGAGGCAAGACAACGAAAAAAAAAAAAGAAACCCAACACATATTTTGAACTTGATATGCCAACTCATTGGTTGGATACTCTGGCATGACGAAAGAAAAATACAATTTACATGTGAAATTTTCCGCTATATTATGGATGATTTTGGTTCATTGTTTTGGAGAAGAGAGCGCATCCAAAAGGATTTGTTTGGTTTAATCTTTATTTCTGACTTTTTAAGAGATTTTAACGGTCTGTCAACAAAAAATGACGATAAGAGTTTAGTTTACGTGATATTTAATTCATGTAAGGAGATTGTACACGTAAATATAAATGTAAGATAAATGTTTACTCAAATTCACATAAACGAGGGTATATATGTAAAAGATCTGTTTTTCTTTTTGTCAGCATAAACTTTGATTCAGAAGTTGGTTGACTCGCGTGTTATCCGACAAATGTTGAGTCGGCGAGTCACCAGCCTGACACTGAGTCATGGTCGAGGCGGCGGAGACCAGCGGACTATGCTCCACAACCACCTTCACTTGCTGCTCCGAGGCCAAGGCGGTGAGGTCGGGTGGGGGGGGGGTGCGGCGGTGGGGGAGGGATCGGAGGGGGTCATCGTTCATGCCTCAAGGTCACTCTTCGTCCAAAAAAAATAAAAAAAAAACGAAAAATGAATCAGTCGAGTCACAAGCGGCACGGTCTATGCCGTACCGTGCAGTGGGGGAACAGAGACACCCCGATCTGGTGGCACGAGGCGAACCCTGATTTGATAGAGCCCCCAAAAAATTGAAGTTTTCACGAGCACTTCTAAACTTGTATATGCGGACAGAGCGTGCCATGTGCCCAAACTCCTCGGAGTCCTCTGGAAGTCCACGTATAACTCTTCTGGTCCGGTTTCTAAAAAAAAAAAAAAAAAAAACTCGTCTTGTAGCTTTGTGGTGGTTTGCAGTTTGAGGTGAAGGGACAACAGAGGTCCTCTTCTCCTGGCTCTCCTCATCTGGATGAGAGCGGGAGATGAGATGGGAGGAGACGGCACTGCCCACCACCGCCGCCGCCCACCCGGGGCGTCCCGTCACAAGAGCACCGGCGTGGGAAAAGGAAAATCTTTCAGCAGCAGCAGCAGCAGCAGGCATTGGGCCACCACCACCACCACCACCACCACCCATCAACCGTGACGATTCTGGTCTCAGTGCCCTTACCCATCATCATGGAAGCCCGGAAAAGATAAGCAAACCCCACCCAGCTCATCCTGCTGAAAAGGCAAAAGGGTGACGAGGCAAAAGCACTACCTGGGAATTCCAGAGCCTCAAGTGCACAGAGGCATCAGCTGGTGAGAGCCCATGCCTGTTCTTTTCCATGTGGCTTTCCCCCTTTCTCTTTGCCCTCTTGATGGCTCGTAATGGGGTATGGTTTTGCGTACTTTTGACCATCAGTCACACAGGCTGTGCACGACCCTTCACTCGAAATGGACAGGAGAAACTCGGGCTTGAGTAAAAAAGATTCCTTGCAACAAGTTTGGGTTTTCGAGTGTTGATCCTTTTGAGTTTTGACACTTGTTTCACTCTCCATGGCTCCACTGTAGAGATTGTGGCTTGTACGGTATATCTCAGTTCTGTTGGAGCTCTAAGCTTTCTCCATCTCGCACTACACCAGAATCTCCCCCCCCCCCCCCCCCCCCGCCCGCCCCCTTCGCCTTCTAGCTCATTCACAGAAGGAAACAGGAAAGACTAGTCACCTCATCAGACAAGCAGCTCTGTGTCCATTGGTTACTCTCTTATCCTTCCTTTCATCCCCCTATTAAGTTGCGGGAAGGCAGATGCTTTGTTGGTGAGGAAAGAAGGGATTCTGGTATAATGCATTGATGGGTAACTGCTGGTATAAGTGGAACCTATCCATTTTCAAAGTATCCTCCAATGTAAAGTCAGGTGTGCTGCAGTTGGATTCCCTGAGACCCTGACTCCATCTCAAATCCAATATCCATATTTTTTATATTTTTCTTTTTTTATCATAGATTGGGTCGAGGTTTTCTTATGTTATTTTGTAGTTGATACCGCTGCTGGATTTCCTTACTAATACTTTTTATATCCAACATGCAATTTCATGCCGTCTAGGCTGCTAAAATCCGTAATTTACCTTTCATTTCATCCTTACAGGTTTCTGACTGTTTTATGAGATTCTTGTGAATTTGCGAAGTTTTTTTGCTAGTTTCTCCGATGACCAGAACTAGTTAAACCAGGAAATATTATTGTTATATCTGTACGTCTGCCATTCCTTCTGAGTATCACTTTCTGATTATTTTAGTTCTGCCTACATTTTTCTTGTTCCATTTAGAGTCTCCAAAGCTTCAGATAGAAGCAGTGAAGGATGAGGGTGGGCATGGTAGTAAGCTGCCATCAAATCCAAGAGAAGTGGAGGGTATGCGTCGTGATGAGGGAACTAATCTGTTAGTAACCTTCACCTTTGAAGAGTTGAAGAAGATTACAAGCAATTTCAGGCGAGATCATCTATTGGGTGAGGGAGGGTTTGGACGTGTCTACAAAGGATTCATTTCTGAAGATTTAAGAGGGGGGATCCAACCACTTCAAGTTGCTGTTAAGGTTCATGATGGCAATAGGAGCTTCCAGGGTCACAGGGAATGGCTTGTATGCCTCTATCAAGATTTAAAATTTTCATTTTAGATTCATCCTTTCTTATTCGTTCCCATATTGTTAAGAGAACATTGCACCCTCCCTTTCTCTTTCTCTTTTCATGAGATTTCTATGATGGTTGCAGGCAGAGGTTATCTACCTGGGGCAGCTTTCACATCCAAATTTGGTGAAACTGATTGGGTATTGCTGTGAAGATGACCAACGGGTACTGATTTATGAGTACATGGCTCGGGGTAGTGTGGAAAGCAACCTTTTTTCAAGTAATTGTTCATTCTGTTTTCTCACTTGGTACTACTGATTTTCTCGCTAGAAAGTAATTGTATAACAATCCGTTTTGCCTGAAAAAATAGAATTATAATTTCATGTAATTTGTTTTTGGAAATTCTGCTCAACAACTGTGTGAGGCTTTTCTTTTATGTGTGGTTTATTTGCTTGTACTTCTCATTATGGTGTTCATTCAGCTATAGGGTTCTCAAAAAGGGGCTCCAGAAGGTTTTAAAATTAATCAATTTGGTTGCTGTAGCATGTGATATTACCAGGGTCAAAAATCACCCTGATGGTTACCATGGACCATTGATATTACCAGAGTCAAAAATCACCTTGATGGTTACCGTGGACCATTGTCCTAATTTTTTTATTTTGACATAAGTGAATGTTCCTGATAATTAGTGATGGAAGGAACTCTGCAAGAACCTTATGCTGGTCATTTACAAGTTTTATTGAGTTTCATCCACACAGTCTCTGTCCACCTCACTTCTGTTTCACACTCTACAGTCGTGAACTTGCAAAAATGTTGTCTATCTGAAGTGAACGGGCTAGAGGCTAAGATAGTCTCTGACAGTTGGTTCTCCGGACTTTGCAGCTGATAGAACTGCACACCGAGTATTCTAATGTTGTCTCTGACAATACTAGTGGTCAGTGCTCTAAAAAGTGTGCAAAAGTGTGTACCTAAAAGTCTGCCATGCTAAATCACATGGAGGCATTAGGTGTTTCAGTAATTGAAGGACTCAGCTGATGGAAATCTCTCCTAGTAAATGTGAAAGTACATATTTACCTGGATAAAGTGATTTATGAAAATAAAATGGACTGCCACAGTTCAAAAGGGTCTACCTTGCAAAAGCAAAATCCTTTTTATTTTTCTCTCTTTTTTCTTTTGAAGCTCTGAGCTTCTACAATATTGGGATTTTGCCCATGTGGGAGGCGGACAAGTAATGAAGGACAAATGGTTAACATAGCATTGCTGTCATAAAGTGCTTTCTAGATCAGGTTGGCTGGGGAGTGGGGTACGGGCTGTGAAAACGCTAAGATGTTGGACCAAATATATGTGTTTTTTCTAAGCAATGTAATGCCAGCACAGGAATTACATCTTTTGGGAAGTTGCAGTTGCTTAAAAGAAGCCTTTGTGGAGTCGGGTGTTTTGCATTTCCATGTAGTATTTGGCTAAGGTCTTAGTGGTGAGTTGCCAGATCAGATTACAGCATTTCATTCGTATTCAAAGTATGGATTTTTTCTTCATACATTTTTAAAAATGTCAAAAGACTTTGAGTATGTAGTGCCCTCCCTCTGAATTTGAAGCCAGGAAGACATACTTTTAGCCCGAAAGCATATTTTGCACCTACTGTTTCTATGGCGGAGAATTTGGATTTGGATCACTACTGATTCAGCTACTGCTAGTTCTTTCTATTTCTGGGCATATAGTTTGGCATTAATTCGAAGAAATATATTTTCCTTATCGCTGAATGTCTTCTTTATGATGTACGGTGGTCACCTATTTGTCTTATACATGGTTTGCTTCATAAGAGGAATTGCAGTTCTATTTTCTGGAAGTAAAAAAATGATCTGAAGGTCTATTATTTTGCTTCACCATTTTCATCTGTCCATGTGATGTACAAATTGGTCCTGTTTTTGGTTCTGCATAGTGCATACATGGTATGGTATACTGCCATGTAAGACATTCGTCTGTAAGGATTATCCTTTTTTATTTTTTGAAAACAGTCCATGGACTCAATTGCATTCATGTCCAAACAAAGTTCATGTGGTATATTTTCCCCCATGTGCATTCAGTTTATCACTTATCTTCATGAACTTAGATGTAGTTACCCAACTGATACACTGCTTGGTTACAAAGTCTTACCATGTTCTAGTCACATAAATTCCTGTCCAAAAATTGTAAATGACCATCAATTAGCAAGATAATTTTGTGCTTGTGTTTTGCTGCATAAGCATGCCCATTTTATCGTCTTGACAATTCATGTGTTTTACAGAGTTGCTTCCCCTCCCATGGTCAATCAGAATGAAAATTGCATTGGGAGCTGCCCAAGGGCTCGCTTTCCTCCATGAAGCGGAAAGGCCAGTCATCTACCGTGATTTTAAGACATCCAACATTTTGTTAGACCAGGTTAGTGCATAGCTCTATTTTTACTACTTTTTGCACTCTATCTAAGTTCACATGCTTAACTTTTACTTGTCAGGTAAGCATGTCCTGGTGAAATTCTTTGAGACAAAATCCCCTTGCAGTCATGTCAATTCTCATCTGCAGGATGTAATCAATTCACTGTAGACTAATCATGGTCTAAGCTTTTAGTTAGATGCCATATAATACAATGTGTCCTAGCGAACCTGCTGGTGTCAAGACATGTGTATAAATTCAACCATCCAAAATTTGGTGTTTTTGATAATCACGTAAAAATAACATTCTCCATTTGGACAACCATTTAGACAATAATCCATAAGAAAGGTCATGAATGACAATGATCTTTCTGATAAAAAGGTACATACATGAGTAAACCATTGTTAGAATGAAAATTGCATGTCTAGCTCTCCTTCATTCGAATTCTCTTTTATATGATTAACAATGCCAATGACGTGTAAAAATACCATAAGATGGTCCTTTTTTGCATCCAAGTGGTCTTTCTTCGCATAGAAAATGATCTTTTTGTGCATCATTAGTATTTTAGATGAAATATATGACAATTCAAATGCAGAAGCAATAAATCTGCATTTTTCATTCTAACAATGATTTATATGGGAAAAAACCCCCAAAAATCTGTTTACTGTTGAACTCTATTCATATGCCTATGGTAAAAGGCCTCAACTATGAGAATCAAGGAGCATTTATGGTCAGAACCATGAATCGTATGATGTGTCCGACTGAAGTCCTGCTTCTGTCTGCACACATCTACATGTTGTCCATAGAGACAATAAGTAAATTTGGCATGCACCATCACAGATGGGCAGCCGTCTTAGTTTTCAATATACTGGGATGTAAGTGTTGATATAGAAAGAACATGTCTTTATGTACCATTTGAGTTTTGAAGATTTTGGTCATTGCTAATATGGCCTATTTGAAATGATATTCAGGATTACAATGCAAAGCTCTCAGACTTTGGGCTTGCAAAAGATGGACCAGTCGGTGACAAGTCCCATGTTTCAACTCGCATTGTGGGGACATATGGATATGCAGCGCCCGAGTATATCATGACAGGTAGAGTTAATATAGAGGTTGAGAATCCTCTTAATGGATTGAAAAGTCTTCCCCTTGTTGGATTTGCTAAGTCCAAGTGGATATCCTTGTCTTATTTGTTGTGGTGTATATCTGGTTGTACCTTTCGAATGTTTAATTTGTAAATCTAATGTACCACACTTTTTGTCATGCTCTTTGGTGCACTCACTGAAGGCTGCCTGATCATTAGATCAGATCTCTCATGTTAAAGTTACTTAGTGCATGGCTTCTTTTCTTGCAACTACACATTAAAAGCCACCCGATCAAGTTATCAAATAGCTTCTGAGTGGTATGCTAGCATTCCTCGTATCTGGTGGACAGTTTTGTCTTTCTTTTAATCATAGATTACTAGAGAAATCTCAATTTTCAAGATTCCAATACCTTGTTGCTAAATCTTGTATGACTAACATGCTTTTGATTTCCGATGTTCATTATCGTACACCATCTCTCAAGCTTGTTGCACATTAATCTGTATATTGATACTGTCACTGTATGAGGATGACTGAAGCTGGGTCCGTTGTGTCCTAAAAGGTACTGAAATAAATCATTCAGGAAATAGAATAAGGCAGAGGTTTCTATGGGGTGGTCAGAAAGACAATTTATCTGGTATTCCTTTGATGAAGTGGAATTTGGTGTTCAGATACTTTGTTTGCCCGTGGCAAATGCTGCATTGGTATCCCCATTATGGAAAGGTATTGCTCGGGCTGGTACTCGGAGCCAAGCTTTCATATGAAAGTTGGCAATGGAGTTACTACTTTTTCTGGCAAGATAGATGGTTTGGGAACCAACCTTTAACGTACAACTTTCAACAGAGTTTTAAACTCTATTAACAAGTGGTGCACGGTTAGGAATTGTTAATCAGTTAACTAATGGTACAGTTACTTGAAATATTGTGCCTAGATGTCATTTAAAGGGGTTGGAGGAAGTGGAACACCTTGACATGCTGGGTAAATTGCAAACTGCTCGTATTGATAGCACTACTCAAGACTCTTTCATGTGGACAGGCAATTCAGGGAAATTTTCTGTTAAATCTTTTTATCAACAGTTGGAAGGTAACGGGTCTCTTTACTTGCACTATGGTATGTTCTGGAAGGTGAATCTCCTTCTGTTAAAATTTCTATTTACAGATCACTAAATCAATATAAAATTTTCTCTTTATCTGTCTGTGTACTATAATCAGTTTTCAGTTATGTAGCTGACACATGGAATGTAATCAGGTGCACAATTAGTCATGCTTATTTTTAGTTGTCATTTATTATGTCGAAGTGAAAGATCATACTTTGAATCAAACACTTTCTCCAGAAAATGTGAGCATATTCTTAATGAATTCCTTGTGTGGCTCAGGGCATCTGACTGCAAAAAGTGATGTTTACAGCTTTGGCGTTGTTCTTCTCGAGCTGCTCACTGGCAGGAGGTCACTAGACAAAACACAGCCTTCCCGGGAGCAGAACCTTGCTGATTGGGCCCTCCCGATGCTTAGGGAAAAGAAAAAGCTCCTTAATATCATAGACCCAAGGCTAGAAGGAGACTATCCAGTTAAAGACGTCCACAAGGCCGCAATGCTAGCCTATCATTGCCTCAACCGTAACCCCAAGGCAAGGCCTCTTATGAGAGACATTGTTGACTCCATCGAACCTCTTCAGATGCCCCCAAGTACTCTTCACGGTTGAAGCCTGGTTTGTGGAAGGGCAATGATGTCGTACTAAATCGACTGTTGATGTGGGTAATCCCTTTATAGAAAGATCTCTTCATCCGACATGCTTGGATCTTTCTCTTTGGCCAGGAAGATGCTGTTTCAACTATGTTGGTATATGTGTTTAGCCAAGGATGTAAGGTTTCACTTGCACTGGGTTTGGGGGTAAGGTTTGAGTGTCAGATGACTGTTCACTCTGGTTCTCTGGTTGCAGGATGCATGACCAAACCTCTCACCCTTACTCGCTGCTTTTGCTTTTGCACCATGTGGTGTGGTGAAACGGGGACCCAATCACCGGCACCGTCTCTATGTTCACACAAAAGACTTTGTAATTGTATCCAAATCTAGAGATACCCAAGCTCACATTTTGTCTCGTTGGTGTAAATGCTTAGACGTTAGAAGGGAGTTGGTTTACTCTGTTTTGGAAATTTAATTCTATGGCCACTGACTGTCAATTTGATGTCTAATGCATGGTTATTCAAATCCCTGAGGAGGTTTAGCTAGATGATCTTCAACCCTACTGATTTATATGATGCTCTGTGTAGAATGAGTTGTAAGTATGTGCGTAACTTCTGACTTTGTTAGCTGAAAAATTAGGGATTCACACTGCTCCCGGTTACTAGGATCGAGTGCAATCCGCTGCCATTGTTTATGGACGTTGCACTACAGTTTGGTATATGCAAGTTTCAACATTTGTTGCTGTTGCAGAACTTTTTGGTAGAAGTAGCCAATGCAGAGAGACATATGAAGAATGAGAAGCCGTGCGCATCTATGCACAAGAACCATGTGCTATTGGGAGGACGCAAACAGCCACAACATGCATGCTCCGGCAATTAGTTGCATGGGCAGCATCTATGAAGACCAAGGACGACTACTATAGTATATATAGATGTCATCCAACACATGCAGTGACCGGGGGGAGAGAGAGAGAGAGAGAGAGGTGACATACGTCAGTGACGCCGGGCATCCTGTGCAGGGAGCTCTGGCCATGAACACGAAGGAGAAAAACTTCTTGTGTCCTACAGGAGAAGAAGAGCAGAGAGCAAGCGCCCCTCTACCCCGCCTCGAGCTGAATTGGGTTAGGGTAGGCGTGGGAGTCCCAGCTTCCTCGCCACTTCCTCGAGACCGTGCCCGGGTCGTCTTCTCGCATTGTTCGCTTCTTGTCACGTCTCCCATCTGGAAGGTTCCCATGCATAGCAATCAGAGCCTGACACGTGGCAGAGATGACGTCACCTCGGCAGCCGCCGCCGCCAGAGCGACGTCGGTTCTTCCTCGTTACCTAGAAACTCATGGCTTGAGCAGATATTGTTTGGAAGAGCCGCTGCCATAATATTTTGTCCAGTGGCGGAGTTAGAAATATTTAAAAGGGAGAGGGGGAGAAATAAAATTAATATAATAAAAAAGTTTTATTTATATTCAAGTAGAAGATATTTTATAAATGAGTTATTCACTACGGATCTTCGTATTTATTCTAAAAGTGTTGTATTATTGTCTCATTATCAATACTCTCGAATGTCTCCTTAATATATGTCACAAATTTATCGTTCAGTCATTGATCATCACAAAAATTGATTCACCTTCAAAATCAAGTGCAGTATTTCTGACGAGTGGGAGCTGACTTTATATTATATAATCGAGATAGTAAGTCACAAATAAGAACAACTGAGAGGAAGAATCAAGTTAAGCTACTGAGATATGTAAAATTCTGACGATTGAAAATATAGTATTTCGAAAATAAAAAAGAAAGATAAAACCAAAGTCTTGAATGAAATGTCTTCCTCAAATAAAGTCCTACGGTAAAGCCTTACGATTTAGCAAAAGTCATCAAATAGATAACAAGAGAACTGAGCAAGGGGGAAAACTCACCGTATTGATAGAGAAGCTCCTCAAAGTGGAGTGGGTGTGAGGGGCCGGACGTGCGGATCGGAGAGACTTATTACAAGCTTGCAAATCAACCACGTGCTCAGCGTGATAATCTTTTTTTATTTCTTCTCAACCATCAAAAATCAACCTTACATAGTTACAGACAAAGTTTCTCAGCCGACAGTCGTAATACCCTTTTACGATTCTATTGTGCTACTTTTGTCCTCTTTTACCTCTTTTAGGTTTCTATCTTACAAAAGAAAATCTCTATCGTCGATTTACGGTTAAACAACCAACCAATGAATGTGGGTGATAAATATCCAACATCAGTAGATATTTTAACTTAATCGTAAAATCTAAATATCCACCGTCGACAGTCATCTAATGGGCCCAAAAAACCCAACAGAGGTGAGGGGAAATGAAACAAATCAACAAATTTACCCAAGTCAAGGGGGGCAATTCCCCCTCCTGTCTCCGCCACTGATTTTGTCTTAAGCCTGGTTCTCGATTTTGGCCCACGTCATCGACCCAACGTGTGGGGTTGATTGTGGTGGGATGCAAAAGGTGAAGATTCTCGAGAAATAGATCTGATAATTAACTGAGTATTAGTATGTCAATTCCTTTTAAAGTGAGTTATATTTTCTTATTTCTGTTTTCTAATCTTTAGATCAGATGAGGAAGATTAACTCGACTTTCTAAGGGGTCTAAACTTTAACTCTGATAGACATCATTTTATTTGAATTTCAGACGGGAGATGTGGAGAGAGTGTGGCATGTCATGTACAAAATGCTAGAATTCCTATAACCAACCACATGCAAGACACCCAAAATAGACACCAAAATGCAAGAGATATAATAGAGATATAACAACAAAACCAGATCAAATAACAGGACAGTTCTTGATAAGAATGTCAAAGAAATGCCATAAAAATATATATGATATGGTAATATTTCTCCTATGGTAACCTCTAATAACCACGGCTTAGGTAACACGAATGGAGGGATAAAAGGAGGTCTGCCAACTGCCTTCTTTCTCACCATCGAGAAAGTATGCCACCCTGATCCGTGAGGTGTGGTGCGTGCATGTACGTCTAATTAAGTGGTTGTGAGGTGCAAGTGCATGAGTATACCGTCTGCTTAGCATGATGTTTGTACCGAGTGTAGTTAACAGTGTAGCTTCTCTTTGTATATGTGAGTCTCCTGTGTAGACCCATTGGAGGAGGGTTCGTCTCATATAAAGAACCAGTTAGTCTTGGTGCACGCCCAAGGTAATTGTACACCTTGGGTGTGCACCAAGGTTTTTTTTTCCCTGAAAATATGGTGAGATGGGCCCCATCTCACCTACGGCCCATCCCTCCATCGGACGGTCCAAAAAATGTTTTAAAAAAATGATCCATATGAATTTATTTTTTAATTCTTATTTTGGACAGTTCGATGGGGGATGGGCCGTACGGATGGATGGGTGAGATGTACCCTTATCTCGTCATATTTTTGACAAAAAAAAAAAGAAAATTTGGTACACACCTAAGGTGTGCAATTACCTTGGACGTGTAGCAAGACAAACTCCATAAAAATTGGTTTGCATCAAATATATATACTTAGACATAAACCTTTCGTTGTAAGAGGTAGGCAAGTCATATGATTAATGAGTCTATGGCCTTGCCTCACAAACATTTCCCTCTGATGAAAGAGATTTTGGAATTAAATATCATCTTTTATCACATAGGAGAGGGGAGATTTATCTAATGTATTTATTATGCTAACTTGCCAAGTTATATTTAAATACTTTTGTAGGTGATGTGACTACAGTGATGGCAAAGCTCTAGATGCCCACTAACAGTATCAGCATCGTGAAAGACCGCGGCGTTATGGCGTTGGTGCGGCCAAAGTGCCTCAGAGCAACAGCGTTTTTAGGGCCCATCCTGAATCAAATGAATAGACCAGAGAAAACTAGCGTTGTCACTCCTCTCTTTTTAAGTCCATTCTTTTTCTTGCTTTTAACAGTTCATTAAATTCTTTACCAATGCCTTGTGAATCGACGGCAAAGAATTAGATCTGAAGGTCCCTGCAGTCCGATTTTTTAAAATATTAATATAGAAGTAAGTTTGTCTAAAGGCCAAGCCCTTTAAACTTTAAAAAGAAATGTAAATAAACTTTACATGAATTTCCACGCCACATTAAAAGGCCTCAGTCTTGATCGACACCAAGAGGGATATGACAGCGTAACATTAGCGGGATCAAGCTAGGTATCATTGTGCCTCAAGTTTTAGACCTCTTAACAGCAACACAATTTTATTCCCACATTGACACAAATAAAGACATCCTATTAGAAAAATAACAACAATTAAATTTCCTTCAAGCAGAACGAAAAAAAAACACAAGAAACATTACATTATGTCTTCACCGAGCAGAATAACTCAGAAGGTTCAGTGATTGATCCCAGGATGGTATTAAATGCCTGCCTTAAACCCGGTATGCTGAAACTATTTCAAGCAATAAGCCGCGCCAGTTTTATTTCAGAACCACAGCAGTCATGCCACCCTCAAACCTCCATTCTAATGTTAGGAAGAGCTAGAATTTAAAATAACAATGTCCGCTTCCAAACGAGTAGTATCTGATAATTTGAATACACAAAACTTAGAAATGAAATAGAGCAGGAAGATCATGCCAACAGAAGTTGCACACAATACGTTTATAGGAATAATAGCAACGACTGGTGTTGCTCTGGAATAAGAAACAGCATCAGCAAGCCAGTCTGATACATCACACCCTAAAGATATCCTGAAGTCGACAGTAAAAAATGTGATAAACAGCAAAACCAAAACTAGAACAGGTCAGAATTATAGAGGTTAGGAAAAATGCCTCAATCAACAGGGTTGTCACCCTACTGTTCAACATTTAGATGTTCGAGTTTTGATTCTAGTTCACCCTCGACAACATCAGCATATGCGCTCCCTTCAGTCCCCTCCTCCCCTTCCTCTTCCTCAACTTCTCCATCAGCATCATTCTCATCTAATGGGCCGAGCACACCGACAGAGTTAGGACCAGATTTCAATATATCCTTAACTTCATCAATTCCTTCTTCGGATATGGCATTACCATTAATGTTCAGCAAAGAGAAGTCTGGCTTGCTACAGACGACAGCCCGTGCCAAGCACCTTGCACCAACCCTCCGTATGTTATTGTTACTCACATCAAGTTCCTTCAACCGCGAGTGACCCAATTCCAATGCCTCACCAATCACAACTGTACCCTCATCCATCAACTCATTCTCTGACAGGTTCAGTTTTGTAAGAGATTGATTTGCAGATAAACATGCAGACAATGCAGGAGCAGCCTTCACTGTGATATCATTTCCAGCAAGTTCCAATACTTCAAGGGAAGAAGTTGATCCGTGTATAGCATCACAAATTGCTATAGTCCCCTCATCTTCTAAATTCAAATAGCTCAGGTACAATTCAGTGATACCAACGAGCTTCTCAAGAGTTCTGCTCAGAGCTTTCCCAGCTTCTACACCAAACATGTTGTCTCGTAGATCAAGCTTTCTCAGGTGCGTACAACTCTCCAGTGCTTCTGCCAATGCAATCCCTCCTTCAGAGTCCACCCTAGTTGAGGAACATCTGAAATCTTCCAATGCAGGAGAACGCTTCAAAACATCAGAAATTGCCATAGCTCCCTCATCCCCCGTCATATTGTTATGAAAATGGAGGACCTTAAGCTTATCAGTAGATGGTACAAGCTCAGACACAGCCTTTGCGGCTTCCTCAGATATTCCATCATTCATCAAGTAAAGCTCCTCCAAACTGTCCTGGGATTTCAGGAGTGCTTCAAATGCCCTGACACCCTTTTCACCCAATGCATTGTCTGAAAGGTTCAGATATCTCAAAACACAGCCTTCCAAGGCTGATGCAAACATCCTCATCACTTCTAAAGCTTCTTCTTCTGGTCTTCCTGCAACAAAATCTGATAAATCTACCTCTGTCAATTGACTCTTTAGAGATGCAAGGATAGATTCAGCAACTCGTGCAGCATCAGTGCCGAAGCTTCTATTGCTGAAGCAAATTTTTGAGTATGGGTTTCCCTCTTCTGTTAATGGCACTAGAAGCTCCTCAGCTTCCTGAGCATCAATGAAAGCCCTTCGACCTCCTGATATGTCAAAAACAGTTTTCTTTCGTGCAATCTCAATTTGACTCACTTCTTCAACTACTTTTGGCCTTGGTCCTCTCTTGAGAACCTCTAACATCAGTTTACTGGTTTCCCTTGCATATAGCTGCACGGCTGAACTTCCATCACCATCAGGCTCTCTCTCAAAATGTTCATTTGCAGCAGCAAAACCTGCTTCTTCTATTTGCTTAGCATCCAAACTAGCTTCTTCTTTGCTAAGAAGACCATATTTCCGTGAGAAAATGGACTCAGTTGACAGATTCTTTGTCATCCGTTCAACAAGCATCAGCCTTGTTGATTGACTGGGTGGCCACAGCTTGATTGAAAATGTACGAGGCTGAAAAGTTTGTGCAGTCTCCATCTATCAAAAGCTCTCAAGGTGCCTGACATGCAAAAGGATAAATTCAGACGAGGACAAAACTAATAAAACAAACAGTTATTGCTACAATCATATGCCTCAAAAGATTTCTGAAAAAACAAAAACAGAATCCAATTGCTATTCTTTAAGAAAAGAAAATGAGAAATAGGCGATAAATATATCTTGTCAACCAGAAAGTTAAAGCATCCAAAGAGGGGAAGTGTTGAGCATGGACCATGGTCCCTCAGGAGTGCTGGATGGCTCAAATTTTACAGCTTCTCCTTAAGCCCAATCGATAATGGTAATCTCCACTGTTTTCTATATGGTTTCTACTCACATAGCATCATCCAACAGATTTTAAAGAAATCCCATAGTTAGAACTTGCAGGAAATCATGTTTATACTATATTTTTACTTCTTCATGTTTCACCTTAATAGATCTCTTCCTATAGAGAAGTTGCATATGAGGAGAAGAGTAGGCCAACATATTCCCAAGTGCAAGTAAATACCTCCTGTTGTAACTCCAAGCACTGGAAGCTTAAATGGCATAAACCTTAATCAGGTGCATCTTGGGAAACAGATGCAGATAAGGTAGCATAAGTGGAAGGAATGGCATGTGATAGTAGATTTAAATATACACTTAAAAGTAATAAGTGAACTACAATATGTCAACAACCACATCAGTAAATACCAACATTCAATGTGAAACCAGAATATGGTCTAATGAAAATAAATACAAAAAGGAGAAGTCATCATTAGCAGCAAGCACCAAGTCATTAGGATACTAGATCACAAAGGTAATGAATAAAATCAATAAGTATGAACTAAAAGAAAGAAATGAAAAAGTAGTAACTACTAGCAAAAAAAATACAAGCATGACATCATACCAAGCTAAAAAAATTAATAGCCTAACTATCTGCCACTGTCAAATCAGGTCCAATGCAATAAAGAAAAGCTAAAGTAGAGGGAAAGAAGGGTCAATGGATGTACCAATGGAGAAAGGTCGATTAGAGGGTGCTTGAGGGTGTGAATACACACCATATCTATTTGGGAACAGGGCAGCAGTTAGGGAAGAAAAGAGGTGGTTGTGGCAGAGTGGAGCATCAAAGAATAGCTGCACCATATAGATCATAATACATTGTTATGCCATTTTATTCAATTTACCATGAGAAGATGAATAGACCAGCTTTAGACATGCAACAGACTCAGGAGAAACTAAAGCTTGCAGTCCAAAGCATGGCAAAGGTCTATTCAGGGGCAAATGGGAGTAAATGGCAGCAGGGATTGCCTGTTGGAGTTCAAAATAACCTGTTCATATGGTATATGACAACTGATCCCACTGAACAGTCTAAACAAGTACCTTTCTTTTGGCTTCATCAATGAGCATAATTTGAGGCAAGACAGGTCAGGTCAGGCATAAACCATAGTTGTCTGTTGGAGATCAAAATCAGTAGGGTATGTGACAACTGATCCCATGGATTGCTTTTTCTATCCATCTTTCTTTCTTTCTTTCCCTTTTTTTTTTTGGGTTGGGGGACAGGGAACCGATCACTTTGCAGTCATTTAACCTCAATCAGGATGAGCCAATCAGATTACGATTTGCAGCAGCACATCCATTTTTTCAGCTGGATCGGAGCAAAATTGACCTTTTCCATTAAAAAATCCATCAATTCAGCAGATGTGGTCCACATCAGAATCAATAATAGCAGATGCAGCTACGCAACCTCACTTTGAACTCCTTATAAGTTTTTATTCTCCATTTTTTGGGACCTCCTCTCCAGCCGTCCCCCGCCTCCTTCCCACTTTGGTTCCATGCATGATTTTCCACTTTCTTTTCCATGCACGATGTCTTCCGAAGGAATATATGAGGCTAGGCAAGACATATTTGGCTTGCCTTGCCTCACATAATTATTTATTACATGGGTCAGTAAGGTAAACTTGATAATCAGTCATGATTCAAATGAAGCCTTGGGCATAGAAATTTGGTAACTTAGTATCGCTTAACATTGCCTGTGCAAAAATAGAGAAAGAGATTACCTCCTTAAAAGGCATGAATAAAACTTGGGTGAAATGACATTATTTGTTCCCAAGGATCGGAAAGAATAAATTGTTTGTTAAGTCAATGAACAGCTTCTAAGTTCTAACATTGACTCCTTTATGGCCATGAATTGCTTCCTCTTAGTATTCCTCCAAGATCTCTAGGCTCCTGGGATGAAATAGAGGCCAAAACCAACCCACAGTTGGATAGGGAGGGCAAAGGGAAACAAAGAGGAGAACAGGGAAGAGGAGGATATGGAGAAAGTGAAAAGGGAATAGGTCAAGAGGAGAAGGAGATGCGGGAGGAAGAGAAGCACTAAGAAATAAGAATACCTTTAGATCTCTTTGGGATCTCAACAAGATCTCTAGGATCTCATCTTTCCGAACCTGCAAGTCAGATATGGCAATCCTTGTCTATATATGCACCCTAAGTGTATTGACCATATAAATCAAGTCACCTTAAAAAGGCTGCCTAAAATAAGCACAAGTGACTTAGACAAAACACACCATGAAGACTTCGTTGATTATTTTCAGAATGAAGAACAAGTATCACAACCATGCATCCGGGATCTAGCCTCCAATTCTGGATCAGTCAAACAGAAACAAAGGTCTTCAGAGTTGTCTGTTCATGACCACTGGAACTAGGGTTGTCCTATTCCTAGACACTGAAAATAAAGGAACCAACCAAAAACAAAAGAGTAGATCAAAACAGGGAAACAGGATAAAGACGAACAAAAAATTCCACACATAAATTACAAAAATTTGACTACTAAAAGCTGCATATCAATAGGTTACCCTGCAATCCTACATCGATAAAATTAACCTATCCAGGAATAGCAAAGCCCTCCAAGACAGGGCTCCAATAGTTTTGCATAATAGCTCAGCAAAACAATACCCACTTCTACTGTAAATCAAGTACCACCTGAAGTCCTGCATCGGGAAACTGGTAATGCTCATACTGCACAATATCCCAACAACCACCTAATTTACCATCGTCATGACTTCAAGGAGAAACTCACCAAGATGACAGGCCCCAGACAAGAAACAATGCAGAGAAACACACGCAGATCTACAGAATGAAACTACCGTTTCAAGTGCTAATCAAACGCAAACCTTATCCATACCAACATCTCCCATTTTGTCATGGAAAATCTAGAAAATAAAGTACGCGGAAGGCATTGGAGAACCCAACAGCATACAAGGTGCGGGATTGCGCGGACGCCATCCAAGTCGACCACTTTAACCAACCAAAACCCATAGAAGAATAAGTACAGAAAAAAAAACACAAAACCCCAACAACTAGCAGCACGTAATGAGGGTAGCACCAGGAATTAGGAAAAACCCACACACAAACTACAGGAGAACTGGAATGGATTGCCGAAATGGAAAGAGATGAAGCAAAGAGAGACCAAACGCGATCCAGTGATCAGAATTGATGAGGTGATGAAGCAAGCAAGCGTACCTGTGTGTGTGTGAGAGAGAGAGAGAACCGCACGCACCAGCGCCCTTCGGTGCCCGTGGGGACGAGGAAGAAGGAGAACGTGAGAACCTGAGAGGGTGCAAAGGGGGGCTCCTTCGTAGACGGGGCGGCGAGGGGGAAGCACAAATCTGGTAAGGACGCCCTGCCCTAGCTCTGGTATCTTCTGCTTCCTGGCGCAATGAGCCCAGCCAATGGATTGTTACATGACGCCGATAGGGGGGAGGGAGGGAGGCTGAGACGAACTCGGTTTGATTTGAGTTAGTTTGAAATTGAGTTAAGGTTTCAATACGAAGCAAATCAAATTAAATTATTTTAAAATTACATCAAATTACGATTTGGTTCGATTTAAATTATATTCATTTTTAAAAAAAAATAGATTAAATTCAAATCAGAGTAAAAAAAAGTAGGATAAATTTTTTTTACCAAATAAAGTTAATATTAAAAATATAATATAAAAAGTTGTAATTTATAAGAGTAAGCTCTATAATATTTTCACATAAAAAATTAAGAACTTCAGTTATAGTAAAATAGAAGGTGATTTGAAATATATTTCATAGAGTCGGAAATTTCATCGGGATGGCGAGGATTATACTTTTTGAATTAGGGTTTATAATTACATATACACGTATATTAACTTGAAAAAAATATCTTTAAATTTGGGATTATTCAGATCGGTTCGATTTCTTAAACTTCAAAATTAAATCAAATCAAAATTTTTAATACGGTTCGATTTAAACCCAAATCAAAAATTTTTAAATTTCAACACAAACTAAATCGAACCAAATCTATTGATTCGGTTTGATTTTCGGGTTAAACTCGAATAATGATCACCCCTAGATTGAGATCGCCGAAACCAACTTTGGTTCGCTGGGCAAGGAGGGGGAGGAAGGAGCGTAGGGGCATAGGGGGGGCGCAGGAATGAGTGGTCCACATTGGGATAATCTCGTCAGACCAGGTGTCCTTCAACGTCATCTAATCTGATCACTTCACGTCACATTTTGATGCGTACACACTTCCAACAAACATGCACGGGATGTACTCCTAAGAACGAGAGAGTAATGCTTAGCTGCACTAATTAAATCTATAGATATGTAATATTTAATTTTTAAAAATTTTTAAAGTGATTTTCACCGCAAGTTTATTTGACCCTTACACCGTGTCATCTGAGGGACGCGACGTGTGGACGTGAGAGTCAAGTAAAAAAAATTTATCTCTTGCGAATAATAAAAATTAATATTTTTATTTTTCACTATTCACAAAGTTAATTTTTATTTTTATTTGATTCTCATGTCGTATCATTTGACGACGTGACGTGAGGGTCAAATAAATTTAAGATAAAAGTCACTTAAAAATTATATTAATTACTCGTTAACGAGTCCCCATCCTAACCATGGTTTCTGGTACACAACTATATCGATTGTATTATATCTTATTATGTTCGACTAATAAGATGGCCGAAAGAGACCACCTTGATTCAGATTAACATATTATCGTGGCATGATCTGGATCGTCAATTCCCCAAACCTTGTTTTTATTAGAGGTTTTTTGCGGTTGGGACATGCCCTCGTTAACGTGCTCTTGTCCCATCAATCCTAAACGAACTAATGGGGAATACAGTGCATGAGTCGTTCTGAAAGCATATATAGGAGCAATGTTATAATGCCACATTTTGTGCCAATTTTCGGGATAGAATTAGATTAAAACCTAAGTTTGCCGCTCTTGAACTTAGGAAGGAGCATTGCAATTTAAGTTCTATCTTTATCGTTGTCTCATAATTTTCAAATATATACTGAAAAAAAATTGAGACAAAGTAATGAAAAATGGAGTGACACCGTATTATTATTCTATGTGTATTTATGAGTGCCACTCGCTATCATCACACTCATCCGTGAGATTAGTGGTTCAAAGAATTCAATGTGTAATACTCAGTGCTTCTAGTGTGAAGAATAATAAGACAAAAATGGCACCCTAATATTTACTATTTGAGACGAAGTAAAATTATTGAAATTCTCAAGTATATATGTCGAAGGTAGAGATCGACTAATAAGAAAGGTACAATTCTTCATAGTCATGTTATCGTGGTTGTTAATGACATTGTTGACAGGCTGGACGGATTTTGGGAAGCACTTGGGCTCCCACGTGGGGGGGGGGGGGGCGCCTCCCTGTAGGCATCCAGCCTCTTCCAGAGGCGTTCGGATGCCTCCCGAAGAAGGTCACGTTGGCCCTCGTCTCCACGGATGTCAAAAACATCTACAAACATCATTATCGGTATTATTAAATTTATGATGGGTTAGATAATATTTATATATATATATATACATATTAAAATATTTATTTTATATTTAGATGAATATAGATTTAATATATCTAAATTCATAGAGGATCTGAATCCATTCTTAATAATGTATTGTGTATTTAAACCTATGATTTTAACACGAATCCGACACTGAGTCTTTTTTAATCTGTGAGTCCGAGTTTCTTGTTAAATTTGTAAGAATATTTTTATAAAATATAATTTTTTTAAGAAGGAAAGAATCAATTAGATTTTTCTTTTCTCACTTCTCACGAATCATATCTTCCTTTAGATGACGTGGACGTGTACTCATATTTTTTAGACATATATAAATATCTGCAAGTATATCTATATCCAAAATATATATATACATATGTATCCATATCAATAAAAATAATAAGATTTTATCTGAATATGATATTTATAAAATTTTTATAAATAAGATACGAGATTGATTTACTCAAGCCAAACGCAATTCATTTACATCTCTACTTATATTCTCCTCACTTCTCCCTTATCCTCTCCCTCTCATCCTCATTTCCTCCTCATCATCCACGTCGAGACTCACCCCCTTCCTCCTCCCCTTTGTTTCTTCTATTTAACTATAAAAGATCAGGGGGGTGAGTATTCTGTAGCACCGTGGGGGGCTGAGGTTTGAGAGGTTTTTCCCTTCGAAGAAAAATGAGAAGAAGAGGTTGAGAGAGAAGGAAAGTTAGTGAGCCGAAGAGAGTGCTTCCCTGTGTGAATGTAAGTGAGAGACGACGAAGAGTGCGTAACGTGAGTGACAACAGTGGTAGTCTCCTCTCTATGTCTCTCTTCTCACGACGGGTTTGACAACAACTCTAAGGTTCATTACCATTGACTTATGGATTTGGAGAGTGGATCCACGAGGTAGACTCTGAGGGTCACTTTGATAACGAGTTAGGTTAGAGACGGGTGATTTACCTGGGTGACTCATCCGACCCTTAATCTTAATCTAAGTGGATCAACTCGTTCCACCTATTTGTTAGGAATGAATTAATTCACTTTAACCCTATTCGACCTGAGTTAAAAAAAAAATCAAATAAACATTAACTCACCTGACCCCGATTAATTCATTCTAATCTAACTTAATCCGTTATCAAAGTGACCCTTACAACCTACCCCCAGTGTCTGCGTCAATTTCAGATTAAGAGCCAACTTTAGTAGCTGACCTTATAACCCCTCACCGTATGCTCAAGCACATTGCACCCTTCTACTTCTGCTATGAGATAGGGCCATTTTTGTTTTCACAGGTAGGTGCGTCACCTTCAACTTTCGTCGGGACGTGTGTCGTTTCTATCTACATGGTACTTCCTTTTTTACATGATTTTTGTTATCACAATCAATCATGGCTTATCAACATATTTCACTCACATTCAACCTAACTAAAATTACAGGGAATGAGTCTATATTTATCTTAATGTCACGAGCACTTATTAATGTCGCGGAGTTAGAAGCAAGGGGATTGTGGCACCCTCGTATTGGCCTGGCACACTGAGCGAAATACTAGGTAGTTAGAAAGGTGCAAAAGCAAGCCAAAAAAAGTTTGTAGTCTCGCCTGTGGGAGCAGGCTTGCGGGGAGTAAAGGAAGAACAAATGAAGGGTTTTTTTAAAATATGTCATTATTAAATTTGAAATAATAATAAAATCATTTTTAGATTTACATTAACAGGGATGCCATTCGTTTTGTCTAAACAATGCATGTGTCATCGCGGTCGTCTAACATAAAAGATTTAATTTTTTTTTATTTTATAATAAAATAATTAAATTGTTTTACTCAAATTATAAGTTTTTTCTCTGTAAAAGAGAGAGAGAGAGAGAGGGAGGGGCCGCATAACTTCCAGCCTCCCTCCATACCGATAGCACCCCGCCTTCGATCGATCTTCCCTTCCCCAGGCGATCCCCCCGGCGGCGCTGCTCTTTACCCCTGCTACTCTCCCTAGCCGGACAGAGAAAGAGAGAGAGGGGGGGAGCGGCCGGACTGCCGCCAACAGAACTCCCCCCCCCCCGGGTTCCCCTGCTCACAGAGAGAGAGAGAGAGAGAGAGAGAGAGAGGAAGAGAGGGAGAGAAGATCAGACACCTCCCCCCTTGGGTTCCCCCGTTCGCACAGAGAGAAGAAGAGGAGAAGAAGGAGAGGAGGCCGCTCCCCCCTGGGTTCCCCTACTCGCGCAGAGAGAAGAAGAGAGGGAGAGAGGAGAGGGCGCCGATCCAGAGGAGGGGGATGGGAGATCTGCACTCGCAGGTGTCGGCAAGGGGCTTCCTAACTTTGCTGGCGGGGAGGACCGGAGGAGGGCTTTCCCCTTCCCCTCCTTTTGCTGGCGTGAGAGCACGGAGAAGAGAAGGAGGAGGCCGGCGGCTGTTGAGGCGAGCTCACGGCGAAGGCGCTGGGAGGAAGGGGAGCACACCCAGGGAGACGGCGCTGTCGGCGGCGGAGGAGGGCGAAGCCCCGCTGCTCCCCCCTCTTGCAGGAAGAGAGGAGGAGGAGGCTGAGAGCATGTCGCCACCGCCTCCACCACCACCACCACCGCCTCTGCCGCCGCCACCACGCTTGCGGCAGACTCCACCCCCTACCCCTCCGGCAACCAGCCTCACATAGTCCCCCCTCCCCCCCCCCTCCGCCCCTGCTCTCCTCTCCCCTCGGCAGCCTCACAGTGACGCCTCCACCCCCCACCCCTCCGATAGCTAGCATCACATAGCCCCCGCACTCTCCCCCCTCCCCCCTCCGGTCAACTCACAAAGGCACCTCCAACCCCACCCCCACTCCAGTAGCCTCACATAGTCCTCTCCCCTCTGTTAGGTCACCTTTGATATTGGGCTAGTGTAGTGTATTCTACCCATGATTTTACAAATCAATCCGGTACGGGACAAATCGTAGTGCCGAGTCGTATTATCCATAGATCGATATGATTAATCTATTATACATTAATGATACGTACTCATATATTATATATTTTATTTTATATTTACTATTTTTTGATAGATAAATTAGTCATGGATGATCGTTTGTCATCGTAAATTTCAGGTTTGAAAGACGTGACATTTTTTCACGTTCTTTTTTAAAAGTTTCACTATTTTAAGGGAAAAGAATATCGTCTCACGGTTGAACAAATAACGTCCTAATTAACTCTACTACACATGACTTCATGTTCATATTTATTATAATAAATATTTTTTTATATTTTTTATTCTTGATATATTACAATGTAATATGATACGGTGTCATATCGTACCATACCAGTATGTGTACGATCGGTACGACCGGACCGTCAAATCTTGATTCTATCCCAAAGAGTAGAATGCGGTAATTGACCCCAGTTAACAAGTTTGTGTGTGATATACGCACATTGGGACTCACGCGCTCTCTCTCATCGCGTAAGTTACCGAGCTACCTTACCCTGGTATCAAAGTTGGTCTTACGAAGTAAAGTGAGCAGCCAGCTGGATTTCTAGGAAATTTTAAAGCATTACTTGTTATTTCCCAGCTTTCTTGTATTTTTCAATTTTCTTGTGACGGATCACTGTGCAACGGTCATAACGATATTTGGAAGATAGTGTTATGACCGTTGTGAGACGATAAAAAGTTTGTTTGGGTTTGTTAGACGGCCCAACTGTAAGAGAGCGGATTGGCCGGCTTCTTGTCGTCCAACCAACCGTTCTTGAAGGCCTGTAATCCCTATGAATAGCAGAGGATGGCATGAGGAAGACAGCATTTGTCTGTCTCGCTCTTCCTGTTAACGCTCGTCTTCTCCCACTTTCTCCACCTGTTCTTCTTTGTTCTATCTTGGTCTTGGTTCTAGTTTCAACCTAGGAAAGAAGTCTGTGACGATGACTACTGGAGTTCGAAATTCTTACGAAGGAGCTCTCCTGCAAGGTCTGGATCGAGAACGAAGGAAAGGCCTCAACACCCTCTCTCCCTCCAACGGCAGCCTCACAGAGCCCCCTGCCCCTGCTCTCCTCTCCCATCCGACAGTCTTACAGAGACGCCTCCACCCCCCACCCCTCAGCTGGCAACCAGCCTAGCCGGATCTTCTTCCCCGGGCCAGGGAGCAAGTACAGCACAACCATGCAGGGGAAAGAATGGGCCTGGGTTCATGGAATTTACTTATCTACGGACGTGTAGAATCTGTAGATAGATATCTGATTTTCAATTATTGGATCCGTTTATAGTTTAGATAATGGATGCAAACTCTCGATAAGAAACATCCGGTAAGAAGTCATTTAATTATTGGAGTCGAGAAAGAAGATTAATTATTTATGCATCCAATTATCTATTTTTAATCGTAATAAAACATATACATATATATATTAATAATAAATAATTTTAAACTATTATATGATATAATAGTACTTAAGAGTTTATACAATTTAAGATCCTATATATTTATGATTTTAAGATTTCAAAGAAATGTTCTTTGGAATTTGAAAGTACGCATAAATGGTGAAGTAAAATTAATTATTGGTATAGGCACGATGGAAACATAAACTCCTATTTCGATTTCTTATTTAGAAAAAAAATAAATGTAGAAATAGAAATATTAAATGAATCGGATTCGACTCGAATAGACTAATATCATATCTTATCCCTAAAAATTTTATAAATATCATACCCGGATGGTACCTTATTATTTTCGCTGGCGTGAGTATAGATATATCTGTCACGGATATATATCTACCGACGGATATCCGTATCTATTTAAAAAATATAAAGTAGAGTTTAAAGTTAAATATAGTATTATTACGTGAAATTTTCAATTCTAAAAGTTACAAAAAAAAATCACATTTAGATGACCTTACGTAATATTGATTTACTATTTAATTTTACATAACGACATGACTATTAATATATTATATATATATATATATAAATTTATTTATAATAATACTTTATTTATAAAGATCTCATTAATAAATTAATTGAAGATTAAAATGATATAATTCTAGCAATTACTTCTTATGGATCAAATGAACAAAATAAACGACTTAGATAATATAATTTTTGATAACATATAATATATAAGCTTATTTCTTTTGCATCAAATGAACAAAATGAATGACATAGATAGTATAATTTTTGATAATATAATATCTGATTTGAATGATTTTCAGTGTATAATTAACTTTATAATATTAGAGAGTTTAAAGACGTGAATTAAAATTTTAAAATTGAATCGTGTGATTTTAAAACTAATGACACCACTCTTTCGTTGCCAATGGATCCCTCCTCCAAGGAACATAAGCGTTAAAATTATTAGTTTACCTACCGTGGAGTCTGCATTTTCAAGCCGGATGGTAAGTTCACAACAAAGCTTTAACACGCACGAAGTGCGTTTTTAAAACTAGTATATCTTAGATGCCCAGTGGCCATTGAATGTCTGAACGAGTGAACATGTAATCCTAAATGACTGGCTACATTACCGACAGTAACTGGGAAAGTATTCTCTTTCATCGTCCAGTTTTAAGGATGAATCAATCAGAATCTTTGTGCTACGACTCCACGCACAACCACAAACACTCAAATGTCGGATCTCTCTTCAAACTTTTGACATGAATTCTCCGCTGAACAACTGGTTTTCAAGTTGAAGCAAAATGGTTGTCTCCTGTTGAAACCCTGCTCACCTGCCCATGGAGAAAACTTTGCAGCCAACAAAATCTTACGTTACAAATACATATGCATACATACTCATTTCATCCAACTGAGGAAACGGGTGTGCGAGCAAAGTCTTTCCTTGTAGGTGTGACTTTATATTTCATTCAACTGAGAGAATCGATAGCATCAAAACAATGGCCATAGTCATTGTTGTTGGGAAGTCATTGGATGCCACATCATCTTGGTGTGGGCAAGTTTTTTGTATAGGGACTAGGGAGCTGGGAGAACACTCTCATTATCCTTGTATGTCCCTCTTTTTTATTTTAATATAATATTATGGTACTAACCACTTTCAGCGGGGGGAAAAAAAAAACCAATGGCCACAGTCACTCCCCTAGATAGAAGCATCTGCCTCCCTCAACACCTTCGCAGAGTCCTCGGGGAAGACGGGATTGATGTAACAGCCACTCCCGATCTCAAAACCTCCTACCCCTGTCAATTGGGGTACTATTTGTAAGAACCAATGAGCGCATGCTAAGGAAGCTGGGGTTAGGCCAAAAGGAGATGTGTGAATCATGAAATTGAAGGGTGGGTCATTCAACTGCCGAGATAACTTCTTTAGCATTCTTGACAGCAAACCACCAAAGTCTACAGCCTGCAAGGAACATGGGGAGATAGAGCAGGTCAAAAGATGTGCACAGACTACAAAGACAGGGCAAAAGCTCATGCAACGAGGAGGGGAGAAGGGATAATTACATAAATACCCTCTTATATGCATAATAGTAGTATTATTCCTCTTATTTTAATATTATTTTTCATAATCTTCTTATATCAATATGATGCCAAAAGATACCCTGACCTGACAGTTGAACCTCCATCCAAGATGCAAAGAATATTCCACTTCCATCTATAACAATAAATCTTTGGGTGAAAATATCCCCCCATAGAAAAGTGTTATTTTGATAGTCACACCCCCCTCCCCACACACCCCTCCTGGCCACCACCACCAACATCCGCCTTCTCCCCTCCCCTCTTCCTCCTCCTGTTCTTCCTCTCCCTTCTGCAGTGCCACAGCCAACACTGTCGGCTGGAGCCCCTCTCCCCACCCTGGTTGCGACTAACCCCCCCCCCCCCCCCCCTTCTGATACCCCTTCTTCATTCCCCCCCACTTTCACCCGAACCCAGCCGCCGCCCGCAGCAGCGCCCTCAGCCGGCCCTCCCTCCCCCGTCTGCCGCCCCTCCGCAACCTCCCCCCCCCCCACCGGTCTTCTCATCAGCCGCAGCCCCACCCCCTGTGCGCCGCCCTGCCCTCTCCCCCCCTCCAGCCCCCCTGCACCGCCTGTGCAGCCCCAGCACACACCAGCCCCCTCTCCCCCTCTGGCGGCCACAGCCCAAGCTCCAGCCCGCCCTTTCCCACCCAAACCTGTGCAGCCCCAGCCCGCCCAGTCTGACGCGGAGCTGCTCTACGACGTCGGTGAGGAGGTGGCGATGGGCCCTCCCACCCCTCCCATGCAGACCCCCCCCCCCAACCCTCCCCTGCCCCACCCCGCCCCCCTCTCCCACTCCCGCGAGCAACCTTCCCCTCCGAGAGAGAGAGGATGACTAACCGATGGTAGGTCAGTCATTTTCCACCTTAACTCACGTTTTCACTTTGGTTAAGTAGACGGGGTTACGGCGAGGATATAATGGCAACATTTAGAACTATTTGGAAGATATTCTTGATAATAGGTCTAAATGAGAGGTATATTTGACAAAAAAAAATTTACAGGGATATATATACAATTAATAGAATGCTAACAAGTGGTGATGGCAGGATATTTTTTTCAAATATTGCAAGATAGCAAGGTTATTAAAAATAATATTAAAGTAAGAATGATAATTCTGCAATTATGATGTAAGAGTTATTTGTGCAATTATCATAAAAAGTAAAACTGATGTGGCTATTTTATACAAAGCCAAATAATCTAGTCAGCATCTTGAACTTAATCAATTGTGGTTTTTGCAGCTGAAAGCCCATGAATGTAATTAAATAGAGCGTTTGAAGATATTCGATGAAATGTTGTACGCATATGTTTGCCATTGGCAGGAAGCAACATGCTGAACAGACACTAAGGTGACGTGTGGGAATGCACCAAAAGTCTGACAGATTTAAGCCAGACACCAACCTGTTTGGACTTCCCTCTCATCCAACAAAAGGTGATGGGATCAGGCCGCCAGCTGAACAATTCTTTTGATCATGCCACGAAGTCTTTTGATCATGTCGCCAACTGAGCTGTTTTAGACCCTCAAATCTTTGTTCAAACTTTTTTTTTCTTGGCAGGGCTTTGCAAGAGAAAATGGTGGGATCGCAGTGATCACCTACCGGCACTGGCGACGATGGTCCGCCCCGACAACTCCGGTATCCTTGTGGTTGGGCAGTTTCGAGCGGAGATAACAGCGCAGCGCCCTTGGAGTTTTCCCATTTATTCTGTATTTATCTATTCGAGCCGAGATAACACCGCAGCGCCCTTGGAGTTTTCCCATTTATTCTGTATTTATCTATTTTTAAAGAGTTATTTAATATTTTCAACATTTTGTAGCCCACTGTGGGGATTTTGTTATATTTTGTGCTAGTTTTACGATGTTTTCATTGTGCTAGGTATTACTGTCACGTTTGGCATAGACAGGACTTTATTATAATTTTTTCTTTTGTCCTTTAAAAAGGACCTATAGTACTCAATGAAGAGATGGAAAATAGAATGATGGAGAATGTTATTTTGGTGATGCCCTAATGTTCTCGTGAGAAGTGCCCAGAGAGAGGGAGGGTGTGAGACCAAAGAAAATCAGTGCCGCCATTGTGTTTCTTTCTCCCTGCATCTCCTCCTCCTCCTTCCGCGTCTTCCTCCACGAAGGGACAAGGAGCTACAGTACCCTCCCTTCCACTCTCCCACCGTGCTCGCAATCTTCTCCTCATCGCCGACACTGGCAACACGATGACTACGGAAACCACATCTGAAGGCCCTCGCCCATTATTGTTGTTCCTTCTTCCTCCATCGCACCGCGCCGCCCCTCCATCAAAACCCGCCTCCACTACCGCCGCCGCTCTCCCACTATCTCCTGCCGTCTCTCTCCCCCACGTTTGTCTCCATCGCCCTCTTTCCTCTCTCTGTGTCGTCTTCCTCTCCTCCTCTGCATTTTCCTCCTCCCCCTTCTACTGCTCCTCTCCTCCTTCCTCTTCACTCCCCCCCCCCATCAAACACCCCCTCCTCCTTCCTCATTCACAGCTCGCAACCGCCAAAGGACGACCGCCAGCGGCCTCCCTCTCTCCCAGCGTCGATGTCGCAGCAGTGGCCTTCTCCACTACCATCGTGGCCGTCGTCCCCGCCCCCAACCACCGTTCCCACCACACGCATGCCATCCTCCCCTGCAGCAGCCCACCGCCAGCAGCGAGCCCAATTCACCTCCACCTCCGGGGATCGTCTCCACCACGGCCGGCCTCCCCACGGCCCACTCCCCGCCGCCCGCATCTTCTTTCCCTTTCCCCATGCTTCTTCTTTCTCCTTCCACTCTCACAGGTCGTATCCACCGGCCACCAGGGGAACGCCGCCGGCAGCCGCCCCTCTTTCCCTGCCGCCGGACAGCAACAACAACAGATGCCACTGCCATCCTCCACGCTGAGTCGCTGACCGCCGACCGCCGCTGGTTCTGCCAGAGCTTCCACTCTCCACGCCTGCGACCGCCCTACTCACTCACCAGCCACCTTGCAGAACCGTCTACGGCTCCAGCCGACGCCCCTGCGTGAGCGATCTTCCTCTACACGCCATCGTCGGACCCTCCAGGCTGCCTGCATCCTCCCCGCCACATGCTTACATGGGTAGCTCCTCTGTCGTACTAGTTATCTCGTGGATTGCCCTGTTCATTCTGAAGCTTTAGCTTGCTCGTATTTGGGTAAGCGAGTGTCTGGCCCCATTTCTATTAATTGTTGTGAGATTGTTGGTGGTGAGTGATCACATGTGAGGCCCCTTTTTCATCCCATCTTGTTTTATCTAATATATTCGATAGATCGAATGACCCTATCCCACACGATGGTTCCTAAATTATCGACGATCCGCTGTTAGAGTTTTATTGGGACGATGCTTGTGCTTGCTTATTTTCGGATACATATATTTGCTTTCTTGAACTCATAACATGGCTGGATATTGCTTAATATTTATGTGCACTCGATTGACTTTGCCGTGCTTGCCACATCGTCCCGCATCAATTTTTGGTATTAGAGAGTAGGGTGAGAGAGTGTCATTTCAGGTAGTTACTTGTTGTCAGTTACCTCACTTAGTTGTTGTTAGTTTGGTCTAGTTGCTTCCAGCGATTAGTTATTTACCTCAATGTTTAACATTTTCGCCTGCATTAGCACGTTGACAAAATCATTTAGCATAGCTTGCATCTTTTATTGCATTTACACTTAACTTTGCATGTCCACACGACACGGCACAGAGTACCATCGTCATAATCCCATTCCGGCCATCACAATGGACCCCACTATGCACAACGCCTAGATGACATCATAGCTGAGTTGGGTCAGATTCGGCATCAGCTTGGGGGTATGGATGAGTCTGTGACGTCGGCCACTGAGAGGGTTAACACCTTAGAGGGGACTATGCGTGGGATAGCAGAGGGCGTAGCCGCCATTGAGTTTGATCAGACGCATCCCGAGTATGAGTGTCAGTGATTCTCCTAGGGCCCGAGGTGGTCACAGAGGCCACCGAGCAGAGCCGAGGCGTGACCACTATCGCGTCCCCTTTGAGAGACCCTGTCATGACCGTCATAAGCTAGATGATCAGCTGAAGCGAACTGTGAAAATAGATGTTCCTACTTGTGATGGCTCCCTTGACCTTGGGGTTTATCTTGAGTGGAAGGCCGGTATGGACCATTAAATTGAGTGATATGATTTGTCCGAGGGGTGTAAGATTAGACTCGCCAAGATGAAATTGATGGGCCTGACCATGACTTATTGGCTGAATGTTGAGCGCCTCCTCGCTATTCGAAGATAGGAGCCGATCGAGGCATGGGATGAAATGAAGGCAAAATTGCGTGAGAAATATCTTCCCACCCAGCGCCTTCTCCATCAGTGGCAGAGATTGTCTCAAGGTGCCCAACCCGTCTCTGAGTACATCACTCGATTCGACGATTATCTTTTGAGATGTGATGCTCATGAGGACAGCGTTGTGACTTTGTCTCGATTTAGAGTCGAGTTGCGTGAGGACATCCAACGTGAGTTGTTTCTTAGAGAGGTGACCACACTAGAGTATGCCTACCAAATTGCCCTTGATGTAGAGAGATTCCAGAGGCCCCAACCTCCTCGAGTTTAGCTCTCCCGCCTACCTAACCCCCGTCTCGCACCTGTGCGACTCCTCAGAGGGTTCGGGCCCCATCCCCGGAGCTAGAAAACTGGGCGGTGTCCCCTTCATACTCAACTCTTCTGATGAAGAGGAAGAACCGGTCAAGTAGCCAGTGCAAGATAAGGTGTCAAAGCAAGTGGGTCCCTCTAGTAAGGCTGAGTCCGCGAGTCAAGCGGGTCCTTCTAATGAGGGCAAATAGGATGAACCCTTGCCATCCCCGGAGGAATCTCTGGCACCACTGTTCCAAGAAAAAGTGGATGGCCGGAATGAGGAGGAACGTCCTTCTGAGCGGGAGAAGCCTCGCGGATCTCTGAAGACTCTGGTAGAGATCATCCCCCCATTTGACAAGACTCGTGCTCGGGGCAGACCGCCAGATCATCCACCATATGAAGCGGTTCCCAACTAATGTTACCATTTGGGAAGCCATCGCTTGGAGCAAAGATTTGAGAGACTCTCACCAAAATACTCCAAGACCCTGAGGCATATGAAGCCCATGTTGCAGAGTTACGGGCTCAAGCATATGAAGCGTTTGCGGCCAACATCACATTCAAGGACAAAGACATGTTGTTGTCCTTTCCGTGTCTGTTTTAAGACGAGGTTGACGTCCCCTTTTTAATACCCGGGTGACTTTCCGAGAAGTCTTATATTTTGTTTTGGGTTTGGGGGGTTTTCCTCTGATCATAGAATGGACTCTCTCTGAGGAGGTAAGAGTGCACATATGGGACTACACGAATGGCCAGTGCAGTGTCCATTTCATTGGGAGTGCATCGTATCAGACGATGAGGGTTCGAGTACTGGACCTTTCCCCACTGACCGCAGTCAGTGTTGATTTACATCAACATAACGTCCGAACACCCTTGTCTAATTGTCAACAAAAAGACCTAAAATGTCTCTCCAAGGTTCTAGTCAAGGACACATCAGCATAGGTAGCTTGCATCGCACTTTTGAATCCCAATGGGTGAACATAAAATGTATGAGGGGTAGGGCTTGGCTAAGACCAGGTTGAACTGGGCAACACCCTATTGTATCTGGGGATAAGAGTGAGCTAAAGGAGCCCAGGAGTGCACCAGGGTGCCCCGTTGATTGCCTGGATATTAGGGGCATTTTGGTAATTTGCCATGTCCAGTGGCACTATGGTAATTTTACCTTGCTGGAAGTTTTATCACAATCTGGGGTGGCCGCCAAACAAGGATTGACTCTGAAAGGCTCAAGGGTTGTTTTCAAGAGCCGTTGGGAATTATCAAGACATCCCAAGGCCGGAAGGGCGTTTTAGTAATTTGGACGTGACCATAGTTGTTAAGGCGCCCCTAAGCGGCGCCTAGGCGGGCGGGCGATTTTTTGGGAGCAAGGCACCCCACGCCTTGTTGCCCCTGAAAAAGGCGCCTAAGCGCCGCTTGGGTGGCCTAGGCCCCCAAAGCGGCACCTAGGCGCCCCCCTGCTAGCTTCGTCTCCCTCTTCTCCCCTATTATAAATAGAGATTTTCTTCCGGGGGCTCCGCCCTCGGAAACCCCCGCAACCTGACCGCGCAGGTCGATCCACGTGCGAGGGCGCACGATGGCGAGTTCAGGGTTCACACTCTAACACTCTCTCTATTTCTCTCTCACACTCACGATGAGACCCACCCTCTCTCTCTCCTACCCCCTCTCTCTGTCTGTCTATCTCCTCTCTCCCCTTGCCCCCTTCTCTCTCTTTCCTCCACCCTTCCTCCTCTCTCTCTCTCTCACACACAGTTCGCAACTATCTCTCTTAATCCCTCTCTCTCTATCCTGCCTTCCCCCCTTTCAATTAATAATGGGGTTAATTTGTTAATAAAATATTTTAAATTTTAATTAGAATTTTGTATGTCTTAATGGTTAATTTTATCTCAAAATAAATTTTGATATTTTATTGCAATGCCATTTCTATTAATTTTTATTTCTATATTCATACTAGTGTTGTTTCCCATATTTGTAATAATCATGATTAATTTATATATAATAATTATGTGTATATTAATGATAATATTGTTTATGAACTTGACGCCTAAACGCCGCTTAGGCAGGCCCCTAAGCGCTTAGGCACCCGAGGATCCCAAGCTCGCCTTGGTCGCCTTGTCGCCTTGACAACTATGGGCGTGACCCTATATGGAGTGGTCCGTGAAAGACACTGGGGTCGCGGGACCATTTGTAGGCATTTCTTGAGTATGGAGAGGTCGTGAAGTCCTTAAAGACGATGCGCACCTTTAGCTCATGAAGGAAGGACATATATGTAATTTTCCTTGTAAGAGGGGTTTATTCACAATTTTCCTCAACTGGCACGCGTCGGGGGCAGCATCACACACCCTTGCAAACTTTCATAAACTTCATTACAAAAGTTGTTGACGAGTTGCCAACTGTACACGGTATCACCGCTCTAAGGCGAGAACATGATTACAAGGCCCACGTGAGGGCTTAAATGTAACTCTCGCGTAGGGGCGTAACAACCACGCCTGCGCAGGGGCATAATGACAAAGCCCACGTAGAGGCGTAACAACCATGCCCACGTAGGGGCATAATGACAAAGCCCACGCAGGGGCATAAATAACTATGCCCACGTAGGGGCATAATGACAAAACCCACGCAGGGGCATAAATACAAGACCCACGTAGGGGTAGAAAGACGAAGCCCACGCAGGGACATAAATACCAGACCCACGTAGGGGCATAACAACAATAGCTGCGTAGGGGCATAACAACAATGCCTGCGTAGGGACATAATGATAAAGTCCACGCAGGGGCATAAATACAAGACCCACACAGGGGTAAAAAGACGAAGCCCACGCAGGGGCATGAATACCAGAGCCACGTAGGGGCATAACAACAATGCCCACGTAGGGGCATAATGACAAAGCCCACGCAAGGGCATAAATAAAAGACCCACGTAGGGGTAAAAAGACGAAGCCCACGTAGGGGCATAAATACCAGACCCACGTAGGGGCATAACAACAACAACCGCGTAGGGGCATAATGACAAACCCGCGTAGGGGCATAAGTACAAGACCCACGTAGGGGTAAAAAGACGAAGCCCACGCAGGGGCATAAATACCAGACCCGCGTAGAGGCATAACAACAACGCCCGTGTAGGGGCATAATGACAAACCCGCGTAGGGGCATAAGTACAAGACCCACGTAGGGGGATGAATACAAGACCCACATAGGGGCACAAAGACAAAGCCCACGTAGGGGCATAAATAAAAGTCTGGGGTGTTACATACCCCAAGTGGGCCAAGACCACGAACAAGCCTTCTTCCTTCGCTCGGGAAAAAGGTCCTCCCCTCCCCAAAAAAAGTCGTCCTCCAAAAAGGACCCCGTAGGGGATATTTATAGGAGGTGAGGAACTGGCCCGGGGTGGGTCAAACCCGGGCGGGTCAAAGCCACCCCGGGCAGGTTCCCCTGTTTTTCTTTTTTTCTTTTTTTAATGATGGGCAGACGGAGATCCCCGGACCGGCCCGGGACTGCCCCGCCCCGGGTGGGTCCGCGCGGACCTACCCCAGGTCGGGGGGTCCCAGGCTGGTCTCGCCCGGGGAGGAGCCACCCCGGGCAGGCCTGCCCGGGGTCGCGGGACCCCGGGCTGGTCTGCCTGGGGTCAGCCGACCCCGGGCGGGTTCCTCCCGCCCGTGCGGCCGCGGGAGGACCTGCCCGGGGGTGGCCGGCCCCGGGCGGGTCCCTGCTGTCCACCCCGGGCGGGTCTTGGCCACCCCGGGCAGGTTTGTTGTTGTCTGCCCCGGGCGGTTCTGCTGCTGTCCACCCCGGGAGGGTCTAATCCCTCTCTGCAGTGGTGAACTTAAGTAATAGTTCACCTCATATGTAGGTGGGCAAAAAATGTTGCCAACAAATGCCCCCCACGGAGCGTTCTTGAAAGCCGGAGGCGGAGGCGGGCGGTCTGTGCCCTCTGTCGTCATTTTTTGCTCCTGAGTCTTCATGACATGGGGAGATCATTGTGGGACTGCACCTCACTGCTTCGTTGCTTTCCATAAATCTGAGAGTTGATGCAGGTTTGTCTCAGTGAGATCCTCCAGTCTAGAAGTGATGTAGGCCGACCTCGGCGAGGCACTTTGACTTGGAATTGATGTTGACCAACCCTTAGGGTATATTGGCCAAAGCTGATGTATACCATCCTCTGAGACGTGTTGGCCTGAAATCGGATGTTAGCCAACCTTTGGGGGCGCGTTAGCCAGAGTTGATGCGGACCGCCCCTTAGGGCATATTGATCCAAAGTTGATACAGACCTGCCTTGGCGAGGCTTGTTGGCCTGAAGTTGTTATAGACCTGTCTCGGCGAGACTTGTTGGCCCAAAATTGTTGTAGACTTGCCTTGGGGAGGCCCATCAGTCTGTGTTATTGTCAATTGACTGTTGGGTTGTAATAGCTGAGACTGACATTGGCTGACCCTTGGGGGTGCCTTAGCCAAAAGTAGTCGTGTCAGTTGACCGCTGAGGTGTCACTGAAGATGTGTCGACTAACCGCTGAGGTGTGTAGTCGAATGTTGAAGCTAGCTAATCGTTGGCTTGCGATAACCAGAGTTGATGTAGACCATCCCTTAGGACATATTGGTCCGAAGTTGATGCAGGCTTGCCTCGGAGAGGTTTGTAGGCCTGTAGTTGATGTAGACCTGTCTCGGTGAGGCTTGTTGGCCCAGAGTTGATGTAGACCTGCTTCTGAGAGACTTGTTGACCTAGTGTTGATGTGGACCAACCCTTAGGACATATTGATCCGAAGTTGATACGGCCTGCCTCGGCGAGGCTTGCTAGCCCGAAGTTGATGTAGGCCTGTCTCGAAGAGGCACATCTATCTGAGTTGTCGTCGATTGACTGTTAAGTTGTGATAGCTGAGATTGACATTGGCTGACCCTTGGGGGTGCGTTAGCCAAAAGTAGTAGTGTCAGTTGACCGCTGAGGTGTCACTGAAGATGTGTTGACTAACCGCTGAGGTGTGTAGCCGAATGTGAAGCTGGCTAATCGTTGGCTTGCGATAGCCAAAGTTGATGTAGACTAGCCCTTAGGGCATGTTGGTCTGAGTTGATATCAGTCGTACACGAGCTGAGGCAGATACCATCTAGCACAAATTTGAGCCAGCACCGCCCTAGGCAAGGGCGTCGCAGCTTGTATATCAAAATTCTGTACATTTCACTTTGCTTGGAAAGGGCACCCATTAGGTTCTGGCTCCTTTCTTTGTTTTAGCTTTAGCTGGCGAGGCTTCATAGCTGCCTCAAAGTTTCCATGCCCTTGGGATAGAGTAGCCGAACGGTCCTCAACTTGGTGTAGCATTGTCAGATGCATGCATTTGGTCTCCCTTAAGACGCCTGGATGACTGAGCTTGCGTCTTTACGAGAGGAGTTCACCTGCCTTCACGCTATTCAAGAGCGGAGGTGGAGGACTCAGCTGATGATTCAGCAGAAAGAGTAGCAGCTTTGCAGACTTCGGGCGGCCTAGGCTGAGGTGGGTGCCCAGGTCAAGGACACTCATGAGCACGAGCTGGCGACCTCCCGTACAGTAGAGGAGCTTTTACGAAAGGTCCAAGAGACCGAGGAGGAGAGCAGTCTTGCGCGTGCCGATGTAGACTCTCTGCCATAGGCTTGAGGGGCTACAAGAGGAAGAAGAGCTTTCTGAGCTTCGTACCCGTCGAGACTATATGTCTGCACAGGTGGAGACTACACACGGGCACCTTCAGGTGGCTTCCCACCGCGTGGATGAGCTGGCGCGAGAGATAGAGATCCTTCTGCAGCGGGGACGAGAGGCCAAGGAGGCCCGAGACCTCGTACCGGCTGAAGTGGATGGATTCCAACGCGAGCTCAGTGGGCTTCAAGAGGTGATATTGCAGCGGGAGGCTCATCTTGCTGACCTGAGAGCTGAACCTAACCCTTGATTTGGCCTTCAATTTTTTTCATGGGGCTATCTACAAAGCCCGACTTTGTACAACTTCCCCGAGGGCTTGTCTCGGGATTCTTCTGCTTGAGATTGAAAAATAAAGAACATAGCTTATTGATTTTGCTTCCATTCTTTTGCATGTAAACTTTTTTTTTCACTTTACCAGCCCTACCGCCCTTTCGGGTTTTCACTAGGACTGGCCCCCTTTAGCTTTTTTCAGTGCGTCCTTGCGAGTTTTCACACTGAGGGATACCCATTTTTGCCTAAGGCGCCCTTTCGGGTTTTCACCTTAGCCAGGTTAAAAGCCTTTTTGTCTTTGATTGCTCCCCTAATGGAAACAACCAAGTCCGCTGGGCTATCAGTATTTTTAACCCCATTTTTTTTTGTACCTTTGGTGCCAAAAGGCAGAGAGGGTATGGCATTCTCGGAGGGGCAAGCATGCCGCACCGATGGGACAAGTAGGTGGACTTGACGGCCCTAGTGGGACGTGGTTAGTCAAATCGAAAACCCGATGGGTCGAACGGGCTGGCAACCCGAGGCGGGTATGCATAGGCCAAGCCCGGTTGGAACGACAAACAAGTAGGTTTAACAGTCTGAAAGGGGCATGCAAGTTAAACCTAGAGGCCGATAGGCGAAGTGGGTTGGCAGCCCGGAAGGGGCATACGTAGGCCAGACCCAAAAGGATGAAAGGATGGATTCGACAGCCCCGGTGGGACATATGAATCAAATCTGGAGGCCAATAGGCAGATAGGGTTGGCGGCCTGAAAAGGACATGTATAGGCCAAGCCCGTGGGGGACAAGAGAAATGGATTTGACGGCCTTGGGAGGACGGGTGAGTCAAACCTGACAGCCAAACGGCGAGGTGGGTCGGCAGCCCGAAACGGCATGCATAGGTCGGACCCGGAAGTGAAACAAGCCGAAAGGCACGATGGGTTGGCAGCCCGAGAGGGCATACTAAGGCCAATCCCTAGAAGGTAAAATGAGCCCAAAAGCATGATGGGTTGGCAGCCCAAGAGGGCATACTGAGGCCAATCCCTAGAAGGTAGAATGAGCCCAAAGGCATGGCGGGTTGGCAGCCCGAGAACCAAACCCGATAGGGTGGAAGAATGGATTTGACAACCAGCAGAGAGACGAGATGGGTCGGCAGCCCGAAAGGGCATGCAGGGGTCGGGCCCAGAAGTGAAACAAGCCGAAAGGCATGATGGGTTGGCAGCCCGAGAGGACATACAGAGGCCAATCCCGAGAGGGTGAAATGAGCCGAAAGGTATGGTGGGTTGGCAGCCCGAGAGGGCGTACTGAGGCCAATCCCGGGAAGGTGGAATGTACCGAGGGGCAAATTGGGTTGGCAGCCCGAGAGGGCATACTGAGACCAATCCCTAAAAGACGGTATGTGCCGAGAGACAAATAGGGTTGGCAGCCCGAGAGAGCATACTGAGACCAATCCCTAGAAGATGGAATGTGCCGAAAGGCAAATAGGGATGCAGCCTAAGAGGGCATACTGAGACCAATCCCTAGAAGATGAAATGTGCCGAAAGGCAAATAGGGTTGGAAGCCCGAGAGGGCATACTGAGACCAATCCCTAGAATATGGAATGTGCCGAAAGGCGAATAGGGTTGGCAGCCCGAGAGGGCATACTGAGACCAATCCTTGGAATATGGAATGAGCCGAAAGGCGTGATGGGTTGGCAGCCCGAGAGGGCGCACTGAGGCCAATCCCAAGAGGGTAAAAAGAGCCGAAAGGCGAGTTGAATTGGCGCCCGAGAGAGCGTACTGAGGCCGGTCCCAGTGGGATAAAATGTGTCGGAAGGTGAGTTGAATTGGCAGCCCGAGAGGGCGTACTGAGGTCGGTCCCGGAGGGATAAAATATGCTGAAAAGCGAGTTGAGTTACGATAGTGAACATGCCCTGGTGGGACTGGATATCACCATCTGCTATCATAGGATGAAGTCACTGACTCCGTATGTCCTGTGCGAACTACTGTAGAAACCCCTGCGATGGCGCATGATACAGCTTCATATGTTTCCCAGTAAGAGGCGGGAACGGCTGTTGCCTTTGGGGTCGACGACCGTGTAGGCTCCCCCTTCAAAGACCTTCTGTACGACATAAGGCCCACGCTAGTTGGGTTGGAGTTTCTCGCTGGATCTTCCTGCCAAGACCTCTTTTTCTTTGAGCATGACCAAGTCGCCTTTCTTGAACGCCCTGTGCTTGACTAGTTTGTCATATGCACGCGTCATACGGGCTTGATAGACTTGTAAATGCTTGTAACCTTGGGGTCTCCTACCCTCCAGACAGGATAATTCCTCTAGCCTCCTTTCAACCTCGGATTGATCTTGGCCTGGTAGCCCAGCCTGAACCGCCACCCGGTACGATGCCAATTCAATTTCTACAGGGACAACTGCTTCAACCCCGTAAACCAAGGAGAATGGGGAGCACCCCGTAGGGGTTTTATAAATGGTCCGATAGGCTCAAAGAGGTTCGTGGACCTTCTCTCCCCAATCTCGTTTGCAGCCATTTATTATTTTGGCCAGTAGTTTACAGAGTGTCTTGTTGAAGGCCTCAGCCAATCCATTGGCCTGAGGATTATACACCGAAGACGTCCTCCAATCAATATGAAATTTGGAAGCCAGTGCATAGACTGTCTTGTTCCTGAAGGGTGTGCCGTTGTCAGAAATGATACGACAAGGGGTGCCAAATCTGTATATAATATGCTGTCTGACGAAGCGGGCGACTGCTTCGCCAGTCACTTCCCGTAGGGGAATAGCTTCAGCCCACCGGGGAAAGTAATCCGTGACGGCCAGAATAAATTTATGTCCCTGGGATGAGGGAGGGAATGGTCCTACTATATCCATACCCCAATCCGCAAATGGCCAAGTTGGCGCCGTCGGGTGCAGGGGGTTAGGAGGCCTTCGAGGGACCGGCCGGAATGCTTGGCACTGGTGACATGTGCGGGCATACTGGCTGCAATCTTGGTACATGGTGGGCCAATAGAATCCCTTGAGCTTGATGTTTGTCTTCATCTTAGCTCCTGCCTGATGAGCTCTGCATAAGCCAGAATGAGCCTCCTGCATAACGGTTCTAGCTTCTTTGGGCGAGAGGCATCGCAAGAGGACTGGATGGTCCCTTTCTTGGACAAGCCTGAAAAGAACGCCATCGACCAGTTGATATGATGTAGCCCTGCGTAGCAGTTGCACCCTTTGGGCTCGCTCAGGGGGAATCCACCCGTTCTTGATTTGTATAATTGGCTCGCGCCAATCTTCTTCTTCGGGAGCATTCTCCCCTTGAACATTATCGACCTCATACACAGTGAGGCCAGATTCTTCGTCGAGCACGCTAGGCATGAGCCTCCTGTGCCTGACAGTTATATTCAGCTCTCCCTCTGGTGGGATCTTCAAGGCAACTGCCAGTTTTGCCAGTGCGTCTGCCTGGGAGTTACTGCTTCTTGGCACATGATCTATCTCAAATAGATAGAACCTTTCTGTGAGCCTGATGACGGCTTCATGGTAGGGGATCAACTCCTTTTTCCGTACCTCATAGTCGCCTAGCACTTGACGGACGACGAGTTGGGAATCCCCGTATACCTTAATACATCTAATATCCATCTCCAGCGCGAGCTGAAGCCCGATGATCAGTGCCTCATATTCTGCCTCATTGTTGGTCAATGACTTCATGAGGGCACAGGAGTTGTAAAGTATGCCTCCCTGAGGAGATACGAAGACTATGCCAACGCCTGACACAAAGTCTGTGAGGCCGCCGGGTCTCTTAAAGGTTCTGGACGCCCCGTCAAAATATAATTCCCATGAAGGAGAATCGAGGGATAGCACATCATGTTCGGTCTGGGATGGGGCATTTATATTGGACCCTTCCTCGCCGAGTGGTTGCAGCAACCTTTCTTCATCTGGCAGCTCGATATTGAGAGGGGAGTCCTCCGGCACTCGGTGTGCGGCGAGAAACTCAGCCATTCCTTGCCCCTTAATTGCCTTGCGCGGGACAAAGATGATATCAAATTCCATGAGGATGAGTGCCCATTTTCCCAGCCTTCCAGAGAGGACAGGTTGGCTAAGGAGATATTTGAGCGGGTCCCACTTTGAAATGAGCTCCACTCGGTGCGCCAACAGATAGTGCCTCAACTTTTGAACCGCGAAAACCAAGGCGAGACACATCTTTTCCATAGGCGAGTAGCGATGCTCGGGGCTGACCAACTTCCGGCTAAGGTAATAAAGGGGCTGCTCCTTGCCTTCTTAATTGATCTGGGCCAGGAGCGCTCCGAGGGAAGCATCCATGGCCGCAATATAAAGAATGAGAGGCTTTCCTTTAATAGGTGCCCCTAGGATTGGTGGAGCCAAGAGATACTCCTTGATCTGCTCAAGAGCCTTCTGACAGTCTTCATCTCATACAAAAGGTGCCCCTTTCTTCATTATTTTGCCAAAGGGCATGCACCTCCCAGAGAGATTAGAGATGAATCGCCTAATATAGGCGAGTCTTCCTTGGAGCGATCTGAGCTCCGTTACATTTCAAGGCGGGGGTAGCTCCCTGATGGGCCTTGATCTTGTCAGGATATGTCTCTATCCCTCGATACCTGACGATGAAGCCCAAGAACTTGCCGCTGGAGACGCCGAAGGCACACTTCATCGAGTTCATCTTGAGCTGGTACTGTCGAAGTCTCTCAAAGACCCGACATAGATCCGCTAGGTGGCTATCTCGCCTCTTAGACTTGACGACCAGGTCGTCGACGTAGCATTCGACAATGTCATGCAGCATCTCGTCGAAGATTTTGGTCATTGCCCTTTGATAGGTGGCGCCAGCATTCTTCAAGCCAAATGACATCCTCTTATAATTGAAGATGCCTTTAGGAGACCTGAAGGTTGTATGATCTTTATCCTTGATGGACATGCGGATCTGGTTATAACCTGACGATCCGTCCATGAGGGACGAGGCTTCATGACCGGTGGTCACATCCACCATTGTCTCAATGATGGGGACAGGAAAGTCGTCCTTCGGGCATGCCTTGTTCAAATCCCGAAAGTCGATGCAGACCCGGACTTGGCCATTCTTCTTCTTGACCGAGACTATGTTAGCGAGCCACACAGGATACATACATGGCTCTATAAAGTCCACGTCGAGCATCTTGTCGACTTCGGCGTTGACTTTAAGCTCCAGTTCATGGCGCATACGCCTCTGGACCTGTTTGACTGGCTTAACTGTTGGAAGTATAGCCAGTTCATGTTCTGCCACAGAGGGATCAAGACCTGGCATCTCTTTATATGTCCAGGCAAAACAATCTCTGAATTCATTCAAGAGCTGCCGGTACGCCTGTCTTTCTTCCCCGCTGAGGAGGGCACTTACGAAAGTGGGTCGGTAGTCGTTCGTGCTGTCGAGATTAATCTCAAACAGCTCATCAACAGTTGCCTGGCCACCGTCTTCTAATTCCGGGGGAGCCGGCTGGAGGTCGACGAAGTCTTCATCTTCATCTGTACCAACCTCGTGAACCTTGAACTCCACAGGGTTTGCCTGCTCACAGGTAGAGCTAGAGGGAGTTCCCCCGCTTGTGGCCCTCAAGCGGGCGTCAACAGGGGAGATGCCAAGGCATGCCCGGCCCCATGGTGGAGCTCTTCAGCTATAAGCTCCCTCTGTGCCTCCTCACAAGGGGGAGGTAGGAGTCCTATGGCATTAATAGCATAATAAACTTGGAAGTTTGGCTCCTGATCATAGCCCAACCCCCGAGTGTCCTTGCGGAAGAAAGGCGGTCACCCCCTGACCTGCGGGGGATTCCAGAGTTGGGAAAAATAGGCCTTTTGTGCAGGGTCCTGGAACTGAGGGATTCCTTGCTTCATGCACATGCGCTTAAGTCGGTCAGGCATATAATCCATCTCTTGAACTGGCTCTTGCGCCTTGTTAGCAGGTGTGTCCCACTCGAAATCGTCCTCAGGAGGACCTAGTGGGACTAAATCTCCTTTGTAGACGACAATCGGCCGGGCCAGTTTGCGATCCTTACTTCGACCCTTGTGCCTATAAGAGACTATAAAAGTCTTCAACTCCTCCACGCTGTATTCTTCCCTTAAAAAGGGAAGCTTAATGCACTTTGGAGGTAAGGGGACACTCTGGTCGATGGTTCGACTGATGAGATTGACTTCGAAGTCTACATTACGCCTTTCTGGCAGGGTGGGCTTGAAACCAGGCTTGAGGCTCAACAGGTGCAGCTTTAACAGCTCACGATTGACTGCAAAGAGTTGGCCTTCGTCAGACTCGGCCTCCACCTTTTGCTTCCCCTTGTCTTTAATTCTGTCGGGGATTATTATGGTGGGGTCCCCAAAATACAAGGAGGCGTCCGCCAAGTGGCATTCATTAGGGTGGAAAGGAGCTTGGTCCGCAAAAACGACATGTTGTTCTCCCCCTTTAGCATATTTGAGGCACTGGTGCAGAGTCGAAGGAACGACCCAATTTTCATGCAATCAGGGTCTTCCCAACAACACCTTATAAGACGTGTCGGTGTTAATGATATAAAATGCCACTTTGATGGTAAAGCCACCCGTGACCAGTTTAACCTCGACCCGACCGAGTGCTTCTTCAGAGTCTTGATTGAACCCCGAGATTTTGAAGGCGCTGACCTTTTGCAAATAAGACGCCAAGTATAGAGACTTGAAAGTCTTCAAGGGCATAATGTTAACCGCCGCTCCTGCATCGACCAAGATTCGGTTCACCTCATGGCTGTTGATCGTCCCTTTCATGTATAGGGGGCGATTATGGCAAGGAGAGGCCAGCAGCAAATCCTTGTCGGAGAAAATAATATTGGCCGCAAGAGCTTCATATGCTTGGGCCTGCAGTTTCGCTACATGGGCCTCGTAGGCCTCGAGGTCCTGGAGGACTTTTACGAGAGCCTCTCTCAAGTCCTTGCTCCAAGCAATAGCCTCCCATATGGTGACATTAGTCAGGAACCGCTTCATGTGTTGAATGATTTTGCGGTCCGCCCTAGCGCAGGTCTTGTCGAATGGGGGAATGATTTCCTCCAGAGTCTTCGGGACTCCATGTGGTTTCTCCCACTTGAAAGGACACTCCCCTTCATCTTGCACGCCCGCTCCCTCTTGGAAAAGCGGTGCCAGAGACTCCTCCGCAGTAGGCTAAGACTCGTCCTGATCGGACTGACCCGAGGGGCCTTCTCTTTCACCAGCACTGGTTGAGGGGCCCGCCTGCCCTGAGGTTGGAGCTAGCGACGGGGCGCTGACTGGAGTTTCTTCCTCATCGGGAGAATGAATTATGAAAGGGATGCCTCTTGGTTTTCGAGCTCCCGAATCAAGGCCTACATTCTCTGAAGATTCAGGTATGAAGGGAATGTCCCGCACTTGAGGTGTAGGGATGGGGCCCGGCTGCTCCCCTCTGAATATTATAACCCGATCGAGGGTTAAAGGGTTTTCTCGCCCGCGACCCCGTCCTCGACCACGGCCTCTGCTATTCCTTGCCGATCAGCGCCGGTATGTTGCCATAGGAGCATTGTCCTCGCCAACAGAGGCATTTATATTGTCAGGAGGCGGGATAGCCACCATGTTACATGACAGCTCCTGCAGCGCTTGATCAAGGGCCTCCACGGTGAGCTCCTCGTCCAGTGAGAGCTCGAAGACTCGCCTTGGTGCTGAGTAGCCGGGCTCCGCACTTGCTGTAATTCTGACTGGCGGAAGGCCTTTTTGGATCGGGACTGTCTGATGACTAGGGCCTCCTCCTTGGCGACAGATTTGTTTCATCTGGAGCTGTCACCCCTCAATTGAGTTGCCCCCAGATCTGACTCTGGGGGTTGCCGCCTTTGAAGAAGGCGCGGCGTAGCTCCTCACTTTCGCCCCGGCTTCTCGGACTTTCCGAAGAAGTTCGAAGCGATTGGAGGTAGGAATGGTTGGGACCTGTCGATCCCAAGGCACAATCGGCTCACCTCCATAGGGCCGAATGCGGAGGTCTCCGACAAGTATGGTCTTGCCGGAGCGTGAGATGGCAACTGCCGGGCCTGCTTTGTTGCGCGCAGGGCGTTGCCCCCGTTGAGCAGGGGTGGCCGTCTCAGAACGGCTTCCATTACGGCGACGGTGGCACTGTCCCGGTCGGGGAGGAGCGACGTCGGCAATAATTTGGTTGACTGAGAATATCTGGCCAACTGAGAGAGCTGAAGGTCTGACACCTCCAGCTATGGGCTTCTTGATGGCCGACATGACTCGGCCTACAGTTGACGTCGAGGGCCTGGCACCCCCAGATGTAGTGTTGAAATTGGCCGACCTGGCTCGGCCTGTTGCAGAAATAGAGGGCCTGACACCCCCGGATGCAGACTTCCTCGTGGCCGACCTGACTCGGCCGACGGCTGAAGTTGAGGGCCTGACACCCCCAAATGCAGTGTTTTGGACCGGGCGGACCCGGCCAGTGGCAGGAGCAGAGGGCCTGACACCCTCAGCAATTATCTTCATTGTGGCCAATCTGACTCGGCCAGCTGCAGAAATTGAGAGCCTGACACCCCCAGACACTGTCTTCTGAACCGGGCAGACCCGACTGGCAGCAAGAGCGGAGGGCCTGGCACCCTCTGTAGATGTTTTCTCGGCCGGGGACACCCGACCAATAGGAGCAGGGGCGACTGCGTTGCCCCCGGCAACTGGCACTACCCCTAAGAAGAAGGGGAAGCCGACGACCGGAGGGAAGTCGCCAAAAACAATATGAGTCGCCAGGTAACCAAACCTGGCGTGGTTCGCGACGACTTGCAGGCCATAGGTCACGACAGCCATCGTCTTGTTTGCGAAGTAAGAGTTCGCTTGAAACAACAAAAAACATGAAGCTGGTGTCCTCTTCTCCTTTCTCGTCCCGTAAGAGGATGAGGGGTAATGAGAACCTCGAGGAGATTTAAGGCCTTCTGTTGACAAGAAGAAGAAAGGCGGGAAAGATCCCACCAGGCGTGCCAGTCTGTTTTAAGACGAGGTTCACGTCCCCTTTTTAATACCCGGGTGACTTTCCGAGAAGTCTTATATTTTGTTTTGGGTTTGAGGGGTTTTCCTCTGATCATGGAATGGACTCTCTCTGAGGAGGTAAGGGTGCACATATGGGACTACACGAACGGCCAGTGCAGTGTCCATTTCATGGGGTGCGCATCGTATCAGACGATGAGGGTTCGAGTGCTGGACCTTTCCCCACTGACCGCAGTCAGTGTTGATTTACATCGGCATAACGTCCGAACACCCTTGTTTAATTGTCAACAAAGAGGCCTAAAATGTCTCTCCAAGGTTCTAGTCAAGGACACATCAGCATAGGTAGCTTGCATCGCACTTTTGAATCCCAGTGGATGAACATAAAATGTATGAGGGGTAGGGCTTGGCTAAGACCAGGTTGAACTGGGCAACACCCTACTGTATCTGGGGATAAGAGTGAGCTAAAGCAGCCCAAGAGTGCACCAGGGTGCCCCGTTGATTGCCTGGATACTAGGGGCATTTTGGTAATTTGCCATGTCCAGTGGCACTATGGTAATTTTACCTTGCTGGAAGTTTTATCACAATCTGGGGTGGCCGCCAAGCAAGGATTGACTCTGGAAGGCTCAAGGGTTGTTTTCAAGAGCCGTTGGGAATTATCAAGGCATCCCAAGGCCGGAAGGGCGTTTTAGTAATTTGGACGTGACCCTATATGGAGTGGTCCGTGAAAGACACTGGGGTCGCGGGACCATTTGTAGGCATTTCTTGAGTATGGAGAGGTCGTGAGGTCCTTAAAGACGATGCGCACCCTTAGCTCATGAAGGAAGGACATATATGTAATTTTCCTTGTAGGAGGGGTTTATTCGCAATTTTCCTCAACTGGCACGCGCCGGGGGCAGCATCACACACCCTTACAAACTTTCATAAACATCATTACAAAAGTTGTCGACGAGTTACCAACTGTACACAGTATCACCGCTCTAAGGCGGGAACATGATTACAAGGCCCACATGAGATTTTAAATATAACTCCCGCGTAGGGGCGTAATAACCACGCCTGCGCAGGGGCATAATGACAAAGCCCACGTAGGGGCGTAACAACCATGCCCACGTAGGGGCATAATGACAAAGCCCACGCAGGGGCATAAATAACCATGACCACGTAGGGGCATAATGACAAAGCCCACGCAGGGGCATAAATGCAAGACCCACGTAGGGGTAGAAAGACGAAGCCCACGCAGGGGCATAAATACCAGACCCACGTAGGGGCATAACAACAATGCCTGCGTAGGGGCATAATGACAAAGCTCACGCAGGGGCATAAATACCAGACCCACATAGGGGCATAACAACAATGCCCACGTAGGGGCATAATGACAAAGCCCACGCAGGGGCATAAATAAAAGACCCACGTAGGGGTAAAAAGGCGAAGCCCACGCAGGGGCATAAATACCAGACCCACGTAGGGGCATAACAACAACGCCCACGTAGGGGTATAATGACAAACCCGCGTAGGGGCATAAGTACAAGACCCACGTAGGGGTAAAAAGACGAAGCCCACGCAGGGGCATAAATATCAGACCCACGTAGGGGCATAACAACAACGCCCGCGTAGGGGCATAATGACAAACCCGCGTAGGGGCATAAGTACAAGACCCACGTAGGGGGATGAATACAAGACCCACATAGGGGCACAAAGACGAAGCCCACGTAGGGGCATAAATAAAAGTCCGGGGTGTTACATACCCCAAGTGGGCCAAGACCACGAATAAGCCTTCTTCCTTCTCTCGGGAAAAAGGTCCTCCCCTCCTCAAAAAAAGTCGTCCTCCAAAAAGGACCCCGTAGGGGATATTTATAGGAGGTGAGGGACCGGCCCGGGGTGGGCCAAACCCGGGCAGGTCAAAGCCACCCCGGGCAGGTTCCCTTGTTTTTCTGTTTTTTTTTAATGATGAGCAGACGGAGATCCCGGGACCCGCCCGGGACTGCCCCGCCCCGGGCGGGTCCGCGCGGACTTGCCCGGGGTCGGGGGGTCCCGGGCAGGTCTCGCCAGGGGAGGAGCCACCCCGAGCAGGTCTGCCCGGGGTGGGCCTACCCCGGGGAGGACCTGCCCCGGGCCGGCCAACCCCGGGCGGGTCTGCCCTGGGTCAGCCAATTCCGGGCGGGTTCCTCCCGCCCGTAAGGCCTCGGGAGGACCTGCCCGGCGGTAGCCGGCCCCGGGCGAGTCTTGGCCACCCCGGGCAGGTTTGCTGCTGTCCGCCCCGGGCGGGTCTGCTGTTGTCCACCCCGGGCGGGTCTAATCCCTCTCTGCAGTGGTGAACTTAGGAAATAGTTCACCTCATATGTAGGTGGGCAAAAAATGTTGCCAACAGTGTCATAATCGCCCTTTATATATGCGAGGGACAATCAATGGACACGATGTAAGTCGAATTTTGGTCGACACTGGAGCAGCCGTCAACATCATGCCACTGAAGATTTTCAAGTCTCTATATTTAACACCTTATCTGCAAAATGTGATTGCCGTCAAGATTTCGGGGTTCAATCAAGACTTAGAGGAGACTCTCGGCAGAGAAGCTCACCATGGGCGATTTTGTCATCCAAGTGACATTTTACATCATCAACACCGACACATCTTATAAGGTGCTATTGGGAAGGCCATGACTATACGAAAATTGAGTTGTTCCATCAACTCTACACCAATGTCTCAAGTATACCAAGGGAGGAGAGCAACATACCGTCTTCGCGGACCAAGCTCCATTCCGTCCCAAAGAGTGCCATCTGGCAGATGCTTCCTTGTATTTTCGGGATCCTATCCTAGTAATCCTCGAGTACGCAAAAAATAAAGGAAAGCAAAAAGTGGACTCCGAAATTGAGGAAGGACAGCTTTTCACTATCAATCAAGACATGGCAAAATTGCACAGGTTAAGTCTTAAAGTCGGCTCCAAGCCGACTCAACCAAAAAGGCGAAGCGTTGACTTTGAAGCCAACCTCATCAGCCAGGTCATCAACCACAGCATCTCCTTACCGCCCAACTGTGTTCAGCTCTCGTTTCAGAGAGAAGAGCATGAGGTGGAACAGGTGAAGACTTTATAGTCTCCTACCAGCAAAAGAGGAGTAAGAAAAGCAAGGAAGACAAGCCAATCGTCTTTTGTAAGAGAGATTTAGTCCCACAAGGCCCTCCTAAGGATGATTTTGGCTAATAAGATATTCCCGCCGACAATGCACCGAAGTTAGTCCAAGAAATGGATGATATGCCGGAGTACATCAGAAAAATGTGCAGAAAATAGCGTATCCCTCAAGTCCAAGACCCCACATGGACCGCATATTTCCGTCAACTGTGTAACCCACCACAGATCCAGGGGCAACCTCCCTTCTCCTGCAAAGATACGAGAGGACTCGGGTATGATCAGGAGAGGGATTTTGAGGTCCATTACGTAGTTAATGTCATAGGACTGCTACCTCCTCCTCACGGGCAAATAGAAGCTGAGCACAAGATTGACGACTCTGTAAGAGAGTCCGATGAGATGTCAATGTTACCCTCACCAGAAGTTAACAACGACTACCTCCCGGTCGAAGGGGAGTCGAATCAGTCTGCTAGTTACCAACAAGACGAAAAAGGCCCTTCGGATTCAAACTATGTGGAAGATTCCGAAAATTTTAAAGTCTATGAAGTCAATACTGATGATGGGGGAGACTTTGTAGACCTCCAACTAGCTCCACCGGAGCTTGAGGACGGTGGCCAAGCAACTGTGGACGAGTTGATTGAGATTAATCTTGGGAGCAAGCAAGACTACCTGCCGACCTTCGTCAGTGCTCTTCTGAGCGAGGAGGAAAGTCGTGCATATCAACAACTCCTTGAAGAATTCAGGGACTGCTTCGCCTGGACCTACAAAGAAATGCCTGGGCTCGATCCCTCTGTGGCTGAACACGAACTGACAATACTTCCAACAGTCAAACAATCCCAGAGACACATGCGTCATGAACTGGATCTTAAAGTCAATTCCGAGGTTAACAAGATACTCAACGTGGACTTCATAAAGTCATGCATGTATCCATCATGGCTAGTCAACATGGCCCCTATCAAAAAGAAAAATGGCCAAGTCTGAGTCTGTATTGACTTCAGGGATCTGAACAAAGCATGCCCAAAGGATGACTTTCCCGTCCCAATCATGGAGACAATGGTTAACACGACCACCGATCATGAAGCCTTGTCCTTCATGGACGGGTCATCGGACTATAATGAAATCCGCATGGCCATCAAGGACAAAGACCATACGTGTAATGTCCCGAGTTTTTCGGACATTTTTCGGATCTGGATCCGTGGGTTTCGGATCACTTTTGGGGGCCCCGGGGCGCATTTTGTGGTTTACGCGTGTTTTTCCCTGACGAGTCTTCGGAACCCTGTGCAGGGTTAACCGTTGCGTTCTCCTACTCCGGGACGATACCAATGCGATGAGCGTGTTCCGAGAATCAAGAAAATGATTTTTCTCAATTTTTCATATTTTTTCAATTTTTTGAATTTTCTATAAATAACCCTTCTTCTTTTCTCTTTTTTTTTCTTCTTTCTTCTTCTTCTTTTCTTTTCTCCCCCGTGAGCGTCGCCCGTTGCAAGCTCTCCTCGTCCAAACTTCGCGGCGCCCTTCCTCCTCCGGCGACGGATGGCGGACCAAGGCAGCGACGTGGTGACGACGGCGGCGGCGACGTGATCGTGGCGGTGGCACTCTTGCGGCGTGGAGATCGTGTTTGGCCGAGATTTGAAGATCGGCGGTGATCCGGCGGGTTTCGAGCTTCCTTGAGGTAGGGGGACGGATCCTTGCCCTCTTTCTCGCTTTCCCCGTGATTTATAGGCCGAGGAGAGGCCGAGAGGGGCGTATTTGAGCCGGGAGGGTGAAAATGCATGTTTTGGGGTTGAGCACCGGATCTCTCGTTTCGTGGGATTTTTGACCGATCTATGGGTGTAGAATCATGCTAGGAGGGTTGGGGATGAATTCTCCTCTGTTTCCCCATCATCGGGGGATGATCGGGGCGTGGATCGGATTTTTTTGGGCTTTCCCGCCGTTCCGCGCTCGGGTTGGGGTTGCGGTCCTACCAAGAACCGCTAGGCCCCTTTGGCGGCTCTTGGGGGACCGCCAGGCATTTTTGAATGTCGGTTGGACTTAGCGGTCCCCGGGGGACCGCTAGGCCTGGTAAGCGGTCTCGCAACTGATCGCTAACCCTTGGGTAGCGGCCAGCAGATGACCGTTTGCCTCGTTGTTCAGGGCACCCTCGGGGTGCGTGTTTTTTACCGTTAGGGAGTCGTTGTCGAGTTACGGTCAGGGTTGGACCGTTTCCTGGTGTTTTGCGGTCTTCAGGTGACCGCCTGGTGGGGCTGGCAGTCTGGCGATAGACCGCTAGGCACCCAGTGGCTTGCCTGGTTGCGGCCATGGCATGACCGCTAGGCTGCTTTGCGGTCCAGGGAGGGCCGCCAGTTGAGAGATGGTCCTGGGAGGACCGCCGCTCCATTCCTTTTCGATCGGTGGTTTCCGTGAGTTGAGTCTCACCTCCAGTGACCTGTCCACTAGTCATAGCTTTCCTGCGCACGCGTGTGCGAACCCACTGGGGAGTGGTGGAAAGCGTGACCCGGAGAGACGATTTTTAGGCTGGTTACCGTAGGGGCCCCACGCGCCCAGCCTGAGTCCAAGCTTCGGGGGAAGGACCAGCTAGAGGATCTGACCTAGGGCGCATGGTTTGTATGTGCACACGTGGTTGGGGGCGTCAGACCCGCGCTGACGAGCGCGACCCCAGGTAGTCCTTGTTCGTGGTACTTGTCGTGTGTCTCAGTCTCCACCTGGGGCGTGTAGGGAGACACTGGGGCGCAGTGTAAGACGTCAGGGGACGCATCCGGCTTTGCTTCTAGTGGATGGTGCTCCTGTCTTCTGACAGGTACGGACTTGTTTTCCCGTCGGACCGCGGTCGGTTTGTTCGATAGAGTACGGCTAGTTATAGAGAGATTTTCTGCTTATTTATTGTTGTTACTGTTGTACTTCGGTTATTTAGCTTGCTGTCTCGTTTTCCTCGTTGTGAGGTGGGGGTCCGCGGGATCCCTACTGAGCCAATGAAATGAGACTCACCCCTGTGTTTTTAGGTGAGGCGGGGTCGTCGAGAGGTGCGTCCGAGGCTCACCGTGGTTCCTGCAGTTAGGGTTAGTCGCCAGTTGCCAGAGTCCGGGTATGTCCCGTGTACTTGTACTTTTCTTTCTGCTGACTGTACTTATATTGGACATGAGATACTTTGGACCTTGTAGTTGTTTAGTGATTATTTATCTTAATTTCTGCATTTTTTTTAGATCATGGTGCTAGCTCTGCAGTTATTTTAGCTTCTCGTGTACCCTCACACCATCCTTTAACCCTTCCGAAGAGTACCCTCACACCATCCTTTAACCCTTCCGAGTCTTCGGGCTCGTGGGTGGCGGGCCGAGGTTCGAGTCGTGCCGGTTCCTTTCTGGTACTCGGATCTCGAGTCGTTACAATATGGCTTTCCGATCCCCCAGGGAAATCTTTAATTACAAAAGGATGTTGTTTGGCTTAAAGAATGTCGGTGCAATCTACCAGAGGGCGATGACCAAGATCTTCGATGAGATGCTGCATGACCTTGTCGAGTGCTATGTCGATGACCTAGTCGTCAAAACAAAAAGACGAGAGGATCATTTGGCTGACTTGCATCGAGTCTTCGAAAGGCTTCGACAATATCAGCTCAAAATGAATCCAATGAAATGTGCATTCAGCGTCTCCAGTAGCAAGTTTCTCGGATTCATCGTCAAGTCCTGAGGGATAGAAATCGACCCTGACAAAATCAAGGCCATAAGAGGACTACCTCTGCCCAAAATTTTGACAGAGCTCAGATCTCTGCAAGGAAGACTTGCCTATATTAGACGGTTCATTTCTAATATCTCCAGAAGGTGTATGCCTTTCGGTAAACTGATGAAGAAAGGAGCGCCCTTCATTTGGGACGAAGATTGTCAGAGAGCCTTTGAACAAATCAAGGAGTATCTACTGTCTCCTCCTGTATTACGCGCACATGTTAAAGGAAAGCCCCTTATCCTCTATATCGCTGCCATGGATGCCTCCCTGGGGACACTTCTATCCCAGATCAATGAGGAGGGCAAAGAACAATCATTGTATTATCTTAGCCAGAAGCTAATCGGGCCTGAGCATCGGTATGCACTTATGGAGAATGTGTGCTTAGCCTTGGCATTCGCCGTGAAGAAATTAAGGTATTACCTTCTAGCACATCGAGTGGACCTCATTTCAAAATGTGATCCGCTCAAATTCCTTCTTAATCAACTTGTTCTCTCAGGAAGGCTCGAAAAATGGGCACTTATCCTCATGAAGTTTGACATCACCTTCATCCCACGCAAGGCGATCAAGGGACAAGAGATGGTCGAGTTCTTAGCTATGCATCCTGTGCCAGAAGACTCACCGCTCAACACCGAGTTGCCCAATGAGGAGGTGTCGGTGCCTTCGCAATAAGTAGGGGAACGTACTGAAAATGTCCCACCACAAACGGAGCCGTATGTCCTCACCCTCGACCTCTCATGTTGGGAGTTGTATTTTGACGGCGCTTCCCGGACAATCGAGTGTCAGCGGCCTCACAAACTTTGCATCTGGCGCCGAGACAGTTTTTGTATCTCCTCAGGGCGGCATTCTTCATAATTCTTGTGCTCTCATGAAGTCATTGACTAACAATGAAGCGAAATACAAAGCGCTAATTATCGGACTTCAGGTGGCACTGGAGATGGAAATTAAATGCATCAAAGTGTAGGGGGATTCTCAACTAGTCATTCGACAAGTTCTGGGCGACTATGACGTCTGGAAGAAGGAGCTAGTCCCTTATCATGCAACCGTCATGAGACTGAAGAAAAAATTCTACCTATTTGAAATAGGTCATGTTCCAAGGAGCAATAACTCCCAAGTAGACGCTTTGGCGAAATTAGCGTCAACCTTAATACTCCCGCCTGAAGGAGAGTTGAATGTCACTGTCAAACACCGAAGGCTCATGCCAAGCGTGCTGGATGAAGAATCTGGCCTCACTGTCTACGAGGTCAATAACATTCTAGAGAGGGACACTCCAGAAGAAGAAAATTGGCGCGAGCTTATCATAAAGATAAAGAAGGGATGGCTTCCTCCCGATCGGGCCCAAAGAGTGCAATTGCTACGCAAGACAACATCTTATGAGCTAATTGACGGACGGCTCTTCCGGCTTGTCCATGAGAAAGATCGATCGGTCCTCCTACAATGCCTTTCGCTGAAGGAGGCGAGAGCCGTGATGCACGAAGTCCAGTCTGGATTGTGCGGAGCTCATCAAGCAGGAGCCAAAATAAAAAGTAGCATCAAACTCAAAGGATTTTACTAGCCCACCATGTATGACGATTACAATCAGTACGCTCGTACATGTCACCAATGCCAAGCATTCGGCCAGTGCCTCGAAGGCCGCCTAACCCGCTCCATCCAACTGCGCCTACTTGGCCGTTTGCGGAATGGGGCATTAATATTGTGAGGCATTCCCACCGTCATCCCAAAGTCACAAGTTCATCCATGCAACTACAAATTATTTCTCCCGTTGGGCTGAAGTTATCACGCTGCGAGAAGTGACAGGCGAAATCGTTGCCCATTCGTGAGACATTATATAATCTATAGATTTGGACCCCCAACAGAATCGTGCCCGACAATGACACGCTATTCAAGAACAAGACCGTGTACACATTGGCGGCTAAGTTTCACATTGATTGGAGGACATCGTCAATCTGTAATCCCCAAGCTAATGGGTTGGCCGAAGCCTTCAACAAAACCCTTTGCAAACTGTTGGCCAAAATAGTTGCCAGTCGCAAAAGGGATTGGGGTGAAAAGGTGCACGAAACCCTATGAGCCTACCGATTATTTACAAGACACCCACAGGTCGTTCCCCATTCTCCCTGCTCTATGGGGCAGAAGCAGTGATTCCTATAGAAATTGAACTGACATCCTATCACGTTGCTGACCAAGCCAGGCTGCAAGCCAAGATCAATCTGAAATAGAAAGAAGGCTCGAGGAATTGTCCAATCTAGAGGGCGAAAGACTCCGAGCCTATAAACATTTGCAAGTTTATCAAGTCTGCATGACACGTGCTTATGGTAAGCTTGTCAAACAAAGGACATTCAAAAAGGGTGATCTGGTCATGTTCAAGGAAAAGAAGGTCCTGACAGGAAGATCCAGTAGCAAACTTCAGCCCAACTGGCGTGGACTTTACATCATTCGGAAGGTTTATGCAGGAGACGCCTACACTGTCATCGACCACAAGGGAAATAATCCCTTCCCTCTTCTAAATGACAAACAAATGAAGCTCTACTACGCGTCATAGCATAAGGTCACACAACAACAATCCTCACAGGATATGTCTCTCCCCACAGGAGACTCGAACTGAGTTCAAAAAAAATGGGCTAAAAATATTGATTCCCCGGCGGACTTAGCCGCCTCCCATATGGGGGCTGGCTAAGAGCAAAAAGGCCTAACACTCGACTGAGGTGAAAACCCACAAGGGCGTCTCAGACAAAAATGGGTAACCCCTCGGTGTGAAAACCCGCAAGGGTGTACCAAAAAAGGGAGCCAACCTCAAGGAAAACCCGAAAGGGCGGTGAGTTTGGTAATGTGAAAAAAAAATAAAAAAATAACTCTCCTTTGCAACATATTTCCATGGGTGGGTCCAAGTCAACGACTTCACCCTGCAACGACAAGTTCATCACGATAACGCCATGGCTATAACTCCAACGTCGTTATGCGACACTCAGTCCCACCGTGATCACCTATATTTTGGACTTCCGAATTTGATTCCTATGTCCCCCGGACCGTCAAATTCGTCCATATTTCTGGTAATGTTGACTCATGTCTTTCGACTTGTCAACCCTACTTACATTTTCAATTCCGAATTTGACTCGCACGTCCCCTCGGGTTGTCAAACCCATCCATCCCTTTCTAAAGTTGACCCATATGTCCTTCTGCACGTCAGCCCCGCCTATACTTTGGACTTCCGGATTTGACTCGTACGTCCCCCGGGCTGTCAAATCCAGCCATTCTGCTCGTAGAGTTGACTCATCTATCTTTCGGCTCGTCAATACTACTTATATTTCGAACTCCGGGTTTGACTCGTACGTCCCCTTCCGGCTGTCAAGCCCATCTGCCCTTTCTGGAGCTAACTCATATGTCCTTCGGCACGTCAACCTCACCTATATTTTGGACTTCTGAATTTTATTCCTATGTCCTTCGGACCATCAAATTCGTCCACACTTTTGGTAGAGTTGACTCATACGTCCTTCGGCTCGTCAAACCTATGCGCCTTTTCAAATTCGGGGTTGACTCATACGTCCCTCTCGGGCAGTCTACCCACATTTTCCTCTTGTAGAGCTGACTCACATGTCCTTCGGCACTTCGGCCCTACTCATACTTTGGATGTCGGGATTTGACTCATATGCCCCTCGGGCTGTCAGATCCACACACTCCATGTTCGTAGAGTTGACTCATATGTCCTTCGGTGCGTCAACCCTACGCTTACCTTGGACTCCTAAATTTGACTCGTATGTCTCCCAGGCTATCAAATCCATCCATTCTTCCCGTAGAGTTGACTCATGTCCTTCGGCTCGTCAACCCTACTCACATTCTAGACTCTCAAATTTGGACTTGTTTAACTCACGAAATAAATAAATAAATGTTTCTCCTTTGAAGAAGAAAATGCACATTCGTGGTTATTTAAGTAACGGGTGTATTATTATTTCTGTGGATTTAGATTTATCAGACGATTAGGGTTCGGGTACGGGATATTTCCCCATCGACCGTAGTCAATGTTTATTTATATCACTGTTTATTTATATCAGTGTAAAGTCCGAATACCCTTGATTAACTGTCAAAGAAACGCTTTTTGACCTCCACAATTTCAGCTGTGATATTGGAGATTTTATCTAACATATTTGATCAAAGGGATCACCCATTAGAGACAGACATTTGCAGGAGAAAACTAAATATTTCATTCTTTGGATTCATCCTTACAAAATACATGAAATCCCGATTACATGGTCAGGTCATTTGATTTACATTTAGCCTTAATTCCACCACTAGAACAGACCGTTGAATTTGAGTCTCATAGAGATCAAACCCTCTTTTTTGGATACATTTGTAATTTCGGACCCATTCTGAGTATTTCTGCAATTTTTCTACTTTCAGGGGGTGTTTCTATAATTTTCCCACTTTGGGGGGTATTTCTGTAATTTCTCAATTTTGGGGGGTATTTCTACATTTTTGACCCTTTAGGGGTATTTTTGCACTTTTAGATAATTCTTGAGTTTATTTGAGATTCTGAAGCTTTTCTGGATTTAATTGTGATTATCCCTTGATCAGGGGTTTAAAAAAACTTAGGGGTATTTGTGTAGTTTGTCCAGACCAATGATACTTTCGTAACATCTAGACTAAACAAGGGTTTTCGCGTAATATTGGCATGAGACGCAAGTCCCTCCTTGGTGGAGACACACTGGTCAAAGACTCTCGGAAGATTACTTCACTTTCTCGAGCTCTCATGAGTTGGGGTCCAGCTTCACGCGTCCATCAGCGCAACACCGGGGATCGACACAAGGAGTGACACAAGAGACATCCCCACAAGGGCATCTATGCAGACCCTTTTTGTAAAGGTTGGGGTGCTTAGAGGATTCTATTTCAGGAAATCACATTATTTTTCCCAAGACATTTACAATAAGGTTACATTAACCACAACACAAAATGTGTGTGGTCTCAAGGAGGAACAACTTTATGACATACCCGCACTGTAAGCACAAGTACCACACAAACCTCCCGAATGATGGGCCTTCAGAAGCACAAGCACAGACACAACACCACCCAAAGGGTGGGCCTTCAAAAGCACAAGCACAACACAACCCAAAGGATGGGCCTTCATAAGCACAAGCACAAGTCTCTTCTGCACTCTTCCTCCGTTCTTTGTGTTTTTTTCCCCTCAAATGGGGCCCACACTGGGGTATTTATAAAGCCCCGAAGGAGTTCCTGTAGTTACACCCTCCATCTGGATCAAAATGGCGAACCCAGTGCTGGATCCGGACCAAATCCCAAGGAGGAGGGGTTTCTCCCAGACCAAACCCCCCCATGGGAGGGTTAGAACTGGACCATACCCCCATCGGGGGGGGGGTGAAACCAAAACAAAACCCTCACGGGGGTTTGGAACCGGTCCAAATCCCCTAGATAAACACTTAAAAAGGGGGCGGACTCTATAAATATATATTTATTTATTTATTTATCATCAATTTCTGGCTTCAACCAGACTCATATGTCCTTCTGGGGCTACCATCCACTCCTTTCCTGGAATTGACCCATAAGTCCTTTGGCACGTCAACTCCACCTATATTTTGAAATGTCGGATTTGACTTACACGTCCCTCTTGGGCTGTCAAATCCATTCAATCTCACCTGTAGTGTTGACTTACACGTCCTCTCGGACTGTCAACCCTACTCATGTTTCAAGTCTCGATTCTAACTCACATATCCCTATCGGGCTGTCAGTTCCAGACATTGCCACTTGTGGTATTGACTTTCGTGTCCCTTCGGACTGTCAATCCTACCGGCGTCCTAACCTAATTTGGACTATCCGATCTTTGTGGATATGTCATTTGCCCCACCGACATCATAGGTGTTCTTAAAAAAATGGTTAAAAATATTGATGCCCCAGCAGACTTAGCCGCCTCCAATCTGAGGGCTGTCTAAGGGCAAAAAGGCCTTTAACCCGGGTGACGTGAAAACATGTAAAGGCGCCTTAGACAAAAATGGGTAATCCCTCGGTGCGAAAACCCGCAAAAGAACACCGGAAAAAGCTAAAGGGGGCCAACGTTGGCAAAAACCCGAAAGGGCGGTAAGGCCGGTAACGTGAAAAAAAATGAAGAAATAACATACATGCAAGAGGATGGAAGCAAAAGTAATCGAGCTCTATCCTTTATTCATCAATCTCATCAAAGGAGGAGCCCGAGACAAGCCCTCGAGGTAACCAAGACAAAACTAGGCAAAATACAAAAAACCCTATGTACAGAAATCAGCAAGGCCTATCAAGGTTTGGGCTCGCTCCTCCTCAAGTTAGCAAGGCGAGCCTCGCTCTAAAGAACCTCCTCCTGGAGCCCGACAAGTCTGTGCTGAAGAGTCTCTGCCTCGGCCTGTGCACTGCTGCACTCCCCCTCGGCCTCCTGTAACTCCCTCTGCAACTCCTCTACTCGGAGGGAGGCTCTCCGGCCACGCTCTTAAGCAGCTTCCGTTTGAGCACATATCTCTGTCTGAGTCGCTCGAAGTCTGGAAAGTTACTCCTCTACCTGATGGATCATCGCCCTAGTCCTCCGTCTCTGTTCCTGAGCGATGTGGAGATGAGCGAACTCCTCCCACAGTGCTATCAGCCTCGCCATGCAGTCATCCCTGGGGAGGCTAAACGCGTGGTAACCTCTAGTGCAACCCTCAAGACTGCTCCTCATGGCCTCAACACTCGGAAGGGGATCGACCTGAAGCAGCAGGTGAAGGCTCTGAACAAGCTGGGTAGTCACGTCAGCACCGACTAGTGCCACGCCAGGCTGAGGACCATCTGGCCACTCTATCCCAAGAGTCGGGAAACTCAAAGGCAACTCTGAAGCCTCACCAGCTGGAGCTGAAACAGAGAAAGGAGACAGAATCCAATGAGTGCCCTTTTCAAACAAAATGAAATGTGCATAATTTTAATGTACAAGTTACAACGCCCTTACCTAGGGTAGTACTGCGCTTGATGGTATCTACCTTAGCCCGCGCACAGCCGACGTCAACTTGGACCAACACGCCCCTAGGGCTGGTCTACATCAACTTTCGCTATCACAAGTCAACAGTTAGCCAGCCACATCTTCGGCGACACCTCAGCGGTTAGCCGACACATCTTCGGCAGCCGACACAACATCTTCAACGACACCTCAAACGGTCAGCCGGCACATCAACATATTCGGCTATGCACCTCAGCAGTAAGCCAACACATCTTCAGCGACACCAAAGTGGTCAGCCGACACAACAACTTCTGACCAACGCACCTCCAAGGGTCGGCCAATGTCAGTTTCCGGCTATCACAACTCAACAGTCAATCGACAACGACTCAAACCGACGTGCCTCGCAGAGGCAGGCCTACGTCAGCTGAGGCCGACGTGCCTCGCCAAGGCAGGCCTACGTCAGCTCAGGTCGATGCGCCTCGCCGAGGCAAGTTTACATCAACTAAGGCCGATACACCTCGCCAAGACAGGTCTACATTAACTCAGGCTGATACGCCTCGTCGAGGCAGGTCTATATCAGATCAGGCCGATACGCCTCGCCGAGGTACGTCTACGTCAGCTCAGGTCGATACACCTCGCCGAGATAGGTCTACATCAACTCAGGCCGATACGCCTCGCCGAGAAGGGGATCATCACTCTCCATGGTAGAGGATACAAAGCTCTGAATGAAGAGGCAGACATGACGGTCCAGTGGATAATGGGACGATACCCTCCTAACCGATCATATGTGTAGACTCCATTCCTCCTCGTAATGCGAGTGGTGCCAATAGTTCTCCCGCTTGGACTAGCACTCTCAGTTGGGCCTTCCGCAACTCAGAAAAAGCCACGGTCCACAACATCAAAACTCTCAATAGTAATGATGCGTGAAGGAAAAAGTGACATGAGTTTTGTCAATTTGTTTCACATATTGATCCTTGGAGCCCCAAACTCTCAGCCTCTTGGAATAGTCTCTGTCTTCACCATAGCGAGCCGTGACTGTAAGTGCTGCAAAAAAAAAAAGATGGCGCCGAAGATTAGAAGAAATATATAGGGACAACTCAAAACAATGAGGTGCAGTCCTAAAAAGTCTTGCTATGTCAAGAAGACTCGAGGGAAGTAAAAAAAAAAAGACAAAGGACACAGGCCATCCGCCCCCGCCTCCGACCTTGACAGACGTCCCGTGAGGGACATTTGTGGAAAGTAATTTTTTATCATCTAAAAAGAAAATTACCTTGGGTCACCCACCTTCTCTCCTCAAGTCTGTTACGTTACTTGGGAGATTAAGGAAAGCGAATTTGCTACTTGGGAGATTAAAGAAGCAGTCCCCTCCGGGGTAAACCCTAGATCGGGGTGAATCAACACCCAATCCAGGGTGAAGTCCATTTGGGGTGAAATGGGCTCCACAGTCCCTCTAGGACGAAAAATCAGTCCCTCTGGAGTGAAAAACGGGGCCTCACAGTCATGTCCGGGACCCCTTCCCCTTTCGGGGTGAACTGCAGGCGAAGGCTGTAAAGATTCGGTCAGCCCGGTTCGAGCAGCACAGCAGATAATAAAAATTTTTAACCCGAACCCAAGCTTTGTGGAATCCTAGATTCGTGGTCTAATCGATGTAATAAAACTCCCAACCCCTAACAGCGGGTTGTAGATCTTTACCTTGCGCGGAACGATGCTGTCCGCAACGCTCGATGCCGATTTTCACGAACGTCGAGCCGCACAGATGTACGGCCTCTAGAGTTGATCCACACGGATCCTCGCACAGTGACGGTATCCTCCCGTCCTTTCCCCGCGCACACAAGTCGCAGATCCTCCAAAAACTATTCTTCTTCCCTAAACTTTCCCCTTTAAGAGAGAGAGAGAGAGAGCAAGAGGGAGGAGAGGGGATGAGAGAAGTTTTTCTTCTTTCTTTATAATGCTTGGCTAAAGAAGTGAAGAAGAGGAACTTCCTACGTAGGATGCATATATATAATGGTTGGGCTCTTTCTAAAAGAGCCCCTAAGAACCAATATTGCATATGTATCCTTTCATATTAGTGTACATATATATTAAGCCCTTCTTATATTCCTTTCCAAAAAGAAATGAAGGCTTTTAATATATACCTCTATACAATAATATCCCGTCACCCGAGAATCCATTGTGTGTGATCCTCTAGGCCCATAGTCAATCTAGTTTAAGGTCCATTAACTTCTAATTCCCAATTAGAAGTAAATTAAACTCATTATTCGCTTCTACTAGAGCCGAATAACAGTTTAATTTATTCCGAACCTTTGATCACGTTGGATCAAGCAAATCCGCGTGATCTAAGAGGATGCCGGGTTCAAACCACCCTGTCTGGTACATGTATGTCTACAGTTGGCGCAATCGCTATAATCCCTCGCTCCTTCAATGAGTCTAGTTCGATCGAGGGTATGGTATCTATCAAAACCCCATGATCATGCCATTCGACCATGACCTCCTTAAAGTGTATGACGTCCGTTCTAAACGAACTCACACGACCCTGGCCAGGGATTTAACGGAGCGTCAGTGTCATGACCCATTACTGTCTGATATATACCTGACAGTGAGCGATCTCCTCTTGATCATTGATGATCTTCACATGTATCCTGAAATGGTTAATGACTTGACAATTCATGACTTGTGGTTAAAGTCACTTATCCAAGTCATTAAACCATTATAGTCCTCGAGTAAGATCCAATCAATGTCTCAGGTCAAAGGACCAACGATGTTACTGAGACAATTGGATCTTCAGTTGACATTAGGTATAATCAACCATCTGAAGATCCAATAGCGGATCAGTTCAGTGTACATCCTCCCAGAACGTACACCTACACATATGTATCGGTGCCCCGCACCAGTGACCATGAGATTGCTCACTCATACATCATGTGTACTGATTTAATAGGTAATCAAAGTCCCCGAGAGATTACCCTCCAACCATGAACAGTTTAAGGTATGTGTCCATGTAAAGTCAGTCTCATGATCGAGATCCCATCTCGAGTTGACTTTACAACCACATATCCTAGGGACATCGTAGAGTAATATACAATCACAAATTTACGCTCAAATAGCACTTTATTAATGATGAACAAGATTGTACAACTATCGGGCCTACACGACCCGAAATTGGCATGTAGCACACCCAATACTAACAAAGGCAACCCCTTCGGGGTGAAAATAGGCAATCTAAGAATGTCTTCGAGATGAAACGAAACGAACAGATAGTCCGGGGTGACCCCTCCGGGGTGAAACAGAGTGGGCAGACTTGCCAGTCCGGGGTGAAAAAGTCCCCCGCCTAGAACAGGACTTGGGGGGCGGGGGGGTGGCGAAACAGGAACATGGGTCAAATCAACCTCGGCGAACCTACTTGGGGTCAAACAGACCCCAGTGGGTATGTTCCATCCCGAAAGACCCCAATAGGACCTATTCAACTCCGGCGGATCTATTCGGGGTCAAACAGACCCCAACGGGACTTGTTCGACCCTAGTGGACCCCACCGGGGTCAAATAGACCCCAACGAGGCCTGTTCGACCCCGGCGGATCTGTCTAGGGTCAAACAGACCCCAGCGAGGTTTGTTCAACCCCGTTGGACCCAACTCTACCCTCTCTCTCTCATGGAGCAAAAACATTTCAACCCCACTCACTTTGTCCAGGGTGGATTGACCCCACTCACTTTGTCCAGAGTCATTTTTATCCCAAGACCTTTTAATTGACCCTGGTGGTTCCCCACTTTCTATAAATACCCCCCCCCCTCGGGGGGTTTAGGGGAAAAAAAAGAAGAAGACACGGACTCAGAGAGACGAGAGAAGACACACGTACAAAAAGGAAGAAGAAGAGGCGCACGGAGCTTCAGACTTGTTCTTTTGTTCGGCCCATTCCGGGGTATGAAAATATAAATATCCATGGGTTTTGTATTTATGCCCCCAGCGACTATGTGTTCTTTCGTGCATCTCGTCCTTGGGTATTAAAATAACTATAAATATCACGGGTCTTGCATATATGCCCCTAGCGGCTCTGTATGGTCGTTTTCTATGCCTTTGGGCGACAGAATAATGTAACTTCTCAAATCAATAGAGAATTATAGAAATGCCCTTCCCAAAACTGCAAGAAAACTCATAAACATGGTTTGCTGGCCCGGTCCTACTGCCTGTACCGGTACTTTGCCGATACGGTATGGTACGGTATCGTACCACATCATACCGGTGTGTGACAATAAGTATTACTTTATAGATATTCAATATAGTAAAATATGATAACAAGTTATATGTAGCACAGTTGGTTAGAGTGTTTGTTATCTGGGCATGAGGTCAAGGGTTCGAATCTCACTTCCATCGTGGTTTTTTTACTTCAATTTATGAAGAATAATGAAAAAAAGAAGAAAACCTTCTTGAGTTTCCTTGAAACGTTCTTAACCAAATCACATATGAAGACACATTGGATATAAAATAAAATATATATTATTTATAAGAATATGCGTAGCGTACCGATTACGTACCACGCACCGGCCGTACCGGTCACTGGCTGGTACGGTCCGATACGTACAATCCGGGCCGTACCATACCGATTTGTCAAACCTTGCCCATAAAGTCATGTAATTGTAGTTATACCCCGCGTTTGTGCGAAGATCCACTGTACAGTCGACAATCTGCCGACAATCCCTTTGTACTCACATAAATAATCAATGTATCAACCATGTTGTGTACATTTGTGTGATTGCGTGCAAGTCTTGGCTGCAGGCAAAATTGTATATACACCCCTACATTGCTAAAGATGGTCATGTGTGCACTTCCTTCCACCCATAAAGTTAGTCTTGTACCCATGGGTGCTGCCTAACTATGTTCACACTCGGGTGTTGCTAAACCCTCGCCACTGGCCTTCGGAGAACAAATTACCAAAATACCCTTGGAGTCCAAAAATGGCCAAACAAACCTCCTATCCTTCTAGAAATCGCCCGAGTGCCCTTGGAAGACAGAGGGAGTCCCTAACCGCTCACCCAGCCCAGAAACTGCATAATGCCCCTGGCCTGGACCCAAATTACCAAAGTACCCTTAGAACTCACAAAATTACCAAAATATCCATAAGATCTTGAAACCATCAGAATGCCCTAATATGTCTCCGACCTCCTATAAATCACACCTATGCCTTCAAATCATAGGGTTTTGCCAAACTAAATACGGCCTTTGTTAAAACCCTAATTCCTTCAATAGTTGTTGTTGTTGCTTATGCATGGGGGAGGGGGGGTCAATGTGAGCCACACAAGTGAGTATGCCCTTGACATCCGAACCTATGTGAGAGACACTAGAACTTTCTTTCACAATTAATCAAGGGTGTTCGGACGTTATGCCGATGTAAATCAACATTGCCTGCGTTCAGTGGAGAAAAGTCCAGTACTCGAACCTAAATCGTCTGATACGAAACACATCCACGAAATAAACCCCGCACGGGCTATTTATATAGCCCCTATACGTGCATCTTTATAAATTTTCCCTTTTCTTCAAAAGGCTCAGTGAGAAATTTATAGACTCAGTTATTAAAATATTCTGTGACCAACAGCAAATTTTGGGGTAGCTCTACATTGCCACACCATCAACTGCATGATTCTAGTTGACACTTCTCCATCCTGTGTAGCCTAGAAGAGAATTATGTAATCATGGAAATTTGTTCCACTCTAGTCGTTAGTAGCATCAACTAGTGTTTCTTTCCTCCATTTTCCATATAACCGTTCTATATGCTAATTGGGGGGATCTCCCACTGCAACTTTCTAGGTGACACCAGGGTTACCCATTCATAATAAGGCAATGCCAACAGGGTTCATCTGCATGGGCACGAGCTTTTAAAACCCCTCAGTGCATGCAAAACTGGGATGGGCTATATTAATAAGCATTTGGGTATCCTCCAAGTCATGTGAACCCCCCTCTAATGCACGCATGTGGTTATCACCGGGTGGACTTGAACACATAAACTCTGAAAGATAGTCAAAGGTTGTGGGTGTTGTCTCAGCCAACCCAGTCTATCTTATGCAAAAGTTTATCTTGGGTCACATTACTTGTTCTTGAACTAATATTACGGACCGCAAGGGTAATGATTACTTTATGCATAACAGTTTCACTACCTTTAAATGCTAACAAAGTCTTTAAGAGATAGCTATTCTCATCTAATAGTTCATCCATAATTAGCTGAAGTCCATTCAGGTCAGATTCTTTTGGCATGGCAACGGGAGCAGAGACAGAGGATGACATGATATCTCTTGGGGCAGAATATTTCAGAGAAAGAAAGCAAGGGACTTGGGTATCAAGAATATCAAACTTCAATTTGACCTTATTGTGTAAGTGGTTGCGGAGGTTGGGCGCAGAGAATGGTGGGTTGTAGGCTTAGTTGATCACACAGAGATACTACCCCTCGTCTAGAGTGTAGGACTTACTCCCACCCCATATGTATAATATCTCCCCGATTTGGAGAGGCACCCTACAATATGCAGACTTCATCAGAGCCAGTGTTAGGGTCAGCCTGGGTGACGGAGAGAGGTGTTTGATCTGGTAGGATAGATGGTGTGGTGATCTCATAGTTGCAGAGACCTTTTCGTCGTTGTACGCTATAGCAGAGTTTCCCAGGACTTTCGTGGCTCAATCTTTCGATGCACAGCTATCTAGGGGTACTTGGGCCCCCACGTTCAGGTGGAATCTCACCCTTGAAGAGATGGACCAGCTGGAACGTCTCTTGACTTTCCTCTTGGACTTCAGACCAGACGTCAACAGGGCAGACTCATGGCTTTGGAGATGGGAGAAGGGGGGCCGATTCTCAGTTCAGTCTGCCTATGGTCTCCTTTCTGATGGGGAACTGCGCTACTCCTTAGCACTGCAGATCTGGGCTCCCAATATCCCACTCAAGGTGAAGGTTTTGGTTTGGAGGATTTCCCATGGCCGGCTCCTGGCATGTGATAGGATGGCACCTTTTCTCTAGCATATTTCTACCATATGTTGCATGTGCGGGACGAGGAGGACCTAAACCATTTATTCACAAGATGTCCCTTCGCAAAGGGCATTTGGACAAGGATTGGACAGAGATTCCAACAGCCCCTTGGGAATTTTGATGCGGTGCAGCATCTCTTCACCAAGTGGCATAGGAGGTGGACGCTCAAGCGGGACAAGATCATTTGGTGACTTATCCTTCATACCACTCTCTTAGCCTTATGGAATGAAAGAAACAATAGAATCTTCAAAAGAGAAGCGAGACCGGAAGAGAGAGTTTTTGCTTTGTTTGTGAGATAATGGCTTTGTAGGCTAAACACTATTGTAAAGTGAAGAATCATAACTCCTCGCTCCCTTTGTTCTTGGGGAGTTAATTGGGCACACTGTCTAGGTGTGGTGGCTTTTTGTAAAGGGGCTGTGAGCGATGATAGGTCATACATGTGCATCCCTTTCTTTTATTAATATATTCGTGGTACCATCCACGTTTCAAAAAAAAATTAGTTCATCCAAATTTTCCCTCAGTTCTTAGAAGGCACAAATCATAAAATGAACTGCATAAGCTCCAAAATTCCCTTGCAGGAAGTTCTACAAGTTTTCATAGACATCTCTTAAAGTTTTCATACACATCTCTTATTTTCCCAACAGGTACAGAAGAAATGATACCAGTGCTCACAGAATTGATTCCTCGCTTCTTGGATGCTAGACAATGGCAACTTAGTTGTAACCATAGCAAACTTGTAGAACAATACAAGCCGATTCTCCTTTCTTCTACACATTTCCCTCGTGCATATCTCTGAGAATGCCATCTAGCCATACTAAAGTTCTTCATTATAAACGAAAAACATTAATGCAGACTGCCGAGGCACCATAGACTTATTTACAATTTCTTCAAGGATAATGCTCATCAAATTCCAGAGAGCTTAATCATTAGTTCTTTTCAGACACAAACATATTTTTTTATGAAAACCTAAGAAGCAGGATGCCTTCACTTTTCCTGCTCCCCATTCCCGCTCCAGCTCCGAAAGAAATTTTGAATGATAAGCTAGAAGATCTCTGCCCTCATCCCATTCCCATGCCCACTCCTTGCTTCAGAAAAACATGGTTTCATGCAGTGACATCACCCACATATCTTAAAAACGAAATCCTGGAGTCGGACTCATTTGAAAAGCTATCATGCCAAGAAAAGTTATGGATAATACTTTTAAAGCATCCAAAATGTCACCTTTTCCTGGACCAAGCCAACCAGCAGATACAATCTTTATCATTTAGGCTGTCACTGGAGATGTCCTCACATTCTTGGTTGAGCAACAATGCATCTTGGATGCCACACCCCGGCTTATACACAGAGAATTCAAGCTAAGATGAATGGCTGATTATTCACAGAAGGTAGCTATACTGTGCAAGACCAAAGTATTATTCTTGTCCTTTTTTCCTTTTTTGCGAGGTAGATATGCCCAGGACAAAAAGGGAAGTGACTTACCGCATAGCGGTTTTGGTAAATGCAGATAGTGGTGTTACATAGTCAATGAAAAGGATTTTTTAATGAATAGGCCAAGGACTAAAGCTATTTGTTTCTTCTTAGACCTTTTGGGAGAAAGATATGTTTACAATAAAGACCTCAAGGATTCCCAGATAATATTTTGGCCTCCCGAGAGAAGTTTATTTTAATTTTCCACTTAAATAACTTAATAAATGGTATTATGCTCAGAATATTTCCCCTTTTCGATGAACAAAAGATGTGTCATTCAAAATCCAGGAGCTGCAAAATTTTCCAAAATGATAGGCAAATTTATTATGATAACCGATTATAACTAAAAAATAACATACAAATCAGATCAGGTTAAAGCTAAAGCTAATATAATCAGTACTGCCCAAATGACGAGTGCACGCAGAAAAGTGAAAACAGTTGATTGTTATTACCTTTTCCTTGTCTATCTCATGGAAGTGAGAAGCGTGATCCCGAGGGACTATCCATATCTCAAAAGGATATGAAGCTGCAAAGGGGACGATCGAAAAGAAATACTGTGACTGAAGAATCAGAATCTCCTCCGACCATGCCTCACAAAGGCTACACTTCCCCGTCCTATCATAACATTCCTTCATGCTATTAAGCCTGGTGGAAACCGTTGGGGGAACCACTGGTAAGCCCATGATCTGACTATGTGAATGGCTCATCGACGCTCCGGCCGACGCACCATGATTCTTAAACACCTTTAATTCACAAAACACAGACCCAGATCAGCAAATATAAACCTCCTTCCAAATGCAAAAGCCCCCGGGGGAAAACGCTAGTTTGGGTCAGCAGAACCCACCTGGACGTACTTGATAGATCCCATGGAGGCGAGCTGCAGGACCCTCTCCCTGTAAGCAAGCACAACGTCTCCGGCCTCGGGCGGGGAGAGGTCGGACAGGTGAACACCATGGTAGGGCGTCTCGATGACCACGTCGTGAAACCCGTACCCCGCCACCAACAGCGCCCCCTCCCGCGCGCCGCCGTCGGGGTCCGACGCCGGCGGCTCCTCATCCCTGCCCAGGGCCGGGTAGAGGTTCTCGATCACCCGCACCCGCCATTCAGTGGCGCCGGCCGGGAGGCGGAAGATTTCCGGGGCGCACTGGTGCTCGTTGCCGATGCAGAAGGGGCAGGAAGGGGGACAGGGAGGGGACGGGGATTCGTTAGAGGGGTTATGGTTGGGTTTGGCGCCGCCGGTGGCGTGGGCGGAGTACTTGAACTCGGAGGGCCGCCGGGCGCGGGCGGGCGAGAAGATGACCCACCGCCCGAAGACGGAGTCCTTGCGCAGTTGAGAGGTCCGCCCGCCCGCGAAGGACGTGGGGGAAGGAGGAGCCATGCCTGATGCTCTCTCTCTCTCTCTACAGTAATCCTTTTGTAGACTTTCTAATTTCTCCCTCCTCCGTTCTCAAAGGTAACTCGTTCGCATTAGTGATGTCAAAAGTAGTCTGATTATCCGTATCACCCGACTCACGGTGAGTTATTAAATAGGTATGGATTCGGATTTAGATATATTTAAAATATCTGTTTCATATTTAGATAAGATATAGATTTAGTACGTCCGAAGATTCCGAATCTATATCGGATCCAAACCTACTTTTAATAATTCATTGTGTTTGTTAGGCCTATGATTTTGACATTAACTTAATCTATTGTACGTCTTGTTGGATTTGTGAGTTTAAACTTCTTGTTAAAATTATAAGGACGTTTTTATAAAACATAAAAAATATTTTAAAAATAAAAGAATTGACTGAATTTTTATTTTTCCAATTCTCATAAATCTCACACTTCCTTAGATGTAGATGTGTACTCATATTTTATGGACGGAAACTGATATCCACGGATATATCTATACTCGTGACAGATATACCCGTATCCATATCTACGAAAATAATAGGGCATTATTCATATATGGTATTTGTAAAATTTTCACGGATAAGATATGATATTAGTCTATCCGAGTCGAACCCGATCTATTTACATCTCTAACTCGCCCTCTCTCTTTAGTATATGCTCTCTCCCCGCTTTGTGATTTCTCTCCCAAATTCCTGACCTGGCGTTTGGTAAGAAAGTGGATTTTCGTCTCACATACCTTCTCCGAGTCTCTAAAAATGATAGGTAGGGTTAAAATAACCGAACTTGTTAACGTGGGGTGGTTACGGAAAAATCGGATTAAATCCATTAGACATAACTTTCTCTTTATTTTTCTACCATTCAATAATTTAAAAGATAACAGCTGTTAAAGATTAATTTGTTTTGCTACAAAACACTGTAAAATCTTGTAATTGTTTTATTTTAAGTTGCTTTTCGATTATTTGTTAGATGTTGTGAACGGATTATACGCTCAAAAGGTGAGCTTTTTAATTTTGTTTTCCAGTTATCTCTGTCAAAGATTTAAAAAAAATGAAATTACAGTGAATTAATAACATATCATGCTTTATTTTACATTCATCCAAAACAAAATATTCTCTAGTATTAAAACCCGAAAATACTCTAATTTTAAAATTGATGACTCTAAAACGGTTAATTGCATCGTTTTAATATTTCAAATTTATAAAATTCAATTTTTTGGAACTATCCCCCAATAAAACTCTGGAGCACCTATGCCCATGCATGTTGTTGATTAACTCGAGAGATCATTATTTTTTAATTAGTATGCTCTGTTGATGGCGAGTGGAATCACTTACATAAATTATCACCGACCGTTATGCTACTGATCCCTTTATATATTTCATCACATATCATAATACCCATATGCCTTATCTAACTTTGCATGATGGGGATTTAAAAAAGAGATGCCTGGCAGACGTAGAATATGAACGCCACCTCACACCTGGATGTGGCCACCCTCTTTTGATGTCAACAATAAAAAATTTGAATTTCTACTTGTAAATCCCTATACTTTTTCATATTTATTGATTAATTCTTTTGATTCTTCTCATAATTACACATTTACTTCGTAAGCATCTTTTCAGGGACCTTTTTATAAACAACTGAGGGGTTATGAAAAAAACGACGCGAGGTGTTTCGCTAAATTTTTTAAGAGTTATAGATAAATATCTGAAATAAAAGTAAATTCATAAATATTAAAATTTATATAGGTTGAAAACTAAAATTCTCAAAATTTTAGTTGTCAGGCGAACACGCAAACCTCGTCAAGACACCGCGTGTCTGTTTGTCGTCGGAAGCACTAAAGTATGTTCTAAAAATACAAACAAGATCAGTGTCTTTTCGTGCTTTGTTTTGCTTTACATGTTTTAAAACAGATATAACGCATTGCAACATTTTAATCATTCTTTTTCCTTCATGCTCTTTTATTTTAATTCCCTGATATGGCGGAATAAGCGAAAGAAGGTCCGTTTCCGTGGCAGGAGAAAGAGGAAGAATTTGTAAAGTCATAAATTTTCATATTTGCGATTAATCGCAGCTGATCGTTTTTTTTTATGCGCAAGTCTCTCTCTATCTCTCTCCACATTCGCGCCCCGCACGAGAAGGTCACCAAGGTGCGGAGCGAAAGGAGGATCGTAGCTAGAAGAGGGGAATGTGGAGTCTCCAGAGGAAGGGGTCAGGTGGGGGTCGCTGGGGTTGGTGGGGTGGGGGAATGGCTCGCAAGGAGAAGGGGATGTTGAGGTTGTGGGTGGGCTTGGGTCACCGGTCTCCTCTCTTTCTCTCTCTCATTGTAGGGGGAGTTGTTGGCACCAAAGGGGGAAACCCTCCTACACTCTCTCTCTCTCTCTCTCTCTCTCGACAAACTCCGATGGCAAAGGGGACCCCAGCTCATAGATTCGCCTCTCATTCCGCTTACCCCCATCCATCACTCGATCCTCAGGGTGCACCCTCACCGCTGCCGCTACCACTACGTGAGGTCCACCACCATTACCCCAGTGATAAAGTAGCAAGGCTGCCTCGAGCGCCTAGCGAGACATGAGTCCACCCATAACTGCTCTGTGAGAGTGGTCGAAAGCCCCCACGGCAGGGAAGCCTAGTGTCATTCGCAATGTCGTCCCTCGTCACCAGGTTTGAGTTGACGAGGGAGATGACCAGCGGCATGCAGGTCTTGAGGATGGCGAAGGGTTGAGAGGTGCAAAGAAGGACCGGAGGACAAGAGAGAGGGAGACGAAGGCCAAGACTGCGGAGCAGACACCATAGACCCTGACCAGCCAGAGCATCTTCGGCGAGCGGGGATTCCTCGTGTCCTTTCTCCTCCGGATCTCAAGCTCGAAGGTGTAGACACGCCGTTTTCACGTTTTTTATGGGTAAATCTCATATTACACCGTGATGCCTCAAAGTGGCATGCGCATTTGATTCATGTGAGTGATTAGTCGTTTTTTAGACTTTTACATAAAAAAATAAAAAAATTCAGAAAAGGTTAAAAAATGAGAAAAGCTTATTAAAAAAAGAGCTTATAAGAAAATTCAAAAAAATAAATAATAAATACAAGTAAAAAATGGGTTATAAGAAAATAAAAAAAAAGCAAAAAGGTTATAAGACAATACAAAAAATTAAAAAAAAGGTTATACAAAAAATCAAAAAAAGTTATAAGAAAATATAAAAAATTTCAAAAAGGTTATAAAAAAATCTAAAAAAATCGAGAAAATGTTTAAAAAATATAATAAATAAATATATAAAATAAGGTTGTGAATACATATAGGTTTGTATATATGTGTGATATATAAGGTTGTATATATATATATATATATATGTATATATATACTTAGTTGTATTTTAGTGAGCTTAAACAAATGAAAAACAAAGACTCTTGATCAGTTTAAATAAAATCATAATCACCACTTATCCCCCTAATCTTCCGGATCTGATCTCCCCTATAATCATGTCTCTTATGTCGCTATCTCTCTCACCTATCTATTCTCTCGCCATCCCTCTCTGTTTCACGTTAAGCCTCCCGACATAGAGAATCTAATCTCTTCCTCCCTCTATTATCATCATGCACTCGGGGCCGCAAGCCTCACTCCTCTCCCCACGTCTTCACAATACACATCCTTTCTCTTGATATCTTTCTTCTCTTGGCACCCACTCTTGGCAACAAAACAAAAACCAATCCGACAAGAGGAATCCCACACACACACACCCACTCCCGTGAGCACCACCCCCTCATGTGAACACCTCCACTCCCGTGAACACATCCACTCCCGTGAACACACACATCCACTCCGGTGAACACCATCTCCCAACTTCTTCTCACACACACGGACCCTCTCCGACTTTCTCTTGGATCCCTTTCTCCATCTTTTTCCGACCCATCTATCCCCCTCATTCTCTCCATCTTCCATCTTCCTCCTCTGCAGAAGGCACACAGCCACTCCCCATGGCCACTTCGTTTCGACCGTGAACTCCTCTGTGTCACGGTAGCCTACCACTATGACGACCCGATAATCCGGTTATCAGGAAGGCCCGATAATCCAAGACTCGAACCGCCGCCCACGAGTCGGGAGGGCTCGGAAGGGCTAAAAAGGAGTGTGGCGGTACAAAGAAATAGGAAATAAGGCAGGACAATTCAACAATTAACAAGAAAAAATGAACAACTACAACAGAGTTCAGTCCAACAGAAAGTACAGTCTAAAGCAGTAAAACATACCACATGCCAAGTGAACACTCGGCCCGGTAAGCTGGCAACTAAGAACCTCCGTACTGCACCCTCGAACCTCGAGGAAGAACCGCCGCACCTGAAACGCAGGGGTGAGCCTCCTGTCACTGGCCCAGTAGGGATCCCGCGGAACCCCAACCGAGAGCAACGACAGCACAAAAAGTAGTAACTACGAAAGCAGGAAAGTAACTACGGTGGCCGGTAAAACCTCGGCTCTACAGCTACTCCTACTGAACCAGAAAACACGACCTAGTCACCCATCAGGGGACAACCAAGCCACACACCCAACCACCCGATTCCACGATCGAGGACCACCAGACATGAACCGCCCTAGCCACGCTACTAGGAAAACGCCACGATACCTCCGTAGCGGAGGTCTGCCCTCACAAAAGGACCCGAGCCAAAACCACACGGTCAGGGAACACGGTCACGACCTCACCGTCGTGAACACAACGTTGTCTCAGGAAAGACCATCGGTGCCGCTCACCGAAAACCCCAGACCTCGACTCCAGGAACACTCCCGAAACCACTCACGAGGTCCCGTCTCGCGGACGGAAACAGAACCCGGTGCACGACAACTCACGTCACGTGACAGAAGTACCACCCACTAGAAGAACGACCGGATGCGTCCCCTGACGTCTTACACCGCGTCACAACTGTCTAGCTACAGCGCCCCAGGCGGAGACTCAGACACACTCAGTAACCAGTACCGCAGAACAAGGACTAGTTGGGGTCGCGCCTGCCGGCGCCGTCCGACGCCCCCAACCTCGTGTGCACACTCAGACCATACACCCTAGGCCTGTCCTCTAGCTGGTAATTCCCCCTAAGCCCAGACTCGGCTGTACGTGGGGACCCTACGGTAACAGCCTACTCACCGTCTCTCTCGGGTCAGCCGCTCCACCACTCCCAGGTGGGTCAGCACACGCGTGCGGTAAGAAGGCTACGACTAGTGGACGTGTCACAGAACGTGGACACCGAAAATCACGCACGCACTCATTGTGAGTAACACGGAGTAACATGTGGCACAACGCCACCAGACTCTAGATGGTCCACTAGACCTACAAAACCCAACGGCCTTTGAGTCACAAGACTCTGAGTCGATACCGTTGCACATGACATCACTAAGCCGTCAATCTGGCCTAATCCCTAGGTCCAAAACCACAACGCGATAACTCACGAGGCAGTTCACAACTGTCGAGACCCATCTCTCGGGGAGGGAACTTTAAGAAACCTCCAGCCCCAGGCTGGGCGACTGGACTCACCGTCCAAGGCCACACGCTTGGCCCACTCGGAAGCCACCTTCCGGAGAAGCAACGACTTGCGGGGAAATCTCACCGCACTCGCACCGATACACGGTGACTCGATCTAGCAAGGACACGGAAGCCCGGAACACCAAGGGTCACCCGGACCCACCAAGCCCACGGGCACACTTATCGAGGTAACACGGTACCTCCAGACACCCCAAAAATACGGTAATGAAACCCACGGGGTGCCCGGGACACTCACGAGCCAAAGGTCGACCACTGGGTCACAACCGGGTCGATCGGAGACCAACACAACACAATCGGAATGCTAAAAGGTCACCCGGACCCTTAAACTCACGGGCACGCTAATCGAGGTAAACAGAACCTCCAGACACCCCAAAACATGGTCACGGAACTCCACGGGGTATCCGGGACACACACGGCCCAAGGGGAGCACAAGACAACAGGACAGATCGCGCTAGGATCACCTATCGCGACAAGACGGAACGCGCTAGGCTCTCCTAGCGCGACCAGACAGGTCGCGCTAGGAACCCCTAGCGCGACAAGGAAGATCGCGCTAGGGACCCCTAGCGCGACAACGCAGAACGTGCTAGGACCCCATAACGCGACAGGAACCGCCTTACTGTTCATCTTCTCCGATGAACACGCCCCATCGGGGCGACGCGACCCTCAAGAACGTGCTAGCCGAGACTAGCGCGTTCTCAGTCCGCGCCCGAAAACGGTGGAAACGGCGGGAAAAACCATTCCACGCCCCGTTCACCCCCAGGTGAAGGGGAAACAAAAGGGGAAACCTTCCCCAAGCCCCTAGGCATGCATCTAAACACCTGGATCGCCCAAAAACACCGTAAAATGGGAGATCCGGCTCACACCCCAAAAACATACATTTTCCCCGAAACACCCAAACAAGCCCGCTCGGCTCACCACGGCCTACAAAACTCGAGGGAAATGAAGTACGCGGGTTGAGGGTCCATCTCCCTACCTCCACCGAAGAAACGACGCGCCGTGGACGCCGATCCACGAAGAAAACGCCGTTGAAGCCTCGCCGTTCCACGAACCCACGGCCGAGCTTCACCACGCCTCCACCGCCTCGATCCTCTCCCATCCTCGCCCGTGCCTCGCCCGCGCCATCCCCACCTCGCCCATGCTCCACCCCGTTGGCCGCCGGAGGGAGAGGGAGAGAGGAGAGAGCGTGAGAAGAGAGAGGGAGAGAAGAGAGAAATGAGAGGGGAGAGAGAGAAAAGGTGTTATATATAGGAAAATCCGAAAATTCTCCAAAAATACCGAAAAATAGAAAACCACGTTTCCGCGATCCTCGGAACGCACCGATCGCAACGGTACCACTCGCGCCCTGGTGAACGGCCCGGTTCACCCGCAACGAGGTTCCGAAGGAATTACCGAAATACACATCGGGAATCGGAAAACACACGCGGAAAAGCCGCGGAACGCCTCCGGGCCTCCGAAATAACTCCGGATCGCGCCGATCCGAACATGAAAGATATCCGAAACGAAATTTTAGACACAACGGAGTCGGACACTCCGAGAAATTAGATCCGAGACCCACGAACAAGGATCCGAAAAATCCAGGGCGTCACAACCACCATCGTCCCTGTTGTCGTCGTTTCTACTCCAACCGCTGCACTGTCTCACCTCGCACCTGCACCACGCCGCTGAAGCCGTCCGCAAGCAGCCTTCCCCGGTCGACTCCACCGCGCACGTCCTCACCACCGGCAGCCTCCCCCGGTCGCCTCCACCGAGCACGTCCTCGCCGTGAGGCCCACCGTCCGAGCGCCTCCCTCGACGCCAACCCGTGAAGCCCCTTGCATGCAACCATCTTCCCGGCAGCCACGTCCCCGCCGTCGTTCGTCGCCCACGAGCTTCCCTCCATATCGCCGCGACACCCCTCTTCTCTCTCCACGTCACCGCCGACGCCACCAGACGTCACCGTCGACGCCACCGGACGCACACCCGTGAACCTACCGGTCACCTTCGCAAGCTCCTCCACGTGCCGCCGTCATCGGCCACGTCCCCGGACACCGCTAACGCCACCGCCGACGCTATAGCCGCCGCGGACACCGCATCCACGCCGTTGCACCTCCGCTCCGCTGGTGCACCTTCAACCTCCCCACCGCCGGCCACCTCAACCCGACCGTCGTCTGCTTGGCCGTCACCGTCGTCGCCGCTGCACCGTCCGTCGTCTCCGTCGCCCAGCCGGCCTCCCCTCCGCGAGCCACCTCCCCCCTCCACGGCTCTCTCTCTCTCCCTTTCTCTCTCTCTCTCTCTTCCCCCCTCCCGCCGCGTCTCTCTTCCTCTCTCTCTCTCTTCCTCCACCTCCTCCGCGTATCTCCCCGCCGCGGTCTCTCTCTCTCTCTCCCCTCCTTCTCTTTCTCTCCCTCTCTCATCCTCTCTCCTCCTCCCGCCGCGATACCTCTCTCCCTCTCTTTCCCTCTCTCTCTCCTCCCTCCACTCTCTCTCTATCTCTCGCCGCCCTCTTCTTTTATTTCCCTTTTTTTATTTATTTTATTCTCTCCAACTCCCTCTCTCACTTTTTTTATTTATTTGTTTATTCCCCTCTCTCTCTCTCTCTGTTCTCTCCCTCTCACATTCCCTGTCTCCACTCCATCCCTCTCCCTTTTGTTTTTTTTCTTTTGTCTATTTATTCTCTCACTACCCCTCAATTCCCTCATCTCTCACTCTTCCTCTCTCTGCGCTTATCCATCTCTCATCTCTTTCGTTTACTCCCTCTCTATTCTCTCTCCCTCACGTCCCCCTCCCCCCTTTGACCTTCCTCTCCTCAACTATCTTTGACTTCTTTTTTTTATTTATTCTTCTCTTCATCTCTCTCTCTCTTAGTTATGTCTCTTTATTCTCACTTCTCATGTTGTTTTTTTCTCTATTTCTTTTATTTTTCACACCCCTGCACACCACGCACATATGCACTCACGTTCACGTGCATACACATGCACATGTTTCACTTTTCACACTCACCGAGAATGTATACAATATGTACAATTATATATGCATGAGTGAGGAGAGCTTGTATATATTTACGTATTATATATAGCATATATACATATATTATATATGTTTATCTTATATATATATATTCATGTACATATATATGTGTGTTTATATAATATCTCTATACTTATATATGTGAGTTTAATATGTTCATATAATATGTGAAGTGTGTTTCTCATTCATGTTAGTTTGTCATCCATTTAATGGGCAGAAAGAAAGGTGAGGATTCGGCTCCCGTGTTCCCCTGTGGGAAGTCGTGTCATCCCACCGCTGGCCAGTGTCCTTCTCGTGTTCCTCGAAGCCCCTCGGCTTCTAAATAAGCTTCTCTCACCCCTTGTTATTTTTGGCATTTTTAATTTATTATTTATGTTATTATCGTGTTATGAATTGCTGTTATATCATCATTCTGAGTTAGTTTCTATGTTTATTTGTTTTGCAGGATAACCAATCAAAAGCCCTCTTCTTCGGCCTGCCGAACGGAGAGGAAGAAGGAACCCACGCAAATCCCGCGATAAAGGCAAAAGCGATCAACCAGTTCGGGGCCATCGGTCCCTGGCGATCACACCACCAAACGCGTGCTTGTAGTAATTTTTATTTTATGTCTATAATACCCGCGGATAGCTAAATCCCTCACGGGTCTGTTTGTACTATAATCGGTCGCGGTGAGTCATTTCACCGTGGTCATTCACTTTCAGCACTTCCTTTCTACACTTTGTTATATTATTGTTAAAACCCCGCAGGATCAATGTCCTGCTGCGGTCTGTTTACTCTCTGTTATATTTTTGCTATTATAACTGTGTGAGGAGTGATATGCTGTTCCAAATTCCGAGTCTACGTGTGTTTTTGTGTCCGCCAATTTCTACTACGTAGAGTCCCAGGCTCGCACCCGGTATATAAAAAACTACTCACGGAACGGTAGGCCACGCCTACTGGGAAAGGAGTTTAGTTTGCGCGAGAGGGTCTTCGGATCCCTATCTCTGCCACGTACCGAAGTTCGGTAAGTCTAGGTCTGCAGTATTCCTACTACAGGTTGTACTCTCCACTTTTTCTATTTTACCCCCCTTTACGCACGCGTTTCATTTCATCGTTTTTTTTCCTTTCACTAAGAGAGGGAAACCCCATCTCTCTCTCAGTCCACCACGTGACACGTTCACATCTCTGGCGATCACGGTGGGACATGCTTTTTGCTTTTTTGGTTACCGTTGAACTCTCGGCACCCACGTGTGCCTCCCTCTTTTCGGCACCCACGTGTGCCTCTCTTCTTTCGGCACCCGCGTGTGCCCCTCCTTATTGCGCCCACGTGCGCTACATCATTTCCCTCGTGCACCACGTGCACTCCCCCGGTCCTTTGTGGTTACTTGAGAGGTCAACGTTGTCTCGTGCACCTCGTGCACTCCTCCATTTGGCACCCACGTGTGCCCCTTCTATTTGGCACCCACGTGTGCCCCTTCACTCGGCACCCACGTGTGCCCTCCTCTACTCGGCACCCATGTGTGCCCTTCCTTATTGCGCCCGCGTGCGCTACGTCATCCCCCTTTGTTCACCACGTGCACTCTCATAGTCCCTTTCTGTTTCTACGTGTCTTGGAAAGAAGAACGGTTATATCCTACTCTATCTGTTTATTACTGTTATATCTGTTATATCATTGTTATCTCTGTTCTATTGGTGTGTTTATCCTTGTTTTGTTTGTGTTATATATCTTTTATTCAGCACTGCATTTCATGCATTTACCCCCTTTTCTTTTTCTTTTTTTTATTTACTTTTTTAAGGATTAACCTCTCTCGGTGAAGGAAGGACTCTTCGTCGGGAATTCCTCTCGACGGATCTCCTCCATCGGGACCTCCGTAAGTCCCCGACATCGAAGGATTCCCTCTTCGTTCACTGGGCTGGTTGTACCACTGAAGTTCCCTGGAGATAGTCAATCAATTCGTGGTGAGGCGAGTGCCCTTAGATGACACGGCGGAAACCGATATTGTAACTAAGATCTCTCCTATTGTGTGAACACCATATTGAAAAATAAAGGGAAAAAATAAAGGAAAAACAAAAAAGGACGTAAAGCATCAACTTATGTGTTAACCTCTGTCATTTGTCTGTTGTTGTATGTTATTACGTTCCGAAAAAGTGTTACAAATGGCTGAACACAATTACGATGCTTTCGAGGCCGAGGCCTTCAGCTATGAACCCCAAATACATGACCTAGGTTGTGACTCTTATGGAGAGTATAATCCGGACCAGGGCTACTAAGGCGAGCCAAGCGTCCGTGCCATGGACGCTGGCCCGTCTTATCAGTCCTCACATGGAGTACAGGCCACTGCCGGGGGAGCTTCCTCCTCCATTAGTGCCCCCTATGCCTTAGATGTTCTAGCTCCTCACATCGACTCCCTTACTCCTCAACAACTTGAAGCCATCCAGACTGTCATTAAGAGGGGATCTACTTCTCCCTCTCCCCTGGGTCATCCATGCGACATAGGTGGTCCTCGTTCTGCTCCTTTCCAGGACCACATGGGTCAACCACCTCTCTCATTTCAGCATCCGTCATGGCCACAAAATCTGGCTATCCCTTGTACCCCGGTTCGACCGGGTCATTCCATGGGCACACCTCACTCCCTTTCTCCTTCACGGCCTCCATGTCAAGCCGCCCCTCCAAAGTCTCAAAGTCGACCCTCAACTTCACAAGTCACATCTCTCCAACGAGCTATCATTGATAAAATTGATCAAATGGAGGAACAATTAAAGAGGATCACGGGTCTGCGACCGCCTCCTCCTCCTCTTCAAGTCAATCCCCTTCACATTTTCATGAATAACATCACTAAAATGGAGAAGGATTGGAAGGAGAGAAGAGATCAGTATGGCATTGAGAATATGAGTGAGCAAGAAGTTCTCTCAAGTTTTAACGATCAAGTGGATGCCGTTCACCCACCATTCATTCATTACACTCATTCATACGGCTCTCCGCCTCCACCTCCGCATTCATATCCACAAAATCCTTCATGTCAATATACACCATCTCCACTCATCAACGCGCCTCCACCATGGCGTCCATTTGAACTTGATGATCATAAAGAATTGGAAATGGCATATGATGAAATTTATGAAGATTTTGAATATACACCTACTCCGAGTTTTCTTCGTTTCCCTCTTCCACTGCTCCCACAAGAACCCCCTGCTCATGATGAAGCCACTAGTCCTACCCCTGCTTATGAGACATCATGGTGTTATGATGACGGGTCTACACCCCAACAACCCGCATCAATGCACCATGAATCACCTTCTACCCTTAACCTCCCACGTACCACCAAAATCCGACGTTTCCTATGTACCAAGCCTTCTACTGTTACCCCTTCAATTGTACAAATAACCCCCACACCATTGGCTTCCACTGAGCATTCCACTAACTCTTGTTCCCAACCGAGTAATCCTCCGTCGTCCCCACCTAAAACCTCCACTAGCTTTGTAACCCCGAATCCAACCATTCCTATTCCTCCACTCCCCTTACCTAAACCCATGGTTAACCCTGAGTAGGGCCCATTGATTGTTGCACACGAGCCAACCTCGTCTCCTCCCGAGAACAAGGAGAAGCTCGTCGTGTCTCAACCTCCACTTACCCTTCCTATAGCCCCCATCATTGAATCTATATTACCCGTTGAGTCTGTTGTCTCCATCTCACTTCCTCCCATCACCTCTCGGAGTGGGTCTATTCTTATAAATACATGTGCCAGAGATGATGATCAAGAATCGGACAAGAAGAATTCGGTTACGGCTATGCCGTTCAAAATTCAAGATTTCATATGCTGAATGCCAATTCGAGTTCTTGTATCGGCCACCTTTGAGAAGGCCGAATCTCCATCTGCACCAATGTCCATCAAAAAGGACTCTCAGGAATTTGTGCTAAGTAAATCAAGGGCCAAAACAATAACGATCACGTTACTCATTGGCCAACATTCTTTCACGGCTCTCATTACCCCTTGTTCGATCATAGTTCAAAGGGCTAATCAAAAGAAGGGGTTCTCCTCAAGCATAGTGATGACACATTCTACTGCCGAGGAGATGATGAATTCTATGCTCAGGGACGGGTCAGGCCGCTCCTTGTTGGAAGCTTTTGACATTTTGTCTACTCTCTACCAACTTCCATGCAAGGGGCGAACTCCTATGCTATCAAGTATATTCCCACATGATATTCCCACGGTCTTGAGCAGCGCATCAAATAAGAAGCTCCTTATGCCGAAGGTCAAACTCCCAATGATAGATACCATCCATTTATCAAGGGAGTTATTTCCAAAGGAGTCATTCCATGTCAAGATCTCTATTGCACAAGCGGAACTCTCAAATTTTTGTTATCATTATTTGCCAAGGGAGTTATCGTTCGCTTCCGAACGTCCAAGGGATCTTATTAAGAGTCCATCAAATGAGAGCCCATGGGCCCTGACTGCACCAATCGAGCCAGTTGGTTAGAGAAGGACCAGGCCGTCTTTTGAAGCACATAATTGGAGAGAGTGGCCTATGAAGCCAAGAGGCAAATAAATTGTATTGAAGGTTGAGAGGTCACCCTATGAGAGAGTGTCCACTAGGAAGAAGGGAAAGCATAAAGTGGAGCTTAAGGGTGATAAATCCCCTGTGGAGGAGCCATCCTGTAGCTCATCTACTTCATATCCAATTCCATCACCACTCGTACTATTATTCTGCTTCTTTTTATGGGTGATCTATTGGCTAAGGGGACGCTTCCCATCATCTAGATCTACGCAATCAAACTCCTCCACTGTTCTAGGGTCTTTGGACCCTCACATTCAACCCCCTCCGGAACCTCCGGATTTCTCATCTTGTTATCCATCCCTCCTAGGGCATTGTGCCCTTCCTTTTCATATTCGTTCGAAGTCTCCGGACCTTTCCTTCTTCCGATTTATCCTTTTGTTCTTCCGTGGCATTGTGTCCTTCGTCCTTTTCATCCCTTTAAATTACCTTTTTGCATACTTTTTCCCAGGGCATCGCGTCCCTCATCATTTTCTTCCTTTGGAACCTCCAGATCCATTCTCCTTTGATTCTCCTCCTTTACATCCGGACCCTCCGGATCCGCCTCTCTCAATTCATCAATTTCTAATTCCTCTCGATCTTGATCCCGAGTCTGACTCGATTCATGTCATATCAATTGTCTCGGGCATCTGTCCGTTCTCATACTGCTTTCGAGCCTTTAGTCCTCACCTTTTTCTTTGATTCCTTTCTTATATTGTAAATTCTTATAGGCATATTCTGTGTAATCCTTTTTTTTTTCGCACCATTCCTTTACAATAAACTACAGTAGAAGACAGGAAAGCCATAAGGAGAGTTGTCCAGAGGTACACATTGGTTGGAGGATTGCTGTATAAGAGAAGTCTTACTGGTGTTCTTCTAATATGTCTCGATGAAGAGGAGGTCTAGAAATGTGTCGAGGAAGCACACTCTCGTGTGTGCGGTGGCCATGTGAATAGCCAAATGCTTGCCAAGAAAATCCTTCGGCAAGGCTTTTACTGGCCCACCATGGAAGAGGATTGTGCCGTCTATGTCCGCAGGTGTGTCAAGTGTCAACTTCACGCTGATAGAATTCATTTTCCATCTTCTTCACTTCATCCAGTATCCTCCCAATGGCCTTTCTCCATGTGGGCTTTCGATGTCATCGGTCCTCTTGGTAATCCTGACTCCCTCACTAAGCAAAAATCATTCATCCTTACTGCAACGGAGTACTTCACCAAATGGGCTGAAGTTGAAGCTTACGCGGAGGTTAAAGCATCAACGGTATGCAAATTCATAATGAAGAACATCATCGCCAGGTTCGGCATTCCAAGAACTATCATCACCGACAATGGGCCGCAATTCATTTCTCAGGACCTTCAAGACCTCTGCAAAAGATATAAAATTACGTTGCATCATTCATCACCATATTATCCACAAGGTAACGGCCAAGCAGAGGCCACTAATAAAATCCTGATTAAAATCATAAAGAAAACCTGTGGGTCTAGTAGATTCTCGGATTGGCCTGAAAAGCTTATTGAAGCTCTATGGGCCTATCGCACTTCGATCCGTACCCCCACTGGACAAACTCCGTTCGCCCTTACTTACGGGATGGAGGCGGTAGTTCCGTACGAGATTCTGGTCCCCTCTCTGAGAGTACAATTGGACAAGGACCTTCCCCTCGACGAACGTCGCGATTCTCTCCTTGCCCAGTTAGAACTCTTAGACGAGAAGCGCCTGACCGCTGCCGAGCATGCTCGTGTGTACCAAAATAGACTCGCACGTTTTTACCAAAAGAAGGTCATTGAGAGAAAATTCAAAGTTGGTGAAATGGTAGTGAAAAGAATTTTTATAAAACCTGGCGGGCCGCGTTCTAAGCTCCAACCCAATTGGGAAAGACTATACGTGGTTCATGCCGTGCATCTTGGCAACGCCTACGGGCTAGTCAATGCTGAGAAAGTTGAGTTATCCCACCCTTGGAATGGGCTGTATCTTCAGAAGTACTACCCTTAGATAGGTGTACATAGTGTCAAAAACTGAAAACAAAACAACAAAATAACAACAAAAAATATTCATTCAAAAATGCTAATGACGGGAGACCACCATGCAATCAAGTCATTGCATCCAACCTTCATAGGGCCTATTAAGACAGGTAGGTCTCAGGTCTTGGTTTGCCAGAACCGTTGAGACCCCTGTCCGGCCAGTTCGGCCTATGCCCACTCAAAAGAAGACAACATGCACATATACATGTGTGTTATAAAAATTGATAGCATCACTTATGGTGGGGCCTCACCCAGAAGGTCTCCAAAAGGCTATAATCTTTATTCTCTCTCTCTTTGACCGAAAGAGACAGCCGGCGCCCTTGAAACGCTGAGCATGGGAAACACAAACATGACCCCCCGGGGTAAGAGTGGGATCCAATTCTTCGAACATGGGTCAGAGCACGAGAAGAGGGCAGTGTCCCCGCAGGCACAAGAGGGATTCCACAATGTCAAAATATTATGTCCCTCGTAAAAATCTATCAAAAAACCAGAAAAGAAGATAAAATCAAAGTCAAAAGAAAAGCCTGGTCGTAACCGTGCCTGGCTTCACTAGATAAACCCCTTCGACCGAAGCTCAAATTCTACACAAAAAGGGGTCATGACATGTAAATGCTCGAGATTTGGTCTGAAGTTATCCGAAAGGGGAAGTTAAGTGCACCCCTACTTGCTCGCCGGGTTAACGGTTTTGCCGGTCCTCTCAGGAGGTTTACCCCCTTATACTCTTCCTTCTTCCCCTGAAGATAAAGGCTCAATGGAGTTCCTGAAGGGTGAAACTTGCCGAAGCCTGTAACATCCTTTTAACACAAATATAGGGTTGTCCATTTTGAAAAGCAGAAGCCATTGTCGTGAAGGAGTCTCCCTGTTTTTGGCCGGTCAAGACCCCTCTCTATCATCTTGATATTGTCTTAGTCTAACCTCGGGCTTAGACCAATGCAAGCGTGTCACCTACGGGTGCGACTGCGTCTGATTCCAGGTCAGCGTCGCGCGGTTGGTCATTTGGGTTCTAGGGTGTTCCATTACATAGCATCTAGAGTTGTGAGGAAATAGACCCGGGTCGGGCAAATCATTTACCTCGAACACTTTTTGGGTGAATCCCTGTGGTCGGAAGTAATTGGGAGCTTAAGCATGGCATGACGGTATAAAGAGAGAGTGAGCCATCTGTAGAGGGGAGAAAAGGAATGGGGGGGAAGAAAAAACACCCTCCCTCGTTCCAACTTTCCCCCAAGATTGTTTTCTGCTCTTCTTTTCCTTTTTTTTAGTTGCTATTCTCTTTTCTTCGTTTTGGAGTATGTTGTAACAGAGTTGGCCTCCGGGCCGTGGTCTCCGGCGTTTGAAGCCTTTCATGAATAAGAGTGCCTTTTGGGGGTGTTAACCCTCGTTGTGTTTTGCTATCTTCTTCCCACCGTTGGCCCTTGATTTCTGTTTGCATGTTCCCTTAATCTCCTAACTCTCTGCTTTGTTAGCTCCCCCATGTCATTGACCTGCTTAGACGGATGATTAGAGCTGTTGGCTTGGTGATACGAAGCTAGCCTCCTCCTCCTTTTGGTGATGTGCAGTAGTATAACCCCTCCTTCTCCTTCCCACTACCTCCGTCTATGGGTTTGTTGGCATCCACTACTCCTACCCAGCAGTAAGGATCCATCCACTGGTCAAAGAAGCCCCTCAGCCTGTCTTCTAAAGTCTACAGGGTGCGTACACCTTCCTTGGCCGCCCAGCGGCACACTCTCCTTGGCTGCTTCAGCGGTACACGCTCTTTACGGGCCTGTTCAGCGGCACACCTCCACTATTGGCCTGCCCAGCGGCACACCCTTGGACTGTCAGCCTGGCACCCCTTGGCCATCATCTCTCCGGTACTCGTAGCTTGCCTCAGTCTACTGGTTCTTCGTTCGGCGTTTTCCTCCGAGTTTTCCGAAGTTTCCCCAAAGGTGGCTGCTTAGGCACACACCTCAATTGTTGGTTCGTGCCACTCCTTGTGGGCATGTCCCTTGTTATCCCCTTCCATCTCTGGTCAAGGGGATATGCTGCCGAATTTTGTCAGAAATAACAACAAGTTAAAAGATAAAAGGAAGCAGCAAACAAATGAACGAAGCAACAATAAAACATGATAATCAAGATAAAGGAACTATGCAAGACTCAAAGAACTGGGATGCTGAACACTTGTATCTTTATGGCGAACTGTCGAACGTAACCACAAACATGATCTACATAAAAAAAAGAAAATCAAATAAAAGAAGACCCTCATCACTTGCATTGCACGAATAAAAGAAACCCAGGTCAAACTCCCCACCTCCATGGACTTTCCCCCTTGAGCCAGCCACAACTGCATAGACCTCAGGTGTTCCTGCATCAGCCTCCCTAAAACACCTAGCCATACATTGTACTGATACAGCCCCCAGGCTGCACTGACTATGCCTAGCATTGCACTGACCTCGTCTCCTTCATGGCCTGAATGTTGCACCGACCCTGCCCCTTTTGCGCCTCTTACCCCCCAGCGGTATGCCCCATCTCCTCTCTTGTGTTCAGCGGTACACTCCTAGGCCTTCCAGCGGTACACCCTAGCTCACCTGCATCACCTTTCAGCGGTACACCACCCCACAACCTTTCAGCGGTACACTCCCCACCACCCTCTTCACACACGTGCCAAATGCAACAAATAATACTAATAATAACGGACTCATAATAAAAGGGGACGAATAATAACAATAATAGTAAATAATAATAATAATAATAAGGGGCGAATAATAATGATGACAAACTCAATAAATAAATAAATAAATAAATAAATAATAAAGAAATAAGTAATAATAATGATGAGCTTAATAATAATGATAATAAACTCAAAATGTATATATATAATAGTAATGAATAATAAATGAACAAACAATAATAAAAATAAATAAATAAGCAACAATAACAACAAATTCACTCCAAAAATATATAAAATAACAAATAATAATGATAAAATTTTAAATAATAATAAACTGATGAGATCCGCTCTGCAGCCTCGTTCTGCTCAAGACCTGGTATAAAGGGAACATTAACGCCGCCTCTCCAATTCGGGTTCGGACCTTGGGAGCCATTCCAGTATGGCTGTAATCCAACATTGCTCTGGGCCGATAGTTTGTCAAACGGGACTCGTTCCCATTGGGATTCATTTCCGCTCTTTCATTGAGATTGCCGTAAACTCGGCATACATTTGTATGAGTTTATTTCCGTTTACGTCGTGCCTTCAATACGGACTTTTGTCCAAACATAAAGTGGTCCATGAATGACCGACAAAACTCTGAATGGAACGAGAAGGCTCTCGTCATCCCCGGACCCCACATATGGGAATATCAATAAGGCCTTCATGGGTCATGCTTAGACCTCGGGTCCGTCCCGATCATGGTCATCGTCTGACCCATGTCCTCGGCCTATAGCGCGCTCCCTTTGAATACATATTGGTTCTGGGATCTGATCTCGGGACATCCCCCCGTTGCCCTCTTGGCACTGGGAATATCAACGATACCCATGCGAGCCCGACTTCGACCGTGGGGGGCCCACCACGGTATGGTCGTAGCTTGGTCTTGCACCGGGCCAACAAACTTATCCGTTCCCGACCGCTCTAACCGGGCTTTAACTGAATATTTCCCGTTCCTCCGAACAGTAAACTTGCCGTACCCCGGCACACATATGCTCCGGTTTTCCCGTGACGATCACATTATTCTCAAGCCGGACACCCGTCCGAACATTAAATGGTCGACATATGACCGACATGAACTCAAATGCTTCCTTCACGCCCTCGTGCGAAGACTTCAGTATTTCTTAATAATTTTTTATGCAATTGAATTTCTGGCCATGAGGCACTGATTCATGGCGATTAATCAAGGGTGTTCCCCTCTCTGAGGGGATGTAAATAACGCCGTGACCTTTATGGTGCGGTGGGTTTCGGTCCCAACACGAACTACACAATCGTCTGATTAGTCAGATTGAACGCACAATAAATCGTCACTCTGTGACTGGCACGCCCACGCACTTAATAAAACCAACAAACGAACGAAAATACCCAACTTTAATTAATAAAAGTGCGTCCACAGGAACTCGGCTCCCTAAGCTACTCCAAGCAGTGACAGAAGGGCGACTCTGATCTGACAAAGTCAGGAGTTATCGATCTGCCGACACAACGCCAGGCCTAAGACGAAGACATGCAAGGACATATAAAGGTCTAGAAAAGATCTAGACAGACGACAGACAGACTCGACGACACACACAACTAGAACGTCGTGCACGTAACACAGCACTGACCTCGAGTAGGGTCACGAGAGGGCTAACTCAGAAAGGTCACGACGCACAAGAAACGTGAAGAGTCACGTGTCACGTGACGGAAGCACCTCCTCATCAGAAGAACAGCCAGCTGCGTCCACTGACGTCTTACACTGCGCCACGAGTGTCTCGCCTACGGTACCGCCAAAGCCACGGTAGAGTCGCAGACACGCACTGAACCAAACAGGAACTACAGTAACGAGTAACTCGTCAGGGTCATGCCCGTCGACGTAAGTCCTCAGCCTCTGACCGCGTGCGCACACACTGGCTCTTGCCTAAGCCAGGCCCTCTAGCTAGTTTTCTCCCTCGGTAGGACGCTACCGCTGGCCGGGAGCCCACGGAACTAACTTACAAACAGTATTACGGGAACTGCTCTTTCCACCACTCCGAGGTGGGTCAACACACTGGATCACATGCGTCGACATGCTACGACTAGTGGAGGCTCACAAGACACCAGACTCAGAAACACAAGTGCTAGAGTACATACAAGCTAGAACGCACTATCGCACGTACTACTAGGCACCACTGGTAGTACGACTACTGCCAGCAGACTCTGGACTAGGCAACTAGACCTACAACGTAACGATCCTTGAGTCGGACGACTCAAAAGCAAGATCGTCACTGACAGCGGAACAAGCCGCCAATCGGTCTAATCCTAAGCCACGGGAAACGACGCTCCACATAAAATGACTCACGTAGACCTGAGGGAACACCGAGAACCCTCAACACGCCTGGACACGCAAACTGAGGTAAGGTGATACCTCGAGGCGTCCAGAACCAAAGTCTCGGACTGGACAGAACTGCCGAGACACACAGACAAGGTCACCCGTCAACCACTGGGTCACCCCGGGTTAACCGGAACCAGACAAAGACACACAAGCACAAACCCTCTTGGCCACCTCGGAACACGGTTACAGCCCGCATAGGACATGAGATGATGTCCGCATGACAATGGGCGAACCATAAGGTCGAGCCAAAATATCGGAAACCAAACCACCGGTAAACCACTCTCTGGCGTAGGCTATCCATCACTCAGCCGCTAGGTAAACCAAGCAGTCAAGGAGGAATCTGTTGGGTTCGGTGCAGTGTTCAGAGGGGGGGTGAATGAATATGTCCTTTAAAATTTTTCGCCCAAACTAAATCTTAAGCAATCAGAGATGCGGAATTAAAAAACAATTGCAGATATATAGAGCGAAACTAAGCAAGTCTAAACTGTAGACTGTATCAAATCAAATGAGCTTGTGCCTTAAAGCATTCAGACAGAAAACCCAATTGAGCATTCATCTAGCGAATTCAGATAAAAGAAATCAAACCACAGTCAAACATATAATGTAATATCCCGGACCTTTCGGATCCTTTTTCGTGGGTCCCGGATCTGGTTTTCGGAGCGTCCGGCTCCGTTGTGTCCGAAATTTCGTTTCGGACATCTTTCGTGTTCGGATCGGCGCGATCCGGAGTCGTTTCGGAGGCCCAGAGGCGTTCCGCGGCTTTTTCCGCGTGTGTTTTCCGATTCCCGGTGTGTGTTTCGGCTTTTCTCTTCGGACGCTCGTTGCGGGTGAACCGGGCTGTTCACACGGACACGAGTGGTACCGTTGCGATCGGTGCGTTCCGAGGATCGCGGGGGTGTGATTTCCTAATTTTTGGAATTTTACGGATTTTCCGGGTTTTCTATAAAACCCTTTTTCTTTTCTCTCTCCCCCACCATCTTCTTCTTCCTCTCTTCTTCTTCCTCCTTCCTCCTCCACCGTGTCTCCCTCCCTCTCCCTCTCTTCCTCCCGGTTGGCCACGGCGAGCTCCCCTCCGGCTGCAGACGGCGGCGGGGCGACGGCGCGGTGACGTGGGCGGCGGCGAGGCGGTCGTGGGGGCGTGCGGCGAGCGTGGGAAGCTTAAGGAAGAACGAGGGTTTTCAAGCGTTCTTCGCGATTCGTGGACGATCCGGCGGAGCATTCGCTCCATTGAGGTAGGGTGACGTTCCCTAGCTCTTCGCCGTTCTTTTCCGTGGTTTGTAGGCCGCGGGGAGGCCGAGAGAGGCATGTTTGGGCGTTTTTGGGGTTTTTCCATGTTTTGGGGTGAGCCGCCCGATCTATGGTTTTAGCCCATGATTCTATGTTTTGGTGGCTTAGATGCATGCTAGGGGTCCCCAGGGGTCTCCCCCTTGTTTTCCCCCTCTCCGGTGGAGGTACGGGGGCGTGGTTGGTGTTTTTGGGGTTTTCCCGCCGTAGCGTGCTCTGGGGCAAGCGACGGTCACTCCAGTGACCGTCACATGCTTGTAACGCCCCTAGAGGGGTGCGTTACTTCCCTGGGTGTTGGCCTTTGGGGTCGAGGGCTGTAACGGTCCTGCGACTGGCCGCCGTTTGCTAGTGACGCCCCTGGGCTGGGCCGTCACATGCGTTTCGACCGTTGGTTTTGACCGTTGGGGGTCAGGCCATGTAACGCACCGAGATAGGCGCGTTACATGCGTGTAACGCACTGGGGCAGGAGCGTTACTTCCTGTTGTCCCCCATGTGGATGGGCCAAGCGACGCACTGGGCCCAGCGCGTTACTTACAAGCGACGCGCTGGGGCAGGCGCGTCACTTCCCTTTCCATCCCGAGCGTGAGGGCCATGCGACGCGCTGGTCTAGGTGCGTCACATGCGAGTAACGCACTGAGCCCGACGCGTTGCTTGCAAGCGACGCGCCGGGGTAGGCGCGTTACTTTCCCTGTGGTTTTGGAGGGTGTGGGGCGCCGTGTGACGGCCTGTCTCAGGCGCGTTACTTTCAAGCGACGCACTAGGGTAGGCGCGTCACTTCCCCTACCCCTCTGGCCGTGTGACGGTCTGCCTTAGACCGCCATTTGTAAGTGACGGCCCTAGAGTGGACCGCCATTTGGCTGTGACGGTCCAGGGTCGGACCGCCACTTCCTGTGTTGCCCCATGAGGGTGGCAACCTCGCTTTTCTCCGACCGTGGTCTCCGTGCGACGGGACTAGTGCGTGGGGTGATTCCCACACGTTGTCGGGCTTGGGCGTTGTTTTCCGTAACTTGAGAGTCTACTCCTTCAGTGACCCTCCACTAGTCGTAGCCTACTAGTACGCGTGTGCTAGTCGCACCAGGGAGTGGTGTACGGGCTGACCTTTAGAGACGGTTTGTGGACCGGTTACCGTTGGGCCCCACGTCTTGCAGCCAGAGTCCGGCTGAGGGGAAAACCGGTCAGAGGGCCAGACCAGGGACGCGCGGTCTGTGTGTGCACACGTGGTTGGGGGCGGTTGGACCCACGTCGACGGGCGTGACCCCAGCTAGTCACTTGTTGTAGTTACTTGTACGGTGTTTGCGCCTCGGGTAGGACCTACCATGTCAGGCGGTTCACCTGCGGTGCGGTGTAAGACGTCAGGGGACGCTACCGGCTGTGCTTCTAGTGGGTGGTACTCCTGTTGAGTACGGAGTGTCAGACTGTCAGTCGTGTGTTTCCGACCTTCGGGTTTTGACGGTTCGACCGTTGAGTTTCGGTCTTCTCGTACCGTGGCACGTGTGTCGGTTTGCGTGCCGTTAGGGTCTAGTTCTGTAGAGTACAGGGCTTTCCTTTCCGAGGTACCTTCCTACCGCTAGGGTAGTGGTTTCTCGTTTTACGAGGTAGGGTTCGAGTGATCCCTACTGAGTCTTGTTCCGAGACTCATTCCCTGCGTGTTTTCACCGTGTTTCAGGTGAGGCGCCACCTTCGGGGAGCGTGTCAGGAGCGCAGCGGAAGCGTGGTGCGGGTGCCCAGAGGTAGTGCCAGAGGTCAGAGCCGGGGGATGCCCCGTGTAGCTGTACTTTTCTTTCTTGTCACTGTACTAGTCGTGGACTACTGTTGCTGTTGTTGTTATTTTATTGTGGACCATGTAAAATGTTAATTCATTTCCTGCTTAATATTATAACTGTTTAATTTCTGCAATTATTTGTGATACTTGTGTAGTTTCCACACCATCCTTTTAACCCTTCCGAGTCTTCGGACTCGTGGGTGGCGGTACGAGTCTCGGGTTATCGGGCCTTCCCGGTAATCGGATTCTCGGGTCGTTACAGCTGGTATCAGAGCGCGGTTGTGGAATTACATGAGAATCATAGGTAATTGTATTGGTCCACTAGTCCACAACGATGATGTACATGTGACGCTGGCATGGGGCACCGCGTGTTTTATTCTGACCTTCCGTTTCTGAGTTTTCTGTCTTGTGCTTCAGGAGCGAGGATGGCGCCGAGGAGGAGTTCTCGCTCTCAGCAGGGGCAGTCGGCTGGAGGTCAGGAGATCCAGCAGGGGGTCCAGAGGGACCAGGAGGAGCATAGCAGAGTTCCGGGAGCTACCGAGGCCGCGGATGCTGCGAGGGCTCCGGGGGCCGAGGGTTTTCTCCGTGGCATGTACCATCTCATGGCTCAGCAGTTCGGCGGAGAGGCCGGTGAGGGCTCGTCAGTCAGGGGTGGGCCAGGCCGAGCAGTGAGGGATTTCATGCAGTTTCATCCACCTTACTTTAGCGGCCAGGCAGACCCTGATGCGGCTCGTGATTGGCTTGATGAGATGGAGCGGGTGTTCAGTTCTGCAAAGAGTGCTGTCGAGGACAGAGTGGTGTTGGCCTACAACCAGTTGCAGGGTACGGCTCGGAGGTGGTGGTCTTCCGAGTGGAAGACGTCCTTTCAGCTTCGTCCGCTTGAGCAGATCGAGTGGGATGACTTTGTCAGTGCTTTCGAGCGTACGTACTGTCCAGATATTGTTGCTACGCAGCGGATGCGGGAGTTTCTGGAGCTGGTGCAGGGTGACATGTCCGTGTTGCAGTACAGGGCCCGATTTGTCGAGCTGGGTCGGTACGCACCTCATATCATGGAGCATGAGAGGGTGAGGACGACGCAGTTTGTGCAGGGCTTGAGGCTGGAGCTGAGGCACCATCTGATCGCGAATGGGGCCACTGATCTCGAGACGGCGTCTCGTGTTGCGATTTCCTTGGAGATGGATATGCAGAGGACTCGAGGACCGATCAGCCAGGGGCAGTCTGTGTCAGGTCGCAGCCAGCAGTCGGCTACTCAGCAGCAGGGTTTCTTTCAGTCTGCGTCGGGTGGTTCAGGAGTACCGGCATCGGCAGCTTCGGTGACAGGATCTGCGTCCTTTGGCACGAAGGTCAAAAAGTTCTTCAAGAGAGGGTTCGGCAAGAAGAAGTCCAGGGATCAGGGGCAGGCTTCATCGGGCAGTGTGCAGCAGCCGTTTCCTTTGCAGCGACAGGGATCGGTGGGTGGATCGCGAGGACCTTGTCCACGGTGTAGTGGGACCCACCCAGGCAGGCAGTGCACGGCGCCGATCATCTGTTTTCGGTGTGACCAGCCAGGGCACATGGCGCGTGACTGTCCTCAGAGGCCGCCGCAGCAGCAGGTTTCCCAGCAGCAGCAGCAGCAGGGACAGTATCCGCCGCTACCCAGGTCAGCTAGTGTGGGAGGCAGGCAGAGAGCTCGTGGCCAGATCACGCACTTGACCAGGGCAGAGGCAGTGGCGTCGCAGCTCGTGGAAGGTACCGTTCAGATTTTGGGTTGTGCGGCTCGGGTTTTATTTGATTCTGGCGCGTCTCATTCGTTCATTTCGGAGGATTTCGCGTCGAGCGTCGAGGAGCCGGTGACCCAGTTGTCCTGTGATTTGGCTGTGGAGTTGCCTTCGGGTGACTTTATGGTCACTCCGTATTGCTTCGACCAGGTTCCGGTGTGGATCGATGGGCGGAGTATGCCAGGCAGGTTGTATGCGTTGCAGCTTCGGGATTACGACGTGATTCTAGGCATGGATTGGCTCGAGACTCATAGAGCGGTGGTGGATTGTGGAATGAAGAGGGTCTACTTCCAACATCCGAGCAAGAGGACCTTCTATTTCCAAGGTATCCGTTCCGCCTCTTCTCGATTTCTTATCTCTGCTATTCGAGCCCGTCGATTGCTTGATTCAGGTTGTCAGGGTTTTCTCGCGTCTGTGGTTGTGTCTGACCGGATGGAGCCGAATGTCGAGGACATTGCGGTGGTGTGCGAGTTTCCCGATGTTTTTCCTGAGGAGTTGCCTGGATTACCTCCCCAGCGGGAGATCGATTTCGTGATCGAGGTTGTACCTGGTACGGGACCTTTGGCGAAGGCTCCCTACCGTATGGCCCCCGCGGAGTTGAGGGAGTTGAGGGCGCAGTTGCAGGAACTGTTGGCCAAGGGGTACATTCGTCCGAGCTTTTCCCCTTGGGGTGCGCCCGTGTTGTTTGTGAAGAAGAAGGACGGTAGTCTGCGGCTGTGCATTGACTATCGGCAGCTGAATGAAGTGACCGTTAAGAACAAGTATCCGTTGCCGCGGATTGATGATTTGTTCGACCAGCTGCAGTCTGCGCGAGTGTTCTCGCGGGTTGATTTGCGGTCCGGTTACTATCAGCTGAGAATTCGCGAGTCCGATGTGGAGAAGACTGCGTTCAGTACGAGGTACGGGCATTATGAGTTTCTGGTGATGCCGTTTGGGCTCACCAATGCCCCAGCAGCCTTCATGGACTTGATGCAGAGGGTGTTCCACCCGTATTTGGACCAGTTCGTGGTCATTTTCGTGGATGACATCCTTGTTTATTCGCGGTCTGCTGAGGAGCATGCGTACCATTTGGGTGTGGTGCTGCAGACGTTGCGAGATCACCAGTTGTATGCGAAGCTCAGCAAGTGCGAGTTTTGGCTCAGTGAGGTGCACTTTCTGGGGCACGTGATTTCTGGTGATGGCATTTCCGTGGATCCCGCCAAGGTCGAGGCTGTGATGCAATGGCCGAGGCCGAGGTCGGTGACGGAGATCCGGAGTTTCTTGGGGCTTGCGGGTTATTATCGCCGGTTTATCCAGGATTTTTCCCGCATTGCGACCCCGATGACGAGGCTCACGCGGAAGGATGTGCCTTTCGTCTGGTCCGAGGAGTGTGAGCAGAGCTTTAGGGAACTGAAGAGATTGCTCACCTCGGCTCCGGTGTTGGTTTTGCCTTCTGGATCGGGAGGTTTTGTGGTGTGTACAGATGCTTCCGGCGTCGGATTGGGTGCTGTTCTGATGCAGCATGGTAGAGTGGTGGCTTATGCATCTCGGCAGCTAAAGCCCCATGAGGAGAACTACCCTACCCATGACCTTGAGTTGGCGGCAGTGATCTTCGCGCTGAAGATCTGGAGGCATTATCTGTACGGTGAGAAGTTCGAGGTGTTCACTGACCATCAGAGTTTGAGGTATGTGTTCTCGCAGAGAGATCTGAACCTCAGACAAAGGCGTTGGATGGAGTTCATGAAGGACTATGACTTCACCCTGTCTTATCAGCCGGGCAGGATGAATGTCGTCGCCGATGCCTTGAGTAGGAAGGTCGTGATCAGTACCTTGATGCTGAGGAAGTGGAGGCTCTGGGAACAGGTGCCCGAAGTATCTTTCAGGCTCAAGATTCCCCAGGAGCCAGGGTTGGCAGTGCTTGCGAGTCTGACTGTCACTCCTGCTATTCGTCGTCAGGTGACAGAGGCTCAGCATGCGGACCCTGAGTTGCCCCGGATTCTTGCGATGGCTGATGTGGAGCTCGGCGAGGACGGTGCTGCGAGGTTTCGTGGCAGGCTGTACGTCCCAGCGGAGGAGCAGGTTCGTCGTGCGGTGTTACGCGAGGCTCATGGGAGCAGGTACACTGTGCACCCGGGTGCGACGAAGATGTATCGGAACTTGCGGAGGCAGTTCTGGTGGCCTGGCATGAAGAGAGATGTGGCCGAGTTTGTGGCCAGGTGCCTGATCTGTCAGCAAGTGAAGGCAGAGCATCAGCGACCAGGCGGTACTCTCCAGCCCTTGGATGTTCCTGCTTGGAAGTGGGACCATGTGACCACGGATTTTGTGGTGGGGTTGCCCAGAACCCCGACTGGGCAGGACAGTATTGGTTGCTGGTGGATCGGCTGACGAAGGTGACGCGGTTGCTACCGGTCAAAGTCAGCTGGAGCGTGCCTAAGTTGGCTCGTCTTTATGTGGAGCGGATCGTGCCGTTGCATGGGGTTCCCATTTCGATCGTGTCGGATCGGGATCCGCGCTTCACTTCTGGATTCTGGAGGAGTTTCCAGCGAGCTCTTGGCACGGAGTTGGCATTTAGCTCGGCGTATCATCCACAGTCAGATGGTCAGTCTGAGAGGACCATTCAGACTTTGGAGGACATGCTGAGATCCTGCTGCCTGGAGTGGCAGGGGAGTTGGATTCATCACCTACAGTTAGTGGAGTTTGCCTATAACAACAGCTTTCATTCGAGCATCGGCATGGCTCCTTATGAGGCATTGTATGGGCGTCCTTGTCGGACTCCACTTGATTGGTTTGAGGTGGGTGAGCGTGTTTTGACGGGACCGGAATTGGTGCAGCAATGTGTGGATGTTGTGCACCTGGTTCGTCAGAACATGTTGGCGGCCAGAGTCGGCAGAAGAGCTATGCTGACCGTAGGCGGCAGCCCCTCGAGTTCGCCGTGGGCGATCATGTGTTCTTGAGAGTTTCTCCGATGAAGGGGGTGATGCGGTTTGGACGGCGTGGGAAGCTGAGTCCCCGCTATATTGGTCCTTTCGCGATTGTGGAGCGCATCGGTGAGGTTGCTTACCGGTTGCAGTTACCCTCTGAGTTGGCGTCGGTGCATGACGTGTTCCACGTCTCTATGTTGCGGAAGTATATGCCCGATGACTCTCATGTGCTCGAGTTTTCCGTTTGGCCTGAGGTGACTCCAGATCTTTCTCTCCCAGAGTTTCCGATCCGCGTGGAGGATAGGCGAGAGCAGCGCCTGCGGAACAAGGTCATTCCCTTGGTAAAGGTCGTGTGGCAACGACACTCTGGTGGTGAGGCTTCGTGGGAACGTGAGGACGAGATGCGTCAGCAGTTCCCGTACCTGTTTGAGTGAGTCTTCCTCTTCTTTCCCCTTGGGTTGTTCTCAATTTCGAGGACGAAATTCCTTAAGGGGGGAGGGCTGTAATATCCCGGACCTTTCGGATCCTTCTTCGTGGGTCCCGGATCTGGTTTTCGGAGCGTCCGGCTCCGTTGTGTCCGAAATTTCGTTTCGGACATCTTTCGTGTTCGGATCGGCGCGATCCGGAGTCGTTTCGGAGGCCCGGAGGCGTTCCGCGGCTTTTTCCGCGTGTGTTTTCCGATTCCCGGTGTGTGTTTCGGCTTTTCTCTTCGGACGCTCGTTGCGGGTGAACCGGGCTGTTCACACGGACACGAGTGGTACCGTTGCGATCGGTGCGTTCCGAGGATCGCGGGGGTGTGATTTCCTAATTTTTGGAATTTTACGGATTTTCCGGGTTTTCTATAAAACCCTTTTTCTTTTCTCTCTCCCCCACCATCTTCTTCTTCCTCTCTTCTTCTTCCTCCTTCCTCCTCCACCGTGTCTCCCTCCCTCTCCCTCTCTTCCTCCCGGCTGGCCACGGCGAGCTCCCCTCCGGCTGCAGACGGCGGCGGGGCGACGGCGCGGTGACGTGGGCGGCGGCGAGGCGGTCGTGGGGGCGTGCGGCGAGCGTGGGAAGCTTAAGGAAGAACGAGGGTTTTCAAGCGTTCTTCGCGATTCGTGGACGATCCGGCGGAGCATTCGCTCCATTGAGGTAGGGTGACGTTCCCTAGCTCTTCGCCGTTCTTTTCCGTGGTTTGTAGGCCGCGGGGAGGCCGAGAGAGGCATGTTTGGGCGTTTTTGGGGTTTTTCCATGTTTTGGGGTGAGCCGCCCGATCTATGGTTTTAGCCCATGATTCTATGTTTTGGTGGCTTAGATGCATGCTAGGGGTCCCCAGGGGTCTTCCCCCTTGTTTTCCCCCTCTCCGGTGGAGGTACGGGGGCGTGGTTGGTGTTTTTGGGGTTTTCCCGCCGTAGCGTGCTCTGGGGCAAGCGACGGTCACTCCAGTGACCGTCACATGCTTGTAACGCCCCTAGAGGGGTGCGTTACTTCCCTGGGTGTTGGCCTTTGGGGTCGAGGGCTGTAACGGTCCTGCGACTGGCCGCCGTTTGCTAGTGACGCCCCTGGGCTGGGCCGTCACATGCGTTTCGACCGTTGGTTTTGACCGTTGGGGGTCAGGCCATGTAACGCACCGAGATAGGCGCGTTACTTGCGTGTAACGCACTGGGGCAGGAGCGTTACTTCCTGTTGTCCCCCATGTGGATGGGCCAAGCGACGCACTGGGCCCAGCGCGTTACTTACAAGCGACGCGCTGGGGCAGGCGCGTCACTTCCCTTTCCATCCCGAGCGTGAGGGCCATGCGACGCGCTGGTCTAGGTGCGTCACATGCGAGTAACGCACTGAGCCCGACGCGTTGCTTGCAAGCGACGCGCCGGGGTAGGCGCGTTACTTTCCCTGTGGTTTTGGAGGGTGTGGGGCGCCGTGTGACGGCCTGTCTCAGGCGCGTTACTTTCAAGCGACGCACTAGGGTAGGCGCGTCACTTCCCCTACCCCTCTGGCCGTGTGACGGTCTGCCTTAGACCGCCATTTGTAAGTGACGGCCCTAGAGTGGACCGCCATTTGGCTGTGACGGTCCAGGGTCGGACCGCCACTTCCTGTGTTGCCCCATGAGGGTGGCAACCTCGCTTTTCTCCGACCGTGGTCTCCGTGCGACGGGACTAGTGCGTGGGGTGATTCCCACACGTTGTCGGGCTTGGGCGTTGTTTTCCGTAACTTGAGAGTCTACTCCTTCAGTGACCCTCCACTAGTCGTAGCCTACTAGTACGCGTGTGCTAGTCGCACCAGGGAGTGGTGTACGGGCTGACCTTTAGAGACGGTTTGTGGACCGGTTACCGTTGGGCCCCACGTCTTGCAGCCAGAGTCCGGCTGAGGGGAAAACCGGTCAGAGGGCCAGACCAGGGACGCGCGGTCTGTGTGTGCACACGTGGTTGGGGGCGGTTGGACCCACGTCGACGGGCGTGACCCCAGCTAGTCACTTGTTGTAGTTACTTGTACGGTGTTTGCGCCTCGGGTAGGACCTACCATGTCAGGCGGTTCACCTGCGGTGCGGTGTAAGACGTCAGGGGACGCTACCGGCTGTGCTTCTAGTGGGTGGTACTCCTGTTGAGTACGGAGTGTCAGACTGTCAGTCGTGTGTTTCCGACCTTCGGGTTTTGACGGTTCGACCGTTGAGTTTCGGTCTTCTCGTACCGTGGCACGTGTGTCGGTTTGCGTGCCGTTAGGGTCTAGTTCTGTAGAGTACAGGGCTTTCCTTTCCGAGGTACCTTCCTACCGCTAGGGTAGTGGTTTCTCGTTTTACGAGGTAGGGTTCGAGTGATCCCTACTGAGTCTTGTTCCGAGACTCATTCCCTGCGTGTTTTCACCGTGTTTCAGGTGAGGCGCCACCTTCGGGGAGCGTGTCAGGAGCGCAGCGGAAGCGTGGTGCGGGTGCCCAGAGGTAGTGCCAGAGGTCAGAGCCGGGGGATGCCCCGCGTAGCTGTACTTTTCTTTCTTGTCACTGTACTAGTCGTGGACTACTGTTGCTGTTGTTGTTATTTTATTGTGGACCATGTAAAATGTTAATTCATTTCCTGCTTAATATTATAACTGTTTAATTTCTGCAATTATTTGTGATACTTGTGTAGTTTCCACACCATCCTTTTAACCCTTCCGAGTCTTCGGACTCGTGGGTGGCGGTACGAGTCTCGGGTTATCGGGCATTCCCGGTAATCGGATTCTCGGGTCGTTACATATAATGTGCGCAGCAAATAGATGAACACTTATAGAACATCAAACCAAAGCGCCCCTAAGCAAGCATCTAGCGGAAGCAATAAAACAGATGAAGAAATCAAACCACTGCACAGAGGTTTTTAGGTGGTTCGGTCCAGCAGACCTACATCCACCCCACACTCAACCCGAGTGTGGCTTCCTGCTGACTCACAGCTTGAACAGCTGGGCATCACAGCTTGCCATACATCAGCTGGGCCTCACAGCTTGCCATCCGCTGAGCATCACATCTTGCTTCCGCTGGGCAATACAGCTTAGCCATCGCTGACTCACAGCTTGAACCCGCTGGGGATTACAGCTTAACCCGTCCGAGACCAAGTCTCGCCAGCTGAGGATTACAGCTTTACCTGTCCAGTGGAATCCACCACTGCAAATGCTGAGCCTCACGGCTTGCTCCGCTGACAAACAGCTTGAATAAATGTATAAAGGAAAATGAAAACAGAACAAGACAGCAATCGGAAAGCTGAAATACTGAAGCACAAATATAGCTCTCGAAGGAGCAGTTCTGGCTTGGATTTGATCCAAAAGCCAGAAAACCTCAACCTCTCTCTCTTTCTCAACTCGAGCTATCTGTCTCTCTCTTTCTCTTCTTTATCTTCTGCTCTTCTTCTCTTTCTCTTCTCTCTTCTTTCTTCTTCTGCTCTCTTCACTCTTCTTCTTCTCTTCTGCTGGATCGAAGTCTCTGCACTTCTGCTTTTTCTTTCTCCACTTCGATCACCCTTCAACTGAGGACGAAGGCTTCAATATATAGCAGCAGCGGGTGGATAAGGGCGCGTGTGGCTTCCACAGTTCCCGCCCCAAAATTTCGGACCACGTGGCAGCATCCAGCAGGCTGTCAGTACACGTGTCCTCATCTGGGCACTGTTCTTATCCTCGGATCACGTGCCATCATTAGCCTCTGCGAAGAGTGCCTGTCAGACAGATAAGAACTTATCAGGTTAAGTGTTGTATATACTTGCTCAGCCTGAAGCAATGTCTAGACTTGATGATGCAGCGAGCATGCAATGTACAGACTCTACATTGCAGGCAGTCAGCAATGTATAGAGTTGCTACGTGCAGGCTGGCATTGCAATGTACAGACTCTGCGTGCAAGCATTGGGGCGATGTATAGACTTGCTAGGTACGTGCAAGCTAAAGGAGCAAACGGATGTATAGACTCAGCAGCATGTGCACACAATGTATAGACTTTGTTCGGCACAAAGGCAACTCATTGATGTACAGACTTTGGCTTGAACAATGCACAATGTATGGACTTAGTGTTGTGCGAGCAAAACTGCAGGCAGTGTATAGACTTGATGATGTGCAGTGCATGAACAACCGATGTATAGACTTCGCTATGCGAGCAAGCTACACGATGTGTAGACTTAATGAGATGCAATGCCAACTCTGTACAGACTTGGTCGTGTAAGGCGACACAAGCAATGGCTGTATAGACTTACAGACCCAAAGCATAAGACGCTAACTGAGACGGACAATGTACAGACTTGCTGTAATAGTCTGATGTATAGACTTTGAGATCATTCAATCAGCCAATGTGTAAGACATCACGATGTATAAACTTTCTATATGAAGGGCTGTACATACTTGATATAAGACGCAGAATGAGACGCTGAAGTCTGTATAGACTTTGAGAAGCAACGTAGGTAAAAACCCAATGTATAGACTTGTCCTTCGAGCATGCTACAGTCCAATGCATGGACTTTGCTTCCACCTACCAATGTATGGACTTTGCAAGAGACGCACAAAGAGACACTGCCTGAGACGGTCAACTGGACGCTGTACAGACTTCAACTTAAAGATGAACGATGTACAGACTTTCCAATGTTTAGACTTATGAACAGTACGTGCATCTACAGTGCAAATGTATAGCCTTTATATAAGAAGGCAACCGCTGTACATACTTTGCAAGCAAAACACTGGGCGTTGTATAGACTTACACTATGTAACGACCCGAGAATCCGATTACCGGGAAGGCCCGATAACCCGAGACTCGCACCGCCACCCACGAGCCCGAAGACTCGGAAGGGTTAAAAGGATGGTGTGGAAACTACACAAGCATCACAAATAATTGCAGAAATTAAACAGTTATGATATTAAGCAGGAAATGAATTAACATTTTACATGGTCCACAATAAAATAACAACAACAGCAACAGTAGTCCACGACTAGTACAGTGACAAGAAAGAAAAGTACAGCTACACGGGGCATCCCCCGGCTCTGACCTCTGGCACTACCTCTGGGCACCCGCACCACGCTTCCGCTGCGCTCCTGACACGCTCCCCGAAGGTGGCGCCTCACCTGAAACACGGTGAAAACACGCAGGGAATGAGTCTCGGAACAAGACTCAGTAGGGATAACTCGAACCCTACCTCGTAAAACGAGAAACCACTACCCTAGCGGTAGGAAGGTACCTCGGAAAGGAAAGCCCTGTACTCTACAGAACTAGACCCTAACGGCACGCAAACCGACACACGTGCCACGGTACGAGAAGACCGAAACTCAACGGTCGAACCGTCAAAACCCGAAGGTCGGAAACACACGACTGACAGTCTGACACTCCGTACTCGACAGGAGTACCACCCACTAGAAGCACAGCCGGTAGCGTCCCCTGACGTCTTACACCGCACCGCAGGTGAACCGCCTGACATGGTAGGTCCTACCCGAGGCGCAAACACCGTACAAGTAACTACAACAAGTGACTAGCTGGGGTCACGCCCGTCGACGTGGGTCCAACCGCCCCCAACCACGTGTGCACACACAGACCGCGCGTCCCTGGTCTGGCCCTCTGACCGGTTTTCCCCTCAGCCGGACTCTGGCTGCAAGACGTGGGGCCCAACGGTAACCGGTCCACAAACCGTCTCTAAAGGTCAGCCCGTACACCACTCCCTGGTGCGACTAGCACACGCGTACTAGTAGGCTACGACTAGTGGAGGGTCACTGAAGGAGTAGACTCTCAAGTTACGGAAAACAACGCCCAAGCCCGACAACGTGTGGGAATCACCCCACGCACTAGTCCCGTCGCACGGAGACCACGGTCGGAGAAAAGCGAGGTTGCCACCCTCATGGGGCAACACAGGAAGTGGCGGTCCGACCCTGGACCGTCACAGCCAAATGGCGGTCCACTCTAGGGCCGTCACTTACAAATGGCGGTCTAAGGCAGACCGTCACACGGCCAGAGGGGTAGGGGAAGTGACGCGCCTGCTCCAGTGCGTCGCTTGAAAGTAACGCGCCTGAGACAGGCCGTCACACGGCGCCCCACACCCTCCAAAACCACAGGGAAAGTAACGCGCTTACCCTGGCGCGTCGCTTGCAAGCAACGCGTCGGGCTCAGTGCGTTACTCGCATGTGACGCACCTAGACCAGCGCGTCGCATGGCCCTCACGCTCGGGATGGAAAGGGAAGTGACGCGCCTGCCCCAGCGCGTCGCTTGTAAGTAACGCGCTGGGCCCAGTGCGTCGCTTGGCCCATCCACATGGGGGACAACAGGAAGTAACGCTCCTGCCCCAGTGCGTTACACGCATGTAACGCGCCTATCTCGGTGCGTTACATGGCCTGACCCCCAACGGTCAAAAACCAACGGTCGAAACGCATGTGACGGCCCAGCCCAGGGGCGTCACTAGCAAACGGCGGCCAGTCGCAGGACCGTTACAGCCCTCGACCCCAAAGGCCAACACCCAGGGAAGTAACGCACCCCTCTAGGGGCGTTACAAGCATGTGACGGTCACTGGAGTGACCGTCGCTTGCCCCAGAGCACGCTACGGCGGGAAAACCCCAAAAACACCAACCACGCCCCCGTACCTCCACCGGAGAGGGGGAAAACAAGGGGGAGACCCCTGGGGACCCCTAGCATGCATCTAAGCCACCAAAACATAGAATCATGGGCTAAAACCATAGATCGGGCGGCTCACCCCAAAACATGGAAAAAACCCCAAAAACGCCCAAACATGCCTCTCTCGGCCTCCCCGCGGCCTACAAACCACGGAAAAGAACGGCGAAGAGCTAGGGAACGTCACCCTACCTCAATGGAGCGAATGCTCCGCCGGATCGTCCACGAATCGCGAAGAACGCTTGAAAACCCTCGTTCTTCCTTAAGCTTCCCACGCTCGCCGCACGCCCCCACGACCGCCTCGCCGCCGCCCACGTCACCGCGCCGTCGCCCCGCCGCCGTCTGCAGCCGGAGGGGAGCTCGCCGTGGCCAGCCGGGAGGAAGAGAGGGAGAGGGAGGGAGACACGGTGGAGGAGGAAGGAGGAAGAAGAAGAGAGGAAGAAGAAGATGGTGGGGGAGAGAGAAAAGAAAAAGGGTTTTATAGAAAAACCCGGAAAATCCGTAAAATTCCAAAAAATAGGAAATCACACCCCCGCGATCCTCGGAACGCACCGATCGCAACGGTACCACTCGTGTCCGTGTGAACAGCCCGGTTCACCCGCAACGAGCGTCCGAAGAGAAAAGCCGAAACACACACCGGGAATCGGAAAACACACGCGGAAAAAGCCGCGGAACGCCTCCGGGCCTCCGAAACGACTCCGGATCGCGCCGATCCGAACACGAAAGATGTCCGAAACGAAATTTCGGACACAACGGAGCCGGACACTCCGAAAACTAGATCCGGGACCCACGAAGAAGGATCCGAAAGGTCCGGGATATTACAGCCCTCCCCCCTTAAGGAATTTCGTCCTCGAAATTGAGAACAACCCAAGGGGAAAGAAGAGGAAGACTCACTCAAACAGTACGGGAACTGCTGACGCATCTCGTCCTCACGTTCCCACGAAGCCTCACCACCAGAGTGTCGTTGCCACACGACCTTGACCAAGGGAATAACCTTGTTCCGCAGGCGCTGCTCTCGCCTATCCTCCACGCGGATCGGAAACTCTGGGAGAGAAAGATCTGGAGTCACCTCAGGCCAAACGGAAAACTCGAGCACATGAGAGTCATCGGGCATATACTTCCGCAACATAGAGACGTGGAACACGTCATGCACCGACGCCAACTCAGAGGGTAACTGCAACCGGTAAGCAACCTCACCGATGCGCTCCACAATCGCGAAAGGACCAATATAGCGGGGACTCAGCTTCCCACGCCGTCCAAACCGCATCACCCCCTTCATCGGAGAAACTCTCAAGAACACATGATCGCCCACGGCGAACTCGAGGGGCTGCCGCCTACGGTCAGCATAGCTCTTCTGCCGACTCTGGGCCGCCAACATGTTCTGACGAACCAGGTGCACAACATCCACACATTGCTGCACCAATTCCGGTCCCGTCAAAACACGCTCACCCACCTCAAACCAATCAAGTGGAGTCCGACAAGGACGCCCATACAATGCCTCATAAGGAGCCATGCCGATGTTCGAATGAAAGCTGTTGTTATAGGCAAACTCCACTAACGGTAGGTGATGAATCCAACTCCCTTGCCACTCCAGGCAGCAGGATCTCAGCATGTCCTCCAAAGTCTGAATGGTCCTCTCAGACTGACCATCTGACTGTGGATGATACGCCGAGCTAAATGCCAACTCCGTGCCAAGAGCTTGCTGGAAACTCCTCCAGAATCCAGAAGTGAAGCGCGGATCTCGATCCGACACGATCGAAATGGGAACCCCATGCAACGGCACGATCCGCTCCACATAAAGACGAGCCAACTTAGGCACGCTCCAGCTGACCTTGACCGGTAGCAACCGCGTCACCTTCGTCAGCCGATCCACCAGCAACCAAATACTGTCCTGCCCAGTCGGGGTTCTGGGCAACCCCACCACAAAATCCGTGGTCACATGGTCCCACTTCCAAGCAGGAACATCCAAGGGCTGGAGAGTACCGCCTGGTCGCTGATGCTCTGCCTTCACCTGCTGACAGATCAGGCACCTGGCCACAAACTCGGCCACATCTCTCTTCATGCCAGGCCACCAGAACTGCCTCCGCAAGTTCCGATACATCTTCGTCGCACCCGGGTGCACAGTGTACCTGCTCCCATGAGCCTCGCGTAACACCGCACGACGAACCTGCTCCTCCGCTGGGACGTACAGCCTGCCACGAAACCTCGCAGCACCGTCCTCGCCGAGCTCCACATCAGCCATCGCAAGAATCCGGGGCAACTCAGGGTCCGCATGCTGAGCCTCTGTCACCTGACGACGAATAGCAGGAGTGACAGTCAGACTCGCAAGCACTGCCAACCCTGGCTCCTGGGGAATCTTGAGCCTGAAAGATACTTCGGGCACCTGTTCCCAGAGCCTCCACTTCCTCAGCATCAAGGTACTGACCGCAACCTTCCTACTCAAGGCATCGGCGACGACATTCATCCTGCCCGGCTGATAAGACAGGGTGAAGTCATAGTCCTTCATGAACTCCATCCAACGCCTCTGTCTGAGGTTCAGATCTCTCTGCGAGAACACATACCTCAAACTCTGATGGTCAGTGAACACCTCGAACTTCTCACCGTACAGATAATGCCTCCAGATCTTCAGCGCGAAGATCACTGCCGCCAACTCAAGGTCATGGGTAGGGTAGTTCTCCTCATGGGGCTTTAGCTGCCGAGATGCATAAGCCACCACTCTACCATGCTGCATCAGAACAGCACCCAATCCAACGCCGGAAGCATCTGTACACACCACAAAACCTCCCGATCCAGAAGGCAAAACCAACACCGGAGCCGAGGTGAGCAATCTCTTCAGTTCCCTAAAGCTCTGCTCACACTCCTCGGACCAGACGAAAGGCACATCCTTCCGCGTGAGCCTCGTCATCGGGGTCGCAATGCGGGAAAAATCCTGGATAAACCGGCGATAATAACCCGCAAGCCCCAAGAAACTCCGGATCTCCGTCACCGACCTCGGCCTCGGCCATTGCATCACAGCCTCGACCTTGGCGGGATCCACGGAAATGCCATCACCAGAAATCACGTGCCCCAGAAAGTGCACCTCGCTGAGCCAAAACTCGCACTTGCTGAGCTTCGCATACAACTGGTGATCTCGCAACGTCTGCAGCACCACACCCAAATGGTACGCATGCTCCTCGGCAGACCGCGAATAAACAAGGATGTCATCCACGAAAATGACCACGAACTGGTCCAAATACGGGTGGAACACCCTCTGCATCAAGTCCATGAAGGCTGCTGGGGCATTGGTGAGCCCAAACGGCATCACCAGAAACTCATAATGCCCGTACCTCGTACTGAACGCAGTCTTCTCCACATCGGACTCGCGAATTCTCAGCTGATAGTAACCGGACCGCAAATCAATCCGCGAGAACACTCGCGCAGACTGAAGCTGGTCGAACAAATCATCAATCCGCGGCAACGGATACTTGTTCTTAATGGTCACGTCATTCAGCTGCCGATAGTCAATGCACAGCCGCAGACTACCGTCCTTCTTCTTCACAAACAGCACGGGCGCACCCCAAGGGGAAAAGCTCGGACGAATGTACCCCTTGGCCAACAGTTCCTGCAACTGCGCCCTCAACTCCCTCAACTCCGCGGGGGCCATACGGTAGGGAGCCTTCGCCAAAGGTCCCGTACCAGGCACAACCTCGATCACGAAATCGATCTCCCGCTGGGGAGGTAATCCAGGCAACTCCTCAGGAAAAACATCGGGAAACTCGCACACCACCGCAATGTCCTCGACATTCGGCTCCATCCGGTCAGACACAACCACAGACGCGAGAAAACCCTGACAACCTGAATCAAGCAATCGACGGGCTCGAATAGCAGAGATAAGAAATCGAGAAGGGGCGGAACGGATACCTTGGAAATAGAAGGTCCTCTTGCTCGGATGTTGGAAGTAGACCCTCTTCATTCCACAATCCACCACCGCTCTATGAGTCTCGAGCCAATCCATGCCTAGAATCACATCATAATCCCGAAGCTGCAACGCATACAACCTGCCTGGCATACTCCGTCCATCGATCCACACCGGAACCTGGTCGAAGCAATACGGAGTGACCATAAAGTCACCCGAAGGCAACTCCACAGCCAAATCACAGGACAACTGGGTCACCGGCTCCTCGACGCTCGACGCGAAATCCTCCGAAATAAACGAATGAGACGCGCCAGAATCAAATAAAACCCGAGCCGCACAACCCAAAATCTGAACGGTACCTTCCACGAGCTGCGACGCTACTGCCTCTGCCCTGGTCAAGTGCGTGATCTGGCCACGAGCTCTCTGCCTGCCTCCCACACTAGCTGACCTGGGTAGCGGCGGATACTGTCCCTGCTGCTGCTGCTGCTGGGAAACCTGCTGCTGCGGCGGCCTCTGAGGACAGTCGCGCGCCATGTGCCCTGGCTGGTCACACCGAAAACAGATGATCGGCGCCGTGCACTGCCTGCCTGGGTGGGTCCCACTACACCGTGGACAAGGTCCTCGCGATCCACCCACCGATCCCTGTCGCTGCAAAGGAAACGGCTGCTGTACACTGCCCGATGAAGCCTGCCCCTGATCCCTGGACTTCTTCTTGCCGAACCCTCTCTTGAAGAACTTTTTGACCTTCGTGCCAAAGGACGCAGATCCTGTCACCGAAGCTGCCGATGCCGGTACTCCTGAACCACCCGACGCAGACTGAAAGAAACCCTGCTGCTGAGTAGCCGACTGCTGGCTGCGACCTGACACAGACTGCCCCTGGCTGATCGGTCCTCGAGTCCTCTGCATATCCATCTCCAAGGAAATCGCAACACGAGACGCCGTCTCGAGATCAGTGGCCCCATTCGCGATCAGATGGTGCCTCAGCTCCAGCCTCAAGCCCTGCACAAACTGCGTCGTCCTCACCCTCTCATGCTCCATGATATGAGGTGCGTACCGACCCAGCTCGACAAATCGGGCCCTGTACTGCAACACGGACATGTCACCCTGCACCAGCTCCAGAAACTCCCGCATCCGCTGCGTAGCAACAACATCTGGACAGTACGTACGCTCGAAAGCACTGACAAAGTCATCCCACTCGATCTGCTCAAGCGGACGAAGCTGAAAGGACGTCTTCCACTCGGAAGACCACCACCTCCGAGCCGTACCCTGCAACTGGTTGTAGGCCAACACCACTCTGTCCTCGACAGCACTCTTCGCAGAACTGAACACCCGCTCCATCTCATCAAGCCAATCACGAGCCGCATCAGGGTCTGCCTGGCCGCTAAAGTAAGGTGGATGGAACTGCATGAAATCCCTCACTGCTCGGCCTGGCCCACCCCTGACTGACGAGCCCTCACCGGCCTCTCCGCCGAACTGCTGAGCCATGAGATGGTACATGCCACGGAGAAAACCCTCGGCCCCCGGAGCCCTCGCAGCATCCGCGGCCTCGGTAGCTCCCGGAACTCTGCTATGCTCCTCCTGGTCCCTCTGGACCCCCTGCTGGATCTCCTGACCTCCAGCCGACTGCCCCTGCTGAGAGCGAGAACTCCTCCTCGGCGCCATCCTCGCTCCTGAAGCACAAGACAGAAAACTCAGAAACGGAAGGTCAGAATAAAACACGCGGTGCCCCATGCCAGCGTCACATGTACATCATCGTTGTGGACTAGTGGACCAATACAATTACCTATGATTCTCATGTAATTCCACAACCGCGCTCTGATACCAGCTGTAACGACCCGAGAATCCGATTACCGGGAAGGCCCGATAACCCGAGACTCGCACCGCCACCCACGAGCCCGAAGACTCGGAAGGGTTAAAAGGATGGTGTGGAAACTACACAAGCATCACAAATAATTGCAGAAATTAAACAGTTATGATATTAAGCAGGAAATGAATTAACATTTTACATGGTCCACAATAAAATAACAACAACAGCAACAGTAGTCCACGACTAGTACAGTGACAAGAAAGAAAAGTACAGCTACACGGGGCATCCCCCGGCTCTGACCTCTGGCACTACCTCTGGGCACCCGCACCACGCTTCCGCTGCGCTCCTGACACGCTCCCCGAAGGTGGCGCCTCACCTGAAACACGGTGAAAACACGCAGGGAATGAGTCTCGGAACAAGACTCAGTAGGGATCACTCGAACCCTACCTCGTAAAACGAGAAACCACTACCCTAGCGGTAGGAAGGTACCTCGGAAAGGAAAGCCCTGTACTCTACAGAACTAGACCCTAACGGCACGCAAACCGACACACGTGCCACGGTACGAGAAGACCGAAACTCAACGGTCGAACCGTCAAAACCCGAAGGTCGGAAACACACGACTGACAGTCTGACACTCCGTACTCGACAGGAGTACCACCCACTAGAAGCACAGCCGGTAGCGTCCCCTGACGTCTTACACCGCACCGCAGGTGAACCGCCTGACATGGTAGGTCCTACCCGAGGCGCAAACACCGTACAAGTAACTACAACAAGTGACTAGCTGGGGTCACGCCCGTCGACGTGGGTCCAACCGCCCCCAACCACGTGTGCACACACAGACCGCGCGTCCCTGGTCTGGCCCTCTGACCGGTTTTCCCCTCAGCCGGACTCTGGCTGCAAGACGTGGGGCCCAACGGTAACCGGTCCACAAACCGTCTCTAAAGGTCAGCCCGTACACCACTCCCTGGTGCGACTAGCACACGCGTACTAGTAGGCTACGACTAGTGGAGGGTCACTGAAGGAGTAGACTCTCAAGTTACGGAAAACAACGCCCAAGCCCGACAACGTGTGGGAATCACCCCACGCACTAGTCCCGTCGCACGGAGACCACGGTCGGAGAAAAGCGAGGTTGCCACCCTCATGGGGCAACACAGGAAGTGGCGGTCCGACCCTGGACCGTCACAGCCAAATGGCGGTCCACTCTAGGGCCGTCACTTACAAATGGCGGTCTAAGGCAGACCGTCACACGGCCAGAGGGGTAGGGGAAGTGACGCGCCTGCTCCAGTGCGTCGCTTGAAAGTAACGCGCCTGAGACAGGCCGTCACACGGCGCCCCACACCCTCCAAAACCACAGGGAAAGTAACGCGCTTACCCTGGCGCGTCGCTTGCAAGCAACGCGTCGGGCTCAGTGCGTTACTCGCATGTGACGCACCTAGACCAGCGCGTCGCATGGCCCTCACGCTCGGGATGGAAAGGGAAGTGACGCGCCTGCCCCAGCGCGTCGCTTGTAAGTAACGCGCTGGGCCCAGTGCGTCGCTTGGCCCATCCACATGGGGGACAACAGGAAGTAACGCTCCTGCCCCAGTGCGTTACACGCATGTAACGCGCCTATCTCGGTGCGTTACATGGCCTGACCCCCAACGGTCAAAAACCAACGGTCGAAACGCATGTGACGGCCCAGCCCAGGGGCGTCACTAGCAAACGGCGGCCAGTCGCAGGACCGTTACAGCCCTCGACCCCAAAGGCCAACACCCAGGGAAGTAACGCACCCCTCTAGGGGCGTTACAAGCATGTGACGGTCACTGGAGTGACCGTCGCTTGCCCCAGAGCACGCTACGGCGGGAAAACCCCAAAAACACCAACCACGCCCCCATACCTCCACCGGAGAGGGGGAAAACAAGGGGGGAGACCCCTGGGGACCCCTAGCATGCATCTAAGCCACCAAAACATAGAATCATGGGCTAAAACCATAGATCGGGCGGCTCACCCCAAAACATGGAAAAACCCCAAAAACGCCCAAACATGCCTCTCTCGGCCTCCCCGCGGCCTACAAACCACGGAAAAGAACGGCGAAGAGCTAGGGAACGTCACCCTACCTCAATGGAGCGAATGCTCCGCCGGATCGTCCACGAATCGCGAAGAACGCTTGAAAACCCTCGTTCTTCCTTAAGCTTCCCACGCTCGCCGCACGCCCCCACGACCGCCTCGCCGCCGCCCACGTCACCGCGCCGTCGCCCCGCCGCCGTCTGCAGCCGGAGGGGAGCTCGCCGTGGCCAGCCGGGAGGAAGAGAGGGAGAGGGAGGGAGACACGGTGGAGGAGGAAGGAGGAAGAAGAAGAGAGGAAGAAGAAGATGGTGGGGGAGAGAGAAAAGAAAAAGGGTTTTATAGAAAAACCCGGAAAATCCGTAAAATTCCAAAAAATAGGAAATCACACCCCCGCGATCCTCGGAACGCACCGATCGCAACGGTACCACTCGTGTCCGTGTGAACAGCCCGGTTCACCCGCAACGAGCGTCCGAAGAGAAAAGCCGAAACACACACCGGGAATCGGAAAACACACGCGGAAAAAGCCGCGGAACGCCTCCGGGCCTCCGAAACGACTCCGGATCGCGCCGATCCGAACACGAAAGATGTCCGAAACGAAATTTCGGACACAACGGAGCCGGACACTCCGAAAACTAGATCCGGGACCCACGAAGAAGGATCCGAAAGGTCCGGGATATTACACACTAGCACAGGTGAAGACTTCATGAGAGTGCAGCAGCCAGTGTATAGACTTGCATAATAGTGATGCAATGTGTAGACTTCGAAGAACACAATATAAAGCAGTGTATATACTTGCAGTGAAGAACAGCAATGTATAGACTTAATGTGATGCACAAGGACACAGTCCAGTGTACAGACTTCATGAACAATAGAATGTGCAGACTTTGAAGTTCAACTGGTGAGTGTACAGACTTTACCAATGAAAGGCTCACTGTACAGACTTTGACATGTGAGACACAGAGAATGCACTGAAGTCTGTATAGACTTTAACAATGAATGCATGAGTCACAAGACCGACAGACTTAGCCTGTATAGACTTAGCTTGAAGCACTCATGCGATGTACAGACTTCAAGTCATGCAATGCAATGTACACACTTCAGCTAAGCAAGCTTCAGTGAATGTATGGACTTCATGAATACATGCTACGGTGCCAATGTACAGACTTGGTGGAAGGCATGCAATGTATAGACTTCAGAACAAATCCAGTGTATAGACTTCCACCATGATGCATGCAATGCAATGCAGATATTGACTGTATAGACTTATGCATGAGACGCTGAGGAAGACGGTGGATGTACAGACTTCTAAATGTACACACTTAGCCAATGTGCAGACTTTAACAATGTGATGCAATGTACACACTTTTAAAGACCATGCACCGTATATACTGGAGAGACGGACCAGTGTATAGACTTTACATGAAAGCCCAATGTACATACTTAAGGTTCCACTGTATGGACTTTCATGAGACGCTCAATGAGACGCTCATTGAGACGGACGTTGTGCAGACTTTAGCCATGAAACGCTAAATGAGACGGTGACTCTGTGCATGAACAGTGATGTATAGACTTGCATGAGACGGTCAGTGAGACGCACTCTCAGGCTGTACAGACTTTGTGTGTTCATATGCCAATGTACAGACTTAGCTTTGAGCATGGGCTGTACAGACTTTACCTGTATGCAAGCACTGTATGGACTTGTCACCAATGTATAGACTCAATGCAAGCAGATGGATGTACAGGCATGGCGAATGCAATGTATGGACTTGCAGACAGAACACATGCAGTCTCCAGATAATATACCAGTCACAGTCATATGCATTTTCCACATAGTATATCAGTTATAAACATTCATGTTGCTATCATCAAAACACAATCTCATAAAGCACTCACTGTGTTGCTATCATCAAAACAAAACAGCATTGCTATCATCAAATCAACATAGCACATGCTTGTGCCTAAGAGGCGCAACATTCTCCCCCTTTTTGATGATGGCAACACACTGTGACAGTGAGTCACACACAAAATTTTCTCCCACTTTGACATAATCAAAAAGAGAAAAATAGTAAAAACATGAGTGCAAAGTGGCAGTATGCATGCAATAAACTCCCCCTGAAGGTATGACTCCCCCTGCATTATTTCTCCCCCTAAATAATTGCTCCCCCTTTGAGAAGGAATATTGACAGATATACAAAGGTAGAGAAGGTAGGAGGGTCACTTGACAACAGCTGAATCATTGGTTCAGAGAATAAGCCTGATTATAAACAACAGTTAAGGTATAAGAATCAGCAACATACAATTTTCAAAAATTCAGGTTTAACAGTGATAAATCTAGAGTAAAACACCCGACCCCTGAAAAAGAGTTTTAGATTCCATTTATAGCAATGAATCTAAGGCACATGGTATTAATAGATAAGTCAAAAATAATACCCTTTTGTGATTAAACAAGAAAATTCAAGAAAGGCAACTTGAATATGTATTAATAAAAACAATTTTCACTCATTGACTTTTGATTTTCAAAGGGTTACAGCAGTTTGTATTTCACTTTTGAATTTTCAGAAACTGAACTAAGTGAATAGACCTGTGGCATTTATGCTGTTGACATTAGGTGTACACCTTGATCAGAGGCAGGTACCCTTAGTTACTAGGCATAAATTACAAGACCTATTTCAGATCAAGACCTACAAGGAATAGTCTTCACTTTTGACATTAAGGGCACACCTTAATTAGAGGCCAGTACCCCCAGTTACTTGGTGATGACTCCCCCTATAGATTCGACCCTATGAACAGAGTTAGCTTGAAGCACTTCATGACATGTGAATTTTCCTGCTTCATTGGAGGAGTTCACAGTTTCTCAGTGCAATCAACCATTGCTCGTCACAATGTTCAGTTCTTTACATTTATGATTTTATTTACTGCTGCCCTTAATTCATTTAGAGTGATTGTTTGAAAAATATTACACACTCTTCTTCACCTGTTCTAGATATTTCCAGTTCAACACATTTAGGCATTACAAAAAACTTTTTCTATTTTAGCCATGAGACAAAGATTAAGAGCTATAAAAGTTTTCTTTTATCTCAAATTCTGAAGGCAGACACTTAACTCTTCAATTTATAAAGGTTAAACCTTTAGTTCCTTTCAATTTGTAAGAGTGATTCTTATAAGTGAACACTTGCAATAATCACAACTCAATATACTAAACCAGAAACAGTTGCTGTTGTTCAGTGAAACTGATGGGGAAAAAATTAGCAATTGGCAAACAGGTTCAATAGCATCTGATGACAGTGAATATGAATCATTTGAATGGGGACAATGAGAAGTAAATAGGATTCAAGAATTGAACTAAACTCACAGCTTCCCCTGACACCATGATGCAAGGATTATGCTATGCAACACACTGTTCTACATGCAGACTATGCACCAAGGATACATGAGGCAAGTATGCAATCAATTCAGGTTTATGCATCCAAGTCATGAATATTTTTATCTTTTTTCAGATTTTTTTTTTCAAAATATGATGCAGTGTACTGTTCTACATGAAGACTGGACCCATGGTACTAGGCGGAGAATCTGGTCTCAAAGACCATCTCACACATGGTAGGAACCTCCGGGCAGATTTCCCTGCCTTTTGGTAACTTACCATTTGACATACCAGGGCTATGCATGATAATGCAACATAAAGCAATCTTACATGCATTGAACAACTTCTTTGACAGTCATGCAAATGATGTATGCAGACATAAGACACATGCATTGACTGTGTGTACTAAATGGCCCATTTAAAAATAGTGCAATTTATGCATTTAACAACAAGCATGCAGTGCATTGACACAAGACACATGCATTGACACAAAGTCTATATAGTGCATCAACTGAATACACTAAAGAAGCATTCAAATTCAGTTCAACATATAGCAAGAGAAGAACATCAGATATTCAGAATAAAACTCAGTAGCTGAGTCTGGAATGCAGACTGATCAGCTAAGCAATAATAGATCACCAGACATCAAACGAGCACATCAACATGGAATTCACATTTTTCATACTCACAAATTCAGATGATGAATTTAAAGCAAAGTTCAGAACTGACCTGAAATATAGAATCCTGGGGTTTTCTGTTGAGTGCCTTGGATCATAAACCCCTTTATTCATCAGCTTCCAAGGCACACCTTCAAGATAAAGTCAAGTTGATCCTTCAGAAACCCAAGAGGTCTTGGGTCCTGAATTATCCCTATCAGGTGTTCTAAATAATTTCTTAGCAATATTGTCATCAAATTCCATTAGAGAGTAATCAGACATAGAATGTCCAAAATTTCCACAATAATGACATGAACCAACAGATTTTCTGGTCCTATGATGCATATCTACAGCAACATGGGACCTATGAAACTGTGCATGAATTTTTCTGTTGTAAGCATGAATTTTTGATTTACTATTACCTGCCCACCAGCATTTAGAAGCTCGGTGGCTAGGTTTTCCACATTCATAACCAACAAGAGTCTTTTCTTTAAGATCAGCTTTATTTCTGCCCAAGAACTTTTTGTTTGGAGGGAATCTTACAAATTTGGAATTAAAATGATTTCCCTGAGCAAACCAGTAGTCCTTGACTGCATGCCCATACTTACCACATTCAAAGCATCTAAGATGCTTGCTGTTTCATTCATTTTTGCCCCTGTGATTTCCTGACCAGCATTCATTTGCCTTATGCCCAGGCTTGTTGCAAGTGAAACAGATAGTATGCTGGCCTGAAGTAGAGCTGTGTCTATGTGGGTCATGAGCATGTGCAAAAGATCTAGAATTCACATTGTTATCTTCTTTCAGTTTGAAACATGCATTCATTAAATGACCACGCCTATCACAATAATAACAGGATGCATTAGATTTATTAGTGGTATGGTTTCTATCAAAAGATTTCCTTGAATGCAATGTTTTACTAGCATGCTCATCTTCTTTCAGTATTCTGCAATCATCCATGATATGCCCTTTCTTGCCATAATAATAGCATGATAATTTCTTCTCTGATGCATGTGAGTGAGTGGATGAATAGTGAGTGACATGTGTTAGTCTATCAAACTCCACACTGCTAGCAGAATTCACATCACATGCAGGGACAATTTTGACTTTATTCAATTGACCATTCTTTTTCAATTTATTGCCCCCTTTCACAATTTTTGTTTGCTTTTCATTTTTCTGGGCTTTGAACTGAAATACAGATGAAGATGATTTCAGATTTTCATTTTGTTTTGGGGATTGCATTGAAGTACTAGCTACATCTGAACATTGCACAAAGGTGTTGTATAGCTGGCTTTTAGTGATGTTCTTGACATCAGAAGTGCAATTTGTTCCCCCCTTTAAATCCTTATCCTCACTTTTCACAACAGTTTTTATTTTTCTTTCAATTTTTGCAAACTTGGATGCTGAGTTTTCTAGGTCATGAATTTTATTTTCCAAGGATGCTATATGAAGCTCATAACTGGCTATCTCCTGTTCACTGCAATTTACACATTCACTTAAGACTTTATTTACAATTTTATACTTCTCAACTTCTTGTTCCAGATTGATCAAAGTTTCTGATTCTTCATCATGGACACCTTTTCCTTTTTCTATGGTGAGAAGTCTTTCAGATAAGTCAGTATTTAACCATTTCAATTTTTCAACTTCAGCTTTTAATTCAGTGTTTTCTTCCTCAAGATTTTTATCCTGAATTTCATTATTAGCACATCTCTATCTTCCAGACATTTGCTCTAATATTTCAATTAGTTCCTCTTCTCTTCCTTCCACATTAATTTTCTCAGCAACCAAGTTTTTATGATCCTCTTTAAGTGAGACTATTTGTTTGTTCAGCCATTCATTCTCACTATAAAGATCCTCATTTCGTTCTCTTAGAGCTGAGCACATATCACAGTTTAATTTAGCAGAAGAAGAATGTGAAACCTTCCCATTGATTTCATTTATTCTACCCATAAGATTTTCAATTTTCTTTTGAAATTCTTCATTCTCAAGTTTCAGTTTATCCAATTCAGAATTAACTTGAATCAGTTCTTGCATGCTTTTTAGATGTTCATTTTTCTTATCATTCAGCTGATTCTCTATTTCTGACATTTTATCCAAGCATGTTTATTTTTCAGTTTTTAGATAATCATTTTATTTTTTAAGATTCTGAACATCTAGCATGCATGCATCATAAGATTTTTTCATATTTGGACAGTTTTCACAGGAATCTTTCAGATTTATTCTATCACATTTCTTCTTCAACTTTTTATTCTCAGATTTCAATTTCTTGGATACTTCTAACAAATTTTCATACATCTCTATCAATTCATCGAAAGAGTATCCATCTGATTAAGAACTTACCTGAGATGAGGTTTCCTCATCATCATTTCCCCGATTGGCCATTAAGCATATTGACTTTCCTCCTTCTTGATCACTGTCTTCGGTGTTCCCTTTGAGTTTTGAGAATTCTGGACAGTCAACCTTCGTGTGGCCAGCCTTCCTGCATTTGTAGCAGATGTTAACGTCAATATTCTTGGTAGGATTAGAATTATACCTTGTTTGCTTTCTGCCTTCACCAAGCTTTCCTTCTCTTTCTCTCAGAAATTTCCTGAATTCACTGGTCACCCTTTCAATGTCTCCATCAATTTCAGACCGCGAGAGGCTACTTTTCTCGCTTAATGATCCACTGTGGCTGGATCTGTTTGCTTTGATGGAGCTATCCTTCAGCACGATTGGTTCCATTGCAAACAATCTGAAAGCACAGAAAAATTGAAGGACCTAGACCAAATGAGCAAGGCAAGGCACTAAGTCGGAGAAACAAAATAACTAACACAAAAAGCACACTATGAAATGCACCAAACAGAAATGCGCTAAACCAGATGATCAAAGTAAATCGGTAAGATAGTGAAACAAATCAACGAGCAGAAGAAGCCCACTCTGATGTGCACCAAAACTAGCAGGATCCTCTGCAGATTGTTAGATCTGATAGATCAGAGACCCGCTCTGATACCAAGTGTTGGGTTCGGTGCAGTATTCAGAGGGGGGGGTGAATGAATATGTCCTTTAAAATTTTTCGCCCAAACTAAATCTTAAGCAATCAGAGATGCGGAATTAAAAAATAATTGCAGATATATAGAGCGAAACTAAGCAAGTCTAAACTGTAGACTGTATCAAATCAAAGGAGCTTGTGCCTTAAAGCATTCAGACAGAAAACCCAATTGAGCATTCATCTAGCGAATTCAGATAAAAGAAATCAAACCACAGTCAAATATATAATGTGCGCAGCAAATAGATGAACACTTATAGAACATCAAACCAAAGCGCCCCTAAGCAAACATCTAGCGGAAGCAATAAAACAGATGAAGAAATCAAACCACTGCACAGAGGTTTTTAGGTGGTTCGGTCCAGCAGACCTACATCCACCCCACACTCAACCCGAGTGTGGCTTCCTGCTGACTCACAGCTTGAACAGCTGGGCATCACAGCTTGCCATACATAAGCTGGGCCTCACAGCTTGCCATCCGCTGAGCATCACAGCTTGCTTCCGCTGGGCAATACAACTTAGCCATCGCTGACTCACAGCTTGAACCCGCTGGGGATTACAGCTTAACCCATCCGAGACCAAGTCTAGCCAGCTGAGGATTACAGCTTTACCTGTCCAGTGGAATCCACCACTGCAAATGCTGAGCCTCACGGCTTGCTCCGCTGACAAACAGCTTGAAGAAATGTATAAAGGAAAATGAAAACAGAACAAGACAGCAATCGGAAAGCTGAAATACTGAAGCACAAATATATCTCTCGAAGGAGTAGTTCTGGCTTAGATTTGATCCAAAAGCCAGACAACCTCAACCTCTCTCTCTTTCTCAACTCGAGCTCTCTGTCTCTCTCTTTCTCTTCTTTATCTTCTGCTCTTCTTCTCTTTCTCTTCTCTCTTCTTTCTTCTTCTGCTCTCTTCACTCTTCTTCTTCTCTTCTGCTGGATCGAAGTCTCTGCACTTCTGCTTTTTCTTTCTCCACTTCGATCACCCTTCAACTGAGGACGAAGGCTTCAATATATAGCAGCAGCGGGTGGATAAGGGCGCGTGTGGCTTCCACAGTTCCCGCCCTAAAATTTCGGACCACGTGGCAGCATCCAGCAGGCTGTCAGTACACGTGTCCTCATCTGGGCACTGTTCTTATCCTCGGATCACGTGCCATCATTAGCCTCTGCGAAGAGTGCCTGTCAGACAGATAAGAACTTATCAGGTTAAGTGTTGTATATACTTGCTCAACCTGAAGCAATGTCTAGACTTGATGATGCAGCGAGCATGCAATGTACAGACTCTACATTGCAGGCAGTCAGCAATGTATAGAGTTGCTACGTGCAGGCTGGCATCGCAGTGTACAGACTCTGCGTGCAAGCATTGGGGCGATGTATAGACTTGCTAGGTACGTGCAAGCTAAAGGAGCAAATGGATGTATAGACTCAGCAACAGGTGCACACAATGTATAGACTTTGTTCTGCACAAAGGCAACTCATTGATGTACAGGCTTTGGCTTGAACAATGCACAATGTATGGACTTAGTGTTGTGCGAGCAAGACTACAGGCAGTGTATAGACTTGATGATGTGCAGTGCATGAACAACCGATGTATAGACTTGGCTATGCGAGTAAGCTACACGATGTGTAGACTTAATGAGATGCAATGCCAACTCTGTACAGACTTGGTCGTGTAAGGCGACGCAAGCAATGGCTGTATAGACTTGCAGACCCAAAGCATAAGACGCTAACTGAGACGGACAATGTACAGACTTGTTGTAATAGTCCGATGTATAGACTTTGAGATCATTCAATCAGCCAATGTGTAAGACATCACGATGTATAGACTTTCTATATGAAGGGCTGTACATACTTGATATAAGACGCAGAATGAGACGCTGAAGTCTGTATAGACTTTGAGAAGCAACGTAGGTAAAAACCCAATGTATAGACTTGTCCTTCGAGCATGCTACAGTCCAATGCATGGACTTTGCTTCCACCTACCAATGTATGGACTTTGCAAGAGACGCACAAAGAGACACTGCCTGAGACGGTCAACTGGATGCTGACTCTGTACAGACTTCAACTTAAAGATGCACGATGTACAGACTTTCCAATGGTTAGACTTATGAACAGTACGTGCATCTACAGTGCAAATGTATAGCCTTTATGTAAGAAGGCAACTGATGTACATACTTTGCAAGTAAAACACTGGGCGTTGTATAGACTTACACTAGCACAGGTGAAGACTTCATGAGAGTGCAGCAGCCAGTGTATAGACTTGCAGAATAGTGATGCAATGTGCAGACTTCGAAGAACACAATATAAAGCAGTGTATATACTTGCAGTGAAGAACAGCAATGTATAGACTTAATGTGATGCACAATGGCACAGTCCAGTGTACAGACTTCATGAACAATAGAATGTGCAGACTTTGAAGTTCAACTGGTGAGTGTACAGACTTTACCAATGAAAAGCTCACTGTACAGACTTTGACATGTGAGACACAGAGAATGCACTGAAGTCTGTATAGACTTTAACAATGAATGCATGAGTCACAAGACCGACAGACTTAGCCTATATAGACTTAGCATGAAGCACTCATGCGATGTACAGACTTCAAGTCATGCAATGCAATGTACACACTTCAGCTAAGCAAGCTTCAGTGAATGTATGGACTTCATGAATGCATGCTACGGTGCCAATGTACAGACTTGGTGGAAGACATGCAATGTATAGACTTCAGAACAAATCTAGTGTATAGACTTCCACCATGATGCTTGCAATGCAATGCAGATACTGACTGTATAGACTTATGCATGAGACGCTGAGGAAGACGGTGGATGTACAGACTTCTAAATGTACACACTTAGCCAATGTGCAGACTTTAACAACGTGATGCAATGTACACACTTTTAAAGACGATGCACTGTATATACTGGAGAGACGGACCAGTGTATAGACTTTACATGAAAGCCCAATGTACATACTTAAGGTTCCACTGTATGGACTTTCATGGGACGCTCAATGAGACGCTCATTGAGACGGACGTTGTGCAGACTTTAGCCATGAGACACTAAATGAGACGGTGACTCTGTGCATGAACAGTGATGTATAGACTTGCATGAGACGGTCAGTGAGACGCACTCTCAGGCTGTATAGACTTTGTGTGTTCATATGCCAATGTACAGACTTAGCTTTGAGCATGGGCTGTACAGACTTTACCTGTATGCAAGCACTGTATGGACTTGCCACCAATGTATAGACTCAATGCAAGCAGATGGATGTACAGGCATGGCGAATGCAATGTATGGACTTGCAGACAGAACACATGCAGTCTCCAGATAATATACCAGTCACAGTCATATGCATTTTCCACATAGTATATCAGTTATAAACATTCATGTTGCTATCATCAAAACACAATCTCATAAAGCACTCACTGTGTTGCTATCATCAAAATAAAACAGTATTGCTATCATCAAATCAACATAGCACATGCTTGTGCCTAAGAGGCACAATAGAATCCCCACGCAACCAGAGACAAAGACAATGGCGGTCCTAGATTAAGTCGCTCGGAGAAACTATAGCAGTCAAGGAATAGACCGCACACAATTCACCCGAACCGACCGATCCAGGGAACCACCGGACAGACAAACCAACATTAGCAGTCCAGGGTAGGACCACTAGAAACACCGCCCTAACTCACGTAGACGACCGACATGAAACAGACAGGACATACGGAGACTTGGGGGAACTCCGACACCCTCAAGGCACCTGGACACACAAACCGAGACCAACTCGTACCTCTAGGTGTCCAGAACCACGTCTCGAGCTGGACAAATCCATCGAGACACAGGAAGGGTCGCATGTCGACCATTGGATCACACCGGGTCGACCAGACCAGAGCAATGACTCTAACACGACACCGGGAGAAGCCATCACGGCCAACTGATAAAACATCGGGGATGAGCAGTTCAGAATGGGCCACTCAACAGGATGGACGGTCCGAAACTGACCACACAAAGGGGTTGAACGGTCCGAAACTGACCGCATAACTCCAAGGGATGGACGGTCACAAAGGGACCACACAACTAGATAAACGGTCCGAACTGGACCGCACAACGGGATGGACGGTCCGAACCTGACCGCACAACTCCCAGGGGATATGTGGTCTACCAGACGACCACACAAGAGGATATGTGGTCTAGCAGACGACCACACAACCCAAACCGACATAAGATGGACGGTCCAAGACCAACCGCCCAAGGGGGATGTGTGGTCTATCGTGCGACCACACAACCTCAACCGACATAGATGGCCGCCCTTATACATGAACGGTCTCGGTGTGACCGTTCAAGCGTCACGGCGAGCAAACCATGGGTTCGGCCCGACGGAGGCCATTCCACGCCCTGTTCGTCCCGAGACGAAGGAGATACAACCCTGGATACTCTGGCAATCACATAGAGGAGAGAGGAAAGGAAAAGAAATAGAAAAGAAATTAGGAATTTTCCTGATTTCCGAAAATCCGATTTTTGGCCCTATCTCAGAAAAATACGCAAAAATAGTCAAAACGACCGGCTCGGAGAGTACATCATCGCTGTAGCATCCTCGAGTCGATGAACTGACAACTAAAGTCACCGTAGGGTTCCGTAACTGGTACAAGAGAAAAACCCACACGGATCGTAAAACTCAACTCGGAAGCCACAAAAGCGAACCGAAACTCACCAAAACAGATCCGAAAGATCCAATAAAGATCCAACAAGACCTACTAAGGATCCAGGGCATTACATGGACCGTCAGAGCCTTGTGACGCCCTTACTTGGGTGCGTCAGGGTTGACGTATCCCTTCTTCTAACGAACCTGGGTAGGTCCGTTAGGGGTTGTGACGCCCCGAGGGGTGTGTGTCACAGCCTGTTTTGGTCTGTCTTCTAACGCACCAGGCTTGGTCCGTTAGAGGCTGTGACGCCCCAGGGTGGGTGCGCCACAGCCAGTGTTGCCTGTTCCTTGTAACGCTCCTGTGTTGGACCGTTACAGTACTGTGACGGCCTAGCTTTGGACCGTTACAGCTGTGACGGCCCAAAGATAGACCGCCAGGCACTATGTTGTGCCGAAGTGGTTCTTCGTGCTTGCCGCGATCGTTTCGCGTTGTGTAGGTCCATGGTCGACCCAGTTGGGACCCAGTGGTCGACCTGCGGTCTCGTGAATGTCCCAGGCACCCCGAGGGTTTTGTGTCCGTGATTTGAGGGTGTCGGGAGGACCGTGCTACCTCGTCTAGCATGCTCATGGGTTTGAGAGTCCGGGTGACTCCTCGTGTTCTGGGCTTTCGTGTTACGCTTGATCGAGTCACCGTGTATCGGTGTGTGTGCGGTGGGGTCTCCCCCACATGTCGTAAGCTTTCCTGGAAGATGATTCCAAGGGGGCCATGTGTTTGGCTTTGGACTGCGAGTCCAGTTTTCGGCGTGGCGGCTTGTGCGCTGCCTTGGGAATCGTGCTTCTGTGCTTTCCGCGTGGGCCATGTGTGTGGCCTTGGACTGCGAGTCCAGTTGCCCAGCCTGGGGCTGGAGGGTTCCCGCTTGTCCTTGGGAATGGGATTCGGTTTGGCGGCCTGAGAGTTACCTTGGGAACCGTGCTTCTGCATTTCTGCGTGGCCGGGTGTGTGGCCCATGGACTGTGAGTCTCGTTTCTTCTCCGACCGTGGTCACCGTGCGACGGTGCTGGTACGTAGGACGGTCCCCGTACTTCGTCAGATTCAGACGGTGTTTTTCGTTTACTTGAGAGTCTACTCTTCAGTGACCCTCCACTAGTCGTAGCCTTCCTGCACGCGAGTGGACCCACCACGGAGTGGTGGAGAGGCTACCCTGAGGACGATTTTTAGACTGGTTTTCGTCGGGCCCCTCGTCGGTAGCCAGAGTCCGGCTCCAGGAGAAAACCAGTTAGAGGCCATACCTAGGACACATGGTCTGTGTGTGCACACGTGATTGGGGGCAGTTGGACCCACGCTGACGGGCGTGACCCCAGCTAGTCACTTGCTTTGTGGTTCTTGTGCGGTGTCCGTGCCTCTGGTAGGCGCTACCACGTCAGGCAGTTCACCTGCGGTGCAGTGTAAGTCATCAGGGGACGCTACTGACTGTGCTTCTAGTAGGAGGTGCTCCTGTCGAGTCAGGAGTGACAGACTGTCAGTCAGTCTCTGTGACTTCGACCTTCGTGTTTTGGTCGTGTTGACTGTTGAGTTTCGATTGTTTCACCGTGGCGCGTGCATCGGTTTTTGTGCCGCGAGACTAGTGCTAATAGCTTTACCGAGGTTGTGTCTTGTTGTGCGGTACCCGCGATCGAACGGTCGGGGTTGCACCTTGGACAGTGTGTCCAGGTTGGCCGTGTCCTGGGAGACATGCCTCTACGGCGGGGTTGACGTGGTTTTTTACTTCGGTAAGTGGTGCTAGTGTGGTCCGGTTCCCGACTGTGAGATCGAGACTTCTCTTTCTGCTTGACCGGTACAGTAGGAGTAGTGGTAGTGCCGAGTCTTGACCGACCACCGGGTTTCTTGTTCCTGCTGTTACTGTTGCTCTTGTAGTTGCGATTTTCCCTGCCGCCATTGTTCTCAGTTGGGGTTCCGCGGGATCTCTACAGGGCCAGTGACAGGAGGCTCACCCCTGCTTTTCAGGTGTGGCGGTTCGTCCTCGAGGTTCGAGGTTGCGGTTCAAAGGTTCTTAGTTGCTAGCTCGCCGAACCGAGTGTTCACTCGGCATGTGGTACGTTTTTATTGCTTTACACTATACTTTCTGTTGGATTGGACTCTGTTGTAGTTGTTGTTTATTTATTTCTGTTAATTATTGTATTGTCCTGTTTACTTCCTATTTCTTTGTGCCTCCACACTCCTTTTATCCCTCCCGACTCGTGGGCGGCGGGTCAGGATTCGAGTGGTATCAGGCCTTCTCGGTATCCGAATCTTGGGTCGTTACATCCTGCACCTATCTTGAGCGCCTATCTTAGATGGTGTCCCTTTAAATGAACACCCTTTTGAAACGTATCTTTTTAACGAGACGCCTTCTCCCCCTTTTCTTTTAGAATTGAGTAAAAATCACTAAATAATTCAATAATAGGAGCCATTTTAGAGCATTATGGTGTGATATGATATTTAATCAATGTGATGTCAAAAATAGCGTGTCTACACCATGACGCAATTCAGAGATTTAACCCCGTTTCAGAATCATGTAATAACATACTAATCATATTTAGAATTAATTGTTTCAAGTTTTAAATCGTGCAAACTCTTAAGTTGTCATATGAAAAATCGAAACTCTTAGATATTAAGTTCGATGTTAAATTTAATCATGATCTTGTCGAGAGCCTAGAGTTTCCTTAATTTAATTCTATCCATTACAATCCTTCTAGTTTCTCCTGAGTTACATTCTGCCTATTTGATCATGTATGAATCATTACATTTACATCATGTTGTGGTGATTTATTTCCACATTACGCCAATGTGAGATGGGTTTTTGGTAAGCTACATTTAATGTTGTAAGTGGTGTCTCGAGAATATGACGCAGCTTATGATTCACATCTAAGCAGGTCGACGCCAATTGAGAAATCTGTGCCCTATTGGACAGACGCGTTTCACTGATGTTTTCCATGATTTATTTACTCTGTTAATTGGAGAATATCCGAATTCATGTCACAGAGCCGTGATGTGATTCAACTGATTTACCAAAATTTTAATTTGAAAACTCTTTCTTGGTGAGAGAAGGACTCTCTGTTTGGAAATTCCTCTAGATGGATTAGAATCTCTTTCGCTAAGGTCTCTCTAAGACCCTAACATCGAAGGACTCCCTCTTCGACCGTTAGGTAGGTTGTACCATAAAAACTATGAAACCCCTCAAAATCACGTCACTATGTTGAAACGTGATTTAACCGGCCTTTTTTGGAATGCACCTGTATTCTCAGACGTGGTTCTATTCTGTGTCTCTAGAGCGTGCTTGGATGGTTAAACGTGGTTCTGTTCAATTATTCTAGAACATGTCTTTTTGTCCAGACGTTGTTTTGTTGAGTTGTCTGTAACGCGTCAATATACCCAGACGTGGTTCTATCCAATCCATATGATACACGTCACTCTATGGTGATGTAATTCAACCCATTTTGTCTCGATTCTCGCACTATCTATTCACTATCTGGACTCTCTTGACCTCTATGCAAACATAGACTTTGATTATGGAATTATGTCCATCGTTCCTTGAAATCCCTTCATGCTTCATAAAGTCCTTCTAGTTTCTAAACCATGACTACTAAGTTTGACTCCTTGGAATTTGCATGGCCTTTAAAATGTGGTTGTCTAAATATTTACATGGGATCTATGATCTACAACTCTAATGCCTGGCAATTATAGGGCTCGGTCTGATCTAGGAGGAGCGCCCGAAAATACTTGTGCTAGCGAGAGTTGAATGACCTGATGTGACATTGCACCACTACATGCGTGCTAGGTTGATGTAAGACAATATACTCATTGAATGAATAATTGAACTGCTTGACTTGTACATGTTGACCTTGTGGGCTATTACTCGTCATATGGCCAATTTACTATTGGATTATACTTGTTCCATGTTTTCATGTTCCCTGAAAACTTGAACTTCTTGTAAACTTATCTCTAGCATTATACTTTTGAAATCTTATACTTGTCTATTTTTCCTGCAATTGTAATCTTATTTATTATATCTTAATATCCTCATGGTCATCATTCTGTTGTTTCATTTTATATACTTTGAACTTGTTTCATGACTTAGTGCATCTATCATGTTAAATGCATTAATTACTTAAAGATAGCCTGGAGCAGAGATGTAATTCCTACTGAGTATTCGCTCATCTGGTGTTTTGTTATGTTTAAGGTAATTCAGATGAGAAAACACATACTGATAGGGATGAGCAAGAGTGATAGAGCGTCCAAGCTATCCCTAGAAATCTTTTCTCTTTTTTAGTTGAGATGAGAGAGTCGTTGTAACCTCTCGAGTTGAGGAAGTTGTATTAGGAAGTCTTATGTAATAAAACCTAGTTGTTTTGAACACCAATAAAATTATAGTTGTTTCTTTTACCTTTATCTCAGAGTTATCTCTTATGGTTGGTTTTATTCCTTGGTGTATATTTTGATTGACATGATTGATATAACTGTTGCGTTATGATATTTCACGTCGGGACGTGACAATGACCAATCGATAAATTTCTCCTCCTTAGCGATGTTGACTTAGTCCAAGTTTGCTTATCAACAATAATAGACCACACAGAAGGAAAGTAAAAGTTTACAAAAATTAATTAAAATTTATTGTTTATTATTGGGCGATGATCTTTCATAGAATCATCTAAAAACAAAAATTCATCTTGTTGAGGGCGTACGCCTCGTTGAAATTTAAAGTATGAGATTTGGCTTGGCATCATGCCATCCCACATGTCCACAGCCCGAGTAGTAGTTAGTCTAACGTTATGCCCTATTGACGCACCAGTCAACGCACGTCACGCGACGTCATGGAGCCATCTCTGCCCATACGTCGTCCAATCATCCGTTGTAGCCAGTTGGACTCTCGAATGTGAGGTGAAGCATGACTCCACATCTACACTTGTCCCTTCGTTATGACCCTCATTTAATGACCTTCTTGACTCAAGACACCCTAAAGGTAAGTCTCAACGACCCCCTCCAGGTGCATTACCTTAATGACAATGGGCATTCCTATTTGGTTAAGGACACAGAATCTGAATAGGTATCTTATTAGGTGAGATATTCCCTCCTTAACTTCCTGAGAGCCGCATGTCTTTGTAATTATCCTAGTCCACCTACGATCTCGCCTCAACTGACTCGGCATATGGCAAAACTAGAACGAGTTCAATCACCGTTAAGCCAGGCGTCCCAAGGGCCTATAAAAGGTAGAGAACAACACCACTAGGTATGCGAACAAGAACTCCAATAGTGTAAACTTTTACATACCTCTTTCCTTCCACTTTTTACTGACTTGAGTGTCGGAGGGTTCTCTCAATGCACTTCATCTCCTCTGAAACTTATTCTTCTATGCAGAAAGACTTGGCCTCGACGCTCGACTCGTCAACGGGAAACTACGCCTCCGTTGTCTAAGTTGTCTTGCTCGGTCTCTCTCCTATAAATTCTAAATGTTATAAAACACATCTAAAATATTATTGAAATGGTGAAAAAACACGTGGTTTAGTTTTTAGTAATATTGCATGCATTCCTTTTTGAGTAATACTTGCCGTGCATCAAGTACCTACACTACATGTGGTGCAACTCTTTTTTTATTATGTTATGCGGGGCCTATGCCCTCTGTTTAACTTGGCGCCCATGGGTGTGCAAGTTAAGATATTTTGTGACGTGTACCCCATGCTAAAGTAGAGCGATGTGAGACCCACGTCTCAATTTTTTAAAAAACTACACGGTGCGATAAATATACTTCATGCACTGCACGCGGTACAACAATCATTATTCTTCTTTTTTGAGATATTATTATCTTTCAAGAAAGAAACCGAGTTATTCCCTCTTTAATCAAAAGCGTATATTTGAATAAGGTGTGAGCCTCTTTAAATGATGGCCTTCACTAATGTGATTAATTTGATGCTATTTGTAGATAAACATTTAAATATAACGTTAGATGTTATGCTTGATTAAGGTAATGAAATAATTTTCTATCATATATAATGATAATTATAATTGTGTAAACATAATATTGGCATCATTTTTTATTACCCCATATAAAAATAATAATTAGAAATACTAAAGATTTAAGCATACGAGGTTGTGCCACATGATCCAATATTACTTAAAAAATCTTATTTCAAAAGTAAAAATGAATTAATATGTGTTACTATCAATTTTGCCAAATGAAATATGTGGAGGGATGTCAAGTTGTACCGATAAAAGATTAGTACTCTTTAATTATTTTTTATTGAGTAAAATTTGAAGAAAAAATTAAAAGACATGTCATTGTCAGGTCAAAGACATCGTGTAACTTTTTTTAATCAATATACAAAATAGGTTTAAGAAAATCCAACTAACTATATATAATCACACTAGCTTCCTCTCTCATAATCTTATATTTTCTTGAAAGATTATATTTAGACTGACTTGAGTTTTTTCTTTTTTTTGGGTAGACTTAAAATGTCAAAATATTTAAATTTCTTTTATTTAGATAAATGCAAGGTACTTGAATCTAGAATCAATTTCCATATATTTTTTAATTTTTTCATAAAAATAACTATAAAATAAAATGAGATCCCTCTTTGCATGGATTTGATAATCATTGACCTTAAATTTGAAGAATTTCAATGTGTTACTTTAATTAACCTAAAATTTTTTTGGGTGCATACAACTTAAATATGAAATACGGTAAATAAATGTTTTTTAAATAATTAAGTTAAATTTGTGAAGTTGAAAAAATGACACCGTCACATATTTTTTTTTCAAACACTAGCCTGTATGGAACTTTTCTCCCTGTTAGAGTCTTATAAATTAAGATAACATTTGATGTGATCAATTCCATCTCATATTTTATTTCAAATCTATTTTTTTTTCCACAAAGAAATCTCTATAATCTGTCACTTTGCAAAAGCTATCTTTAGTCTACCTATCATGTACACATCTTCCAAATTTTATAAACATCTCTCAAAGTTTCATAAAAGATTCTAAAAATTATGAGGAATCTCTCAAGAATCCTAAAAATCATTTTTATATAACATTTTCAACTTAAATATATGATTAATTGACTTGTTAGGATAAATTGATCTAAATCTATTTTAATATAATATGAGTCATCTTGACTTAGATTGACTCGTTCGATTAAATTTTTTAAATAACTCAAGTTGCCTTCTACCATATTACAAATTGAGTTCACTACATTAATTCGGTACTAATCTGTCAATCTTAAATCTTAACATTAATTCTATACGGTCAATCGATCTTAAATCTTTCGTAAAAATAACAAAATTTGTAGACTTTTTATAAAACAAAAGGTATCAACAGGCATTTCTCATAATTATAACAAGTATAAAGGTTTTTATTACAAATTCTAAATTCAAAAGTAACCCTGTTCTCGGAGTAGTGGGAGACTGGGAGGTAATATAAATCCGAAAAGAAGATCGCACCACCCTACGCCCTCGGACAGGGTAGAGAGAGAAGGGAAGGTGTTGGAGAGAGAGATCAGAGAGAGAAAGTTAGAGAGAGAGAGAGCTCACCCATTCACCAGAATCACCACGGGTGCTCCCCCACCCGGCCCACATCCGATTTGCGTGCCCCCGCTCCAGAGCACTGCAGATTTCGGGCGCCCCCACCCCTTCCATCCCCTCCTCTTCCCTCTTCTCCAGAGGGCACTGCTGGTTTCGGGCACCCAGCCTCCGCCGCCGCCGCGCCCGAGCATCATCTTCCCGGTTTTTGATCGATGGTCCGACTGCTGCCTCCCTTCCCGATCGCCGCCGCAGGTGCGTGCCCCAAGTTTTGGATTATGGGTTCTTTGTTTTTCGTCGGGAAGAGCCAGATTCTGGCGGTTTTCATCTCCTGGGTTGTTGGATTTGGTTGATCAGTCGTCTGTGGCTGGATTGTCCAGCAAAGTAGCGTTCTTTTTGCAGTTTTAGATGATGGGTTGGATATGGATTTGAGTTGTGCGGGTGATAGTGTGAGGGGGATCGGGTTGCCTTTGAGATTTCAGTGGCGGTGCTGGCACGGGGGGGTGAGTGAGGAAGAAAATACTCGTCTACTGAATCATATTTCTTCGATTGATGATTGAGTGATGTTGGATTGATGGCTTGATTCTTTTGCTGCTGTCGCTTCTCCTTTTTTGGAGGGCAATCGGTTGGTTTTTCCGATGAAAACCAAGATCTTTCAGGGAATCGGGACATCTAAATCTTTTCTCTTTTGCTACATTTCAGTTCCTCCCGATAAAACTATGGTGCTCGGGAAAAGCAGTCATCTTTTTTGTTTTCACTGTATGAACACTATTTTTTTGACGATGAAACTGTTCCTTGTGCCTGTTCTGATAATATTTTTCCATGGTCTGGAGGTTTTCTTATTGATGTTTATCGCATCTGCGCCTGTCCTCATGCTTCTCTCGTTATTCCTTTTTCTCAGATTGATATGCATGACCTATTTTTCTCTTTATTGTTGTGTAGAATTGTTTTTGTAGCATGTTTGTAGGAACATGCTGTTTCTTTGGCGTGATTGTTTCGCTTCTGGGCAAGTTTCTTGTTTCATTTTTGCAATTTCTTTTCCCTTTTATGCATTAAACTTGTAATCTGACTGATTTTCCTCTGTATACTCTCAGCATTTCCCGTAGGTTGCAACGGATGTCTGGGAATCTAATGCGCCCATAACTTGCATGGGGAGAGGATGCCAGAGCTGCGAAGTGGCCCCCGACAAGGTCGGTTGAAATCCAAAAGGCTTGATGACATTCCAAAACCAGAGCCTCTTGAACAAGCTGAAAACTGTGCTCCTCTTGCTACCAATCGAGCAGGAAGGCGCACTGGTGTGGGGAGAGGAAGAGGAAATGCCACAGCAGTAGCCAAAGGCCTTTCTGCAGCACCCGCTAGGCTAACCATTGGCGGTAGAGGAAGAGGTGTCAGGGTGATTGATCTAGACCCTGAACCTTGTGAAATTCGGCCTCTAGCTCCCATTGGAGTTGCTCAAGGCCCAGTGCTGAATCAGGCAGCAGGTTGTCCTGCTGATAAAGTGGTGGCGATGGAGGGAGGGAGTGCCGAAAAGGTGGTGGGAGCTGAAGAGGAATCAACAACAACTCCTGTCCCTGATAGGGTACGGCTTAGTTCTCATTCTTAGAGTTTTTCCCCTTGATAAAAAGAAAAATTGGCAGAAAATCTGGTCTCTGAAGTGGAAGTTGTTTTGTTTGATTTATTACACATTATTTGAGCCAGAACCAGATTACTAGAATGAGGCTGTGCATGTACCTGGATCACGTGGGCATACATATGTTTTCTTGAAGTGTTACTTTGTGTTGCCGATATTACTTTTCTTGATTGCGGAGGGTTATGCATGTGTAACTACACATATATTTGAATGCATCGTATTACATAGTGCGAAGTTTTGAGAAATACTTGGTCTATGACAATGGCATGCCATGCCATGTCTTTTGTTTTTTTTTCTTAAAAGATGAGGGAAATCTCTTCATGCACTTGCCAAGGGCTACCCTTTCTCAAGGTGGCCATGCAAATGGCTTGATTGAGGAAGTGAGAGCTTTTAATTTAAAAGCCCTGGCTGCTCACTGAGTCAGGGCTGGGATATGTCTGTGGACCTTGCACGCTATCAGATACACCAGGCCCAATAGGGTTGAAAGCATATCATGGTCAGTTTTTTTAAATAATTGAGCTATCTGATATGTATAATCCCAGGGCCATTTAAACATAATTTGTCAACCCATAGTCAGAAAGATTAATGCAAACCAGGGTAATTTGTGGGTCTTTCTCTTTGTCCATTAACCTGATGTGGCCCAATGCTTAAATCAGATCCCCTTCTTGATTGTTTTTCTTCACCATTATTGACCTGGCTCACCTTGCCGGACATAGGGTAGTTGGTTGGATATTTGTTGCTGTTTATGTTATATGTTTTATGGTATCATTTGATCGTGCATGTCTGTTGGAATTCTAAAAAAAAGGCTTCTAAATTTTTAGGTTCAAGTCGGTAATTCTCCAGTATACAAGGTCGAGAGGAAGCTGGGAAAGGGAGGTTTTGGTCAGGTTTATGTAGGCCGAAGAGTAACAGGTGGATCTGAACGCACTGGACCAGATGCCTTTGAGGTAGTGTTTGTGATGAAACTCATGCCTAGAGACACCGAGACATTAATGTGTATGCATCATATTGTCTTGTTGGTTGTAGGTTGCATTAAAATTTGAGCATCGGAACAGCAAAGGTTGCAATTATGGGCCTCCATACGAATGGCAAGTCTACAAGTAAGAAAACCTCCATACCACTGTTGTGTATATGTCATACCCTTTTGCAGCTGTACGTGTTGTTCCTGACCTACTTGTCTGTTGTTGAAGCACTCTCAATGGATGTTATGGGCTGCCATGGGTTCACTACAAGGGTCGTCAAGGAGATTATTTCATTCTGGTATTGGAAAGCTCTGTTGTGCATGTTATGAATTTTTAGTTGGCTACTTGTTTGGCGACTGAAGCCGAATTGATTGCTTCAGGTCATGGACATGCTTGGACCAAGTCTTTGGGATGTGTGGAATTCTGTTGGACAAGCGTAAGAAAAATATGCTACTTTTTTTTCAATATGCTGTAGAAAATTACCAGTTAATTGACTACCTTCTGAAACAGGATGTCACCGAATATGGTGGCTTGTATTGCTGTGGAAGCAATATCTATTCTTGAGAAGCTTCACTTAAAAGGGTATGCGTTTAGAATGGTCACTTAGTTATTATCCACTAAATTTATGATCTTTCTTGATGGTTCTTTTTGGTTGTTTGTACCCTCCTCCTTCCCTGTCTTCAGGTTTGTACATGGAGATGTCAAACCAGAGAACTTTTTACTTGGTCAACCTGGAACTCCAGATGAGAAGAAGCTCTTTCTTATTGATCTTGGGTTGGGTGTGTTTCTTTCTCTTCCTAATAAGCTATTTCTTTTCTATGGACTTCTTTCAGTGTGCATAATATAGTAGAAATGAAATGCCAAATAACCAAACTAATGACTCAGTTGCAAGATTCCTGGCCAAAATTTGTGTAATTTTGTGCCTTTTTTTTACATGTTTCATAGTAAATTTCTCTTTATTGGTAGAATCTCATCTTATGCTAAAATGCATCTCAGCCTCAAAATGGAAGGATTCTTCATCAGGTCAACATGTTGATTATGATCAAAGGCCAGACATTTTCAGGTTTTTGATTTGAAAGATACACATGTAGTTCAACTTTCTACCTTAAGAATACCATTTCATTAATCCCTTTCCAACATCTTGTTTTTGGCAGGGGAACAATACGATATGCCAGTGTCCATGCACATTTAGGTCGTACAGGGAGTAGAAGAGATGATCTTGAGTCGCTGGCCTACACATTGATATTTCTCATCAGAGGAAGGTTGCCATGGCAAGGCTATCAGGTATCTTTCACATGTTGCTATGTGCTGCTATTGATGGTTTTCTGCAATTGCTTATTTAGTAGGTTTATATGTGCTTCGCAACTCACTCATTCTTATGCCCAATATGCAGGGTGACAACAAGAGTTTTCTTGTTTGCAAGAAAAAGATGGCCACTTCTCCGGAGATGTTGTGTTGTTTCTGCCCACCTCCTTTTAAAGAATTTCTTGAGATTGTAACAAATATGAAATTTGATGAAGAACCGAATTACTCCAAGCTTATTTCCCTTTTTGAAAGCTTGATCGAGCCATGCACATCATTGAGGCCTATTAGAATTGATGGGGCTTTGAAGGTTGTTACAGATATTCTATCATTAAAATCCTGTGTGTGTGATTATGCTTTACCTTGCCCCATAATGTCTTGTCAACAAGCTAACCAATTTCAGAACAGGTTGGACAGAAACGGGGAAGATTACTTGTAAACCTTGAGGAAGATGATGTGCCTAAAAAGAAAGTTCGTTTAGGAAGCCCGGCAACCCAATGGATTTCGGTGTATAATGCACGGCGGCCCATGAAACAGAGGTAAACAAATCGTGCCAAGTGAACACAGTCTTATTTTTAAGGAAGTTTTTTCCCTTATTATTCTTAAAGCTAAAATATATGCTAAAGATATTATAAGGTTTCTTTACATGGCATTTGTGCACCAGATTGCATGTCTGCTTCTGATGTTTGTTAATATCTCATGAGTTAGTTACTTGATGAGGAGACATTTTTGACAATGTTTTTCGGTATTCTTCATTTCTGAAGTCTTATGTTCTTCCAACAGTTCTCTGTTTTTTTTAAAGAAGGTGGCAAGCCACAGTCCATTGAACAGAAGTTCTTCCAACAGTTCTCATATTGGTGTATGTATGATTAGGCAGCTATTTAAGTAGCCCTTATTTTCAATCAATGAAAGTAGATGAAACTGTTTGTTTCGTGAGGTTTAAGATCAATCTAAAGTGAAACAAACTGATTGTGGTGATCTTTCCTGCAAAAATCCTAGTGTTTGCTGATGTGATGTATTCCTGTAAGTTTTGGAATTGGAATCTGCTATATTTTCTGATCAAGTTGTATATGTATACTTCTACCCTGACTTATCGAAATATATCAGTGTTTGGTAACGTTTCTCTTTTAAACTTATGTTAAGGAGAAAACAAGACTTCAACCTTGTTTGGGGTCATCTCTCCCAACTTACGTGGAGATGATTAACTCTTTGGAAAGGAGATACACTCCCTTATAACGTCTGCAGGTTTCAGGAGATTTGTTACCTGCATGCCTGAAACTCCATTGATGAATAAAGGAGATACACTCCTTATAACCTCTGCCGGTTGATAATTGAGCCCCTGATTTTGTTACCCGAAGCGCTGAAAATTCTCTTGTTTCTATCTTCCATTAGATAAATATAACTAATATCGAGTTAAAAATCTAAGTATAGTTAAAAATGTTCTTAAAATCTTGACTTATTAGTGCTAAAATAACCTTACTGCATACACGTAAGTATAAAAATCCCTTTCCATTACGTGTCGTCATGTGTTTTTTAGATGGCAGCTAATTGCAGGGGTATTTCTGCACTTAAGTATATATAATAAATTTATTTTTAATTAGTATATATAACTGTGGCATTTTTGCAATTATTTTTTTGAGAAGTGGATGGTATCACAATTGTATTAAATGGAAAAAAAGGAGTGGGATGTACAAGTATAGCCAAATCTGCTCTCAAAATATCCTTATACAAAAATACCACACCGAGGTGATGTACACCTCACTATCCTCCCGACAAAAGGAAAGAGAGGAGTTGTGTGACTCCACTTTAGATAAATGTTCAGCCCATTCCCTCACTCTGTCGCACATAAAAGAGACAAGCCTATCTTCAATTCTTGCTTCACTTCTGAAAATTTTGTTATTCCTTTCTCCCCATAGAACCCACAGCATGAAGGACGAGCCGCCAAGTTAGTCTGTCTCCCTTCAGGTTCCACTTCTTGTGCTAGTTATTGAACAGTTGATGTACGCTCTCTACGGGCCAATAGTGTAGTGAATTATTGGCAACCTTGGTCCATACCTCCCTAATAAAGGAGCATCCTGTGAGGAGGTGGTTTAAATTTTCCTCCACCTCTCCACCTAAGCAGCAAAGGGTGGGTATATCCTGCAGGAAAGGGGCAATCTTATCACATGTGGGCAGCCGGCGAGGGGATATCCTCCATATCAACAGCTTCACTTTCAGAGGGCTCTTGGAGTGCAAATCTGCGATGCAAATTGGTGACGCATTTTCCCATCTGAGATGAATGAGTAGGTTGATTTGACTTAGAAGCATCCCTCCTCCTCCCATCTCCACGCATGTAACTGGGTTGTTTTTGCAATTATCCCATTATTTTCTTGTTTTGTTGGATACCACTATAACATAGCAGATGCTAGGGTTCACCGACATACTGAAAAGGATAGCGAAGATGGTTTATACACCAATTGTATGGCTCATTTCACTGGCTGTTTGGGAAACTTTTATTATTAGGGATACTTTTCTTTTAGGTTTCTATCAACCTTTTAATGGTTAGGAAATCATGTCATTTATGGTTCCTAAACATGTAACATCACTGTTATTGTCTGTTCTACTGTTTGTGAATACCACGAGTAAACTCACCCACTCAGGATCAAGCACGAATTACCGGTAGCCCAAGTCTGTGCAGGCCAATGTCTCTGGGACAGTGCCTCCCCCCTCCCCCACTCGCCAGCCCTGTGAAGTGAATGAGGTCAGAACCCACGTGAACCCTGGGTTGGTACCCACAATATTTCTCCACTGGTGGCAGTTGATATGTCCCACCTCGAGGGACATTCTCTGTTGTACGATTGTGCTGATCTTTGTGCTGCTGAAGCATGTTACTAGGAATCTCCATTAATTTTTTTTCAACCTTTTGTCCTTTTTGTCTGCGTTAATCTTAATTTCAATCATAGTAATCTTGCCTTTTATTTTTCTGCTTGTTTTGTTAGATATCATTATAATGTAGCAGATGCAAGGCTTCACCAACATATTGATAAGGGTAGTGAAGATGGTTTATACATCAGTTGTGTGGCTTCTTCTGCAAATCTATGGGCCCTTATCATGGATGCTGGAACAGGTTTCTCTGATCAAGTTTATGAATTGTCTTCTGTGTTCCTACATAAGGTTTGTCTACATCAACTGCAATCTTTTGTTCATTCGACTTTTTGATAAGTTGTTTGCTTCTTTTCTGCTGATGACTACTTCAATAATTTTGTATTAAATTTGTAACAGGATTGGATTATGGAGCAGTGGGAAAAGAATTACTATATTAGTTCAATGGCTGGTGCAAATAATGGCAATTCTTTGGTTGTCATGTCTAAAGGTTTGTTTAAGCTTGTATTTTATGCAGTTTCCAAATTACGCTATCTCATTTAAGCATTGAAATTTGAAAGTTCACCAGCAATATTATCAACTTGGAAGATTCACAATCTTTACTTAGGGGTGAAACACTGATCTTTATTTGATTCATTTGGGTCTGGAATTCTTGGTGTGAGATCTGGGAACCCTTCAACGTCCCATCCTTGGGGTGCTATCTGAGACATCCTGGGGAAACATGTTTGTGGAGGATTGCTTCTCCCAAATGGGAAATATAATTCTTGATTATAGAACTTATACATAAATGGAAAAATCCCAGTAATTCTTGCTAGCAAGGGAAAAATATGTACCTGAGGTTCCTAGGATACTTACAATTGTAGAGGGAGGAAACCTCAAAAACTCCTCTTTTACAAAATACCACACAGAAGAGAAAACCCCACCCTTTACAACTTCACGTAAATCCCCAACAAGGTAAAAGTTAACGAATTGCAATTGTTCACTTTACGAAAAAATGGTGCCCCATTCCTTCAGTCTATCACACGGGCTTGACAACCCTTTATGGATCAGTAGCTTCCTTTTTGAAAATTCTACCATTTCATTCACCCCACAATGCCCATGGTTTGTCTTATTTTGATTCTAGGTTGCATGTGTGCACTTGTGTGTGTGTTACTGGTACGGATCCTGTCATTAATGTAGGTGAAGATGGGTACTTCATCTTCTGTTATGCATATGCCTATGCAAATGCCTTTGACTTGTTGGAAAATGACTCGCAAGGTCTATTGACTTGTATTTTTCTCATTCTATCACTCTTAGTAGAACTCTTGCTACTGCAGTTATTTATTTTAGATTGTTGTTGTACTTTAGGAGAGTTTTTATTAATGATGGAAGGGTTAACACCTATGCTAAATCCCAACTTTTTTTCTTTTAATCTAAATCAGAATTTACCCCCCCCCCCCCACACACACACACCCATCAACACGTCACTGGCATAACTATTGTTATTTACTGCTCCTCTAATTGATACTTCCATTGTTGTAGGAACTCCATATACTCAGCAATCATACAAAGTGAGTGAATCATTTCCTTTCAAATGGATAAATAAGAAGTGGAAAGAAGGTTTCTATGTTACTTCCATGACCACAGCTGGAAGCCGTTGGGGTGTGGTTATGTCAAGAAATGCTGGTTTCTCTGATCAGGTACTGTGATGCACATTTTCTGATTGGAAATTTCTTGTATTCCACTGGGGTTTAAGCGACGTCCTCACACATGCATGGCAGTTTTTAGCCCAATTCTGACCTTTTGCTCAGAATGACAGAATGAGAAACACACACACACACATATATAATTATTGTCATCGCCACCCCCTAAAAATTATAAAGTGGATAGTAACCCATCATGAATTCATATGTGTAGTAGATAATTTCCTAGACTTTGATTTAACCTGCATTTAATCCCACATGCAAACTTTTGGCTTACAAAAATGTATATTCTGTATAGAATCTATTCTCTAGTCAATAATTAAAAAGGAAGTGAAGTACATACCTTATCCGTTCCTTTTCTTTCTTGTCCACCCTTCTCAAACCCCTAGAGCCCCATCTGACCTGGAGCCATTGATGGAGCAAAGGGGAGAGTAGCGAGGGGCAGAGGCCAGTGGCTCTGGTGGTTGTGATGATTGCAGCTATGCTGCAGGCGTGGGTTCATCCTCTATTTGTGCTGCAGGCTTACAGCCTTTTCTAAGTCAGGTTAGTCATCCTAGTTTAATAGGTATAGCCTATGTAGAAGATTCAGAAAGGATGACTGTGCTTATGGGACTTGTGGGGACCCACTCCTGCCACATATAAGTTGGAGGGGGATGGCAGTGACAGCAGCAACACGCGTGCATGAGTCCCCATGCACTCACAGAGAGAGAGAGAGAGAGAGAGAGAGAGAGAGAGAGAGAGAGAGCATTGGGCTTCTCCAGCCATACTAGTTGGGCGAGAGAAAGAAGAGGGTGTAGGAGGAGACAAATGGTGGGAGGACTCCATCAACTTGATGCATGGACCCTGCCTGGAGCTAATGGACATCGTGTGCATCAGCCATCCTGTTGCCCGCTGCTGCAATACCCACCTAGGGAGACTGACTGCGTAGTTTGGTTCTCCAGCTGATGATAGAGATGGCAGCATTTGGTGCCCGGTACAGGGCTGCACATCATTTAGAGCATGGCCACATCTGGATCTGCAAGGAGGGGGGTTTATCTGGATAATGTACTGATATTGATGGAAGAAAAGGATGGTAATGATATTAAATTGTTAATGGAATGTTGTCTGAGATGGCAACCTTAGCATTTTGTTGAAAGAGTTAGTGTGTGGGCAGGTAGAACAATGTGTAGAGAGGAGAAAGGCCAGAAGGGCCTGCTGCAGCAGGCCTCCAGGTTGTGCCTAGCAATGTTGTCCTCCTCCATGCTATTCTCTCTGTAATTTCATCATTTTCAGAGGGACCAGTATTAAGCCGAAGGTGCTGATATGGCTTTGACATATCACTATGTAATGGTTCAAAGATCTGGCATGCTAGAAAATAGATGGCAGAGACCAGCGCGAGGTTATGGTTAAACTGTGCTGCTTATATATATCCATTATCTTTGCATTGTTCCTTTGGGGTGTGTATATGCAAAAAGCATAATTTGTTTGCTCCCATCTTGTGGTTCTTACAGGTGGACTGCATAGTAATGTATTTTTAAGGGACTTTCTTAGAAACTTCCTTTTTATGAAATGTCATCGCTCTGTAGCACTACAAGATGCCTTCCTATTATACAGAAATGGAGTCTAGGATGTGGTGTTTTCATTTTTTCTGGATACTTTTGTTTCTCTCTGTGAAGTCAAGTAGGAAAATGTAAGCTGGATTGTAGACCCAGTTTCAGTTTTCATTCTTTCTAGGGTATTATTTTGTGGTCTTTTGTGTCTTGTGGTTCAGAATAAGCCAGCAATTATCTACTTTAACAAAAACCTCTTCCTGATATTAGTTACATATCAGTACAACTGAAGAATATGGTTCAGTTTTAGTAGTTTATTCTTGTTATGAAGATTTCTTCACATTTTTATGCATCCCTGTCTGTATAATTACTCCTTTACGGCATCTACAGAATTGTTTCCATGTAGTTGTAACACCAGTCAGTCAGTGACATTTGCTTGTAATGCAGGTTGTAGAACTGGATTTTCTTTATCCAAGCGATGGAATCCACAGGCGCTGGGAAAATGGTTACAGGATCACATCTAGTGCAGCTACTGCTGATCAAGCTGCTTTCATATTGAGCATACCAAAGCGTAAACTGATGGATGAGACACAGGAGACCTTGCGTACATCTGCCTTTCCTAGTAACCATGTAAAGGTATGTGAACGTATTTGCAGTGATCCTAGTGGAGTATCTTTTTCATAACTAACTTATGCATTTAGGATCTTTTTATGGGTTATTTATGCTTTTGGGAGTATGTTTTGACATGTAAAGTTAGCTCTTTTATAGAGACCAACTATTAATTAACCGTTTATGCACTTGAAGAAAACAGAAAAGTAAAGCAGAATATGATCTACATTTTAGTCAATTGGATAAATATAAATATATAAAAGATTTTTTGCAAACAAACTGTTGTTACAGCTGAAATTACAGATATACCATTTCTGGAAATGTAGTAGCATATATATCTTCACTATCCTGAAAAACTTGCAAATATGCCACTGCGATTAACTTCTGTCGACAGGGTGTCGAATATCCCTGAAAGATTCTAATATTCCTGTTGATTGACAGTCAAATGACCAAAATATCCCTCTCTTTCACACTAGAGAGAGAGAGAGAGAGAGAGAGAGACCGGCGGGGGGAGGGGTGACTGGCAATGGGGGGAGGGGGAAAGGGTGGCAGGGGTGCTTGGGGGCTCTGGCACTGTGCGGGGGGGGGGGGGGGGGGGCTCTGGCAGCGCACTAGGGTGGGTGGGTGGGGGTCCGGCACTGCATAGGGGTGGGGGGGGTCCGGCACTGTGCAGGGGGATTCTGCAACCCCTCCACCGCTGGATTCTGTAACCCCACCGTTGCTGCACTGTGCTGCTTCTTCCCTTCTGCTTGGGCACGTAGGTCAGCCCTGCCAGGAGCTGCTGCTGTCCCATCCTCTTGGCCGCTCCACGCTGCTACCACCTCCCTGTACCCACTCTCATCTTCACTCACCCTACACCCTCTATCTCCCTGCTGGCTTCCCGCCGCTGCAAACCCCCGGATCCCCACCACATCCACTGCTAGAAGCAGCCGCGTCCCGTCGCCGCCCCACCTCCACGACCATCCCTTCTGCAACCCCATCGTCTCTTCCCTGGGCCGCTCTCTTCCCCTTCTCCCTGGGGGCCCAGGTCAGCCCCGCCAAGAGCCGCTGCCGTCCGTCTGTCGGTCTCTATCTCTCCCCCCCCCCCCCCCCCCCCCCCCCCCCCCCCCCCCCGCGTCCGTCAGGCCCCCACCTCCCCCCTCCCTCTGGGCCACCACCGCCTCTCCCAAACAGAAACCAACAACGGTGCCGTCGCCATCCTTTTAGGGTTTGAGAAACCCACAGAGAGAGGATAGGAAGATGATGACTCCTTGCGTTTCAACTCTAAAATATCGTTATTTGTTTATATATCCTTATCATATGTATTATTTATGCTTTAAGAATCTATTTAGGGTTTTTTGCAAATAACTTAGACCTTGAGAGAGATAACCATGGGCATTTTCGTGTTTTCTCACGTTTGGTTAGACCTAACTATGGTTAAGTTGACGGGGGGTTGCGGCGATGGCATATCTGCAAGTTTTTCAGGATAGTGGGGATATATATGCTAATATGTTTCCAGGAGTGATATATTTGCAATTTCACATGTAACAATGATTTATTTGCAAAAAGCCCATATATATATATATATATATATATATATATATATATAGGCTTTTCTTTTGTGCAACTTCAACCAAAAAATGAATTGAATGATAATCATTAGGTTATAGTTCTTGCGAAATAAAGTTGTTCTAGGCTTGCATATTTTGCTGTCTTGACTGTTCTGCAATTGTCTTTATTTTTTTTGGTGCAAATGGCTTGGTGTAAGCTTTTGATTCTTTCAACCATGATTCTGATTCTGAAGCCATTTAACTAAAAATGGGCAATGGCCTACTGACCACATGTAGAAGATGATGGTCCTTTTTCTGTGTCATTGTTGTGAAACACAATGTAACAAACACAATGGCCCAGTCTTCTCACAAAGGGGAATAGCCTGGTTCTTTTCTTTAAGATTGTTATCATGCACCAGTACTTTCGGTAGCTTATGTCTTCTGCCGCAGGTCCAAGTGTGTTCTGTATTTGTCCTTTGACATCTGTAGTCCAAGGGACCACAAAGTGCCTTGGTCAAACAATCTCTTAAATGCACGTTTAGGATATATGACTTGTTATGGATTTTCAGTAGAGTCCATATTTAGATTTGTATTCTTTTCTCAAAGAACTTTCTTTTTCTATACATTGATGCAATCCGGAAAACAAGTTTTTCCATTTTTGTTGCAAGTCCATCATATTGCAATGTGCCCGTCCTTTTAGCAACTGCGTTCTACAATCATTTAACAATGCATTAGCGTTTTTGCAGGAGAAATGGGCTAAGAATCTTTACATCGCATCAATCTGCTATGGTCGGACTGTATGCTGATGCTCGACCTTGTGAATAGATCTGACGAGGGATCAGGGATGAGTCTGTTCTTTTGAATGAGAAGAACCTCAGACCTGCCCGCACCATCTCGCATGTAAATTCAGATGGAAATTGTTTCACTGCCTTCCCCAAACAAATTGAAAAGGGAAAGAAGGGAGTTTCTTGCCCTCTCCCATCCTTCTTTTCTAGTCCAGCATTTCATTTTGGGAGAGGCCCCTAAGTTTGTGCCACGCTCCAGCCACAGCCTATGGTCAAAGAAGGGAATGATCTGTTCTATTCCATCCCACTCTGTTTTAAGGCCAGCATTTTATTTTGGGAGAAATCCTCAAGTATGTGCCATGGTCCAAACAAACGGACCATTCTCTACGGTCTGTGTAGAGCATTGCTCCAGAAACCCATATACGTATAGGTTTTTTTTCTCCCTTTTTGGCTACTACTGAGAGCTCAGGCGGGCTTTGTAAACGCACAATGTTGCTAAAATTCCTTGTTACGAGTTAAAAATAAGTTTGCAGTTAATTGGTTGTTGAACTGATGGTGTCACAATAGATGTTCTGTTCATTCTACAGGAAAGAGACGAGCAGAGACATGTTGAGAAAGAGAAAGGTTGAGCTCTTTTCTCCCGTCATTTCCCCGCTTCTCATTTTATTCATTTCACCGGATCGACTCAGTTTCCGGGTCGCCCAATCTTTGTGATGAAGGTTGTGATGGTGCATTGTGAGGTTTGATATCTTATTCCTCTCTGGAGGGCTTAAATTTTTATATGTGATTTATCGTTAAAGGGGATGAGTTGAAGTAGGATATGGCATTCAGAGACATACCTGTTGTTTGTGGGGTAGTTTTAGTTTGTTGAATTTAAGCTTATTTTTTTGGTTGGGGCCAGCCTGTGAGAAAGGATAGAAGAATGGGACCTATCGTGGGACATACAATACATTACAGACGTATGATCATTACGTTTCAACCGGGTTATTCTATTCACATATCACACTCTGTCTCAAGAACAAAGGAAAAGAAGCAAATAAAATCTACCCACTATGTTAGAGTTGTGCGGGAGGGCTCTCCCCTTACGTGTATATATATATTTTTATATATGGTCAGTGGTACTACTACCCATCATGTTAAAAAAAAATGATTGTGTGCAAAAATCTCTCTTTTTCTACAACACTTTTAAGATCTCTCGGCTACAAGTAGCTGGCAATTCTGGCGTTGGGTTACGAAAGCACCATCCTCACATTGAGGAACAGAGTTTGGTTCCCACGTACGGATACGCTACTACAAATCTTTCTTTTAGAAATAAGACCGGGGTTTTCTGGTTCGCCGTCACAAAAAAAAGAAGAAGTGAATCAACGGTACTAATTTAAAAAAGAGTAGGGCAAATGTGTGATGGAAACTTAAGCTGCGGATGCTGGCGGAATACCCTGCTCCAATTTCTGATAGTTCCTTTGATGCTTGTAAATGGATCCTCCCGAAAGCCAATCCTGAAGAAGGATTAAAGATACAACGATGCATACGTAGTGGCGGTGGGAGGCCGAAGGAGATGGCGGTGGGCGATGGGAGGCCACGGCCAGGCGGAGGGAGGCGGCAGTGGGAGGGGGGAGCACGAAGAGGCAAGCAATTTAATTTACATGTTCTAGATATAATTTACGTATAGAAATTTTCATATATTAGATATAATTTACATTTATTTTAAATTTAAATTTTATGTTTTAGATATACTTTATATTTATAAATTTTATTCGACGGTCCAAATGGCATATTTTAGAATTAATATTTGACTCTTCACAATGTATTTCGCTATTTGCAAGATCCAAGAAATTTATAATTATTAAATTTAGAGGATATATTTGGTCGCTTGATGCCTCCCAAGGAACGTCCGAAGGACATTGGATGGTCACGTGGAATTATGTTAGATGGCAACCGTAATTGATGACGTTGCAACTACTGCAAAACAGAATACATGGGAGGAGGTGTGTCTCTGTTGAATAAGTACCTGGCAGGAGGAGCAAGTGCGGGATACTCTGAGGTTGCTGGTTATACCCATGTGTCTAGAGATGTGAAACTTACAATGGCCAGGCACTTGCGGGAGAAGAGAGTTGAGATGCAACAGAAGAGAAAAAAAGAAGAAAAGGGATGAAGCGGCGATTAGTAGAAGAGTAGGCGGTAGTGACGAGGAAGAATACACGTGAACAACCAGTGACGAAGAACAATAACCGCGTACTCACCAGCCAAACATGTATGTCACGGTGAATGATCCATATGAAGCGCAATTCCGTGAAGCAGTACGTTTGAGTAGAGAAGAAGCAAGACATCCAGAGGAGGTGAGAGCGCAAAGTCTTGAGGCGACAATGACTGGAGCATCAGACAGTCATAGTTCATCTACTACTCGACAATCACGGGGCATCAACAGTTTCTTCACTAGTGACTCGAGTTCACAAAGAAAAAGGACACAATTGATCAACATTAAAGATATGGAGCCCGGTGCACTATCTCGAAAGCATGGCAAGCAAACGAGATGGATGATGCATATGCCTAGAAGGGGCCAAAATAGAAATTTGGGCAGGCCGTTGCAAAATGATGGTACCACGCAGGATTACTTTCAATGCGGCCAACAACCCTTACTACAAGTCAGCGTTCTAAGAAGCACAAGTGCTTGAGTTACATGTGCAACTACCTACAACGAGAGAGTTGACCGACATATACATTGATGAACAAGTTACTGAGATCAAGGGTCATGTAGACTCCTTCAAACCGAAATGGACGAAGTACGAAGTCACACTAATGTGTGATGGATGGTCAGGTACCACTAAAAGTAGCCTGATCAACTTCCGTGTTTATTATGACAAACATGTATTCTTTCACATGTCGGTAGATGTGTCAGGTTATGTCCACAATTACCAATATATTTTATCATTGATAGAAGTCGAAGGGATTGTCAACACATATAACTTTTGGGACAAAGTCAAGATATTAGCTTCATTGATAGAGCCATTGTATGAGATATTGAGGTGTGTGGACGGGGATAGAATATCAACAATGAGGTTACTGTATAGCAAAATTAAAGCTACAAAGTGGAAGATTCTTGCAACATCTAAGAAATATGGACTCACAATCTTAGAAATTGTGGAGGACAGATGGGATAGGCAAATAAGCCGCATTCTTCACATGACAAGTAAACATACTTGACCCTAATGTCAGTATCCCCAGTCACATGACAAACTTGTTTTTAATCTGCGTTGATTACAACATACTACCTACATCCGGCCTTTCACTATTCTCGCCGTCTCACTTATAACGATACTTTGATAGAATCTGTCAACATTGTGGTGGACTGACTGTCTTGCAGCCTAACAGATACTGCTGATGCATTGAATGAGGTATATTTAGATATTTCACCCTATTGGACATGAAAATAATTATGCAACTCTTTTCTATCTATAAATGTAGATAAAAATATTTAGAGAGGCAATTGGTTCATTTGCGTCACCTAATACCGTTATCAGCTGTGAGAGACTTGATGCAGATAATTTACTTGTATGCTTGGACAAGTAATTATTGCACCTAATTTTTATAATGTTAACCTTTGCCTTAGTAATAGCTGAGTGGTGACTCAATTATGGGGCAAGCGCACCGATATTAAGGAAGATTGCAATGAAAGTTCTATCCCAAATATCCTCCTCGAGTGGGTGCGAGCGAAATTGATCAACATTCTCCTTCTTACATATCAAGCTCAGGAATAGGCTAACACACAGAAGGCTGGACAGAACAATCTATGTTCATTACAACATGTCGAAGTTAAAGGTTAAGCAAGTGTAGATGGATGTAAGGAGAGGAGAGGGAGACTACGACCCAACAGATGCTGTGTACTTGCGAGACAATGATGACCCTATGATTTCAAAGGTTGTAAAAACAACACCTGAGCGTGGTGAGGTGAAACTTGATGAGGAGGTCGAAGAGCTAGGAGAGACACCACGGCCTAATACTTTTCTCGCAGCAGCTGTGCAGCAGGCAGTGGGGGAGAGAGATGACACCGATGTGTAAATAGTTGGAGGCGAGTCAGTGGCGCGACGTGATGAGAAAGTTAACTTAGATGAAGACCTCATCATTGGGGGTGAGGACACATCATATGCATGTGGTGATACAACATGGGAGCGATTGATGCAGCCTCTAGCAAACCCACGTCCACCAACCTCTCAGGTGAAATAACCTATACATATTGAATGGTACATTTGATTAGAGAACATAGGCATATATTTATGTACTATGATGTAAGAAAAAATTACAGGCTGATTTGACACATGAATAGTGGTCTCGGGTTGTTGCATCGCGACATTCAATATCTACAGAACTCAGAAGGACATCAACTTCTAGAGAGGTTAGGAGGAGTTCGTCATTTAGACATGAGAAAATATATTAGAGGAGAAGATTTACATGTTAAACTATATTTCATTGCTAATTGAATCTGTTGGCTTTTGAATTTTGAACCCTTCGGCAACATCCAAACAACCATCTCAGTCTGCTACGCTATGACGCTCGACGGCTAGGGCACCCACTCAGTCGTCTCAGGTATACTCATACCTATTGAGTTACACAATACAAAATTACTTGAAGTTCTTATCAAACATGACCTCCGCTTCTCATGCATCCAAAGGGAGACAACATGCAGCAGAAAAGTCACCGCGTGCTTCACAGAATAAGAAATCATCATGGACCACATTATTTAGGAGCAAAAAGGACAAGTAATCACTAGTAAATCTGATGGACAATACAGACTTGGAGAAGTTAGATCCCAATGTAGATGACGACACTCTCGAGCCATCTGTAGGTCCCCATATCAGTGGGAGTCTTGACTCCGATGACGACAGTACACTGGTATATTTTTCCTCTCATACTGGTGGCTGTTCTCTTGGTGGTCAACGGAGTCATCGTGGGGATACTAGTGCTGGTGGCTAAGAATATAGTGATGGTCAAGGCAGAGGTCATGGGGGCCACGAACGTGGTCATCATGAAAGCATGGTATGGACAGAGGAGCAGCACTTCACGCATGCCACACAGGATGGGGACCACAGTGCTCCACCATCAGGGGCGAGACGGGTAGCTGATTATTGGGATCCTTACTATGGAAGTTCTATTGCAGACAGTACCAACTATCAAGGTATGCTGTCTGATTTTGAGAGGATGAGCACACATGACTCTCAGGGATTTGACAGTCAGTATGGATGATCATGGCAGCAATACCCCAGATATCATGACGATTTTGAGAGCAGTAGTTTTTTCTTCCCATCGTATCCATAACCTCATGGCTATGCTTCAATGCCGCAATATGTCGAAGAATACAGTCACCTCTCAGCTGCGCCATTGCTGGTCGTGTACTCACAGGGTTCCCAAGAGTATGAACACTACTTACGCATGTACTGGGAGCACTATGTAGGTTCCATGGAATATGAAGACTACTTGGCCTATCTGAGGAGAACACATAATGTCAGATTGTTTGGAGATGGGATGTGGCCGAGTTTGGGCCCATATGATTAGTTTCATATATTTGTATGCAACTATAAATTAATCGTTTATTTCTTCATGTTTTGACTTTTGCACTTGTCCTTCAAGAAACCGATGCAAAACTGTTCAACACTTACATCATCATGGACGAACGATGCTACCCTGCGTGGGAGCATGGGTACACCGTTGAGGGTGATCGACATGTGCACTGTAGATGCTGCGGACATCGCGTCATCGACATACACAAATTTACAGAGCACCTCGTGGGAGTAGGACGGGATTGACGTGCATGCTCCTTAATTTCAGAGGATGTCCAAGATTACTTTCGGACATAGTTACGGGAGGGATATATTTTTCGCAGTAGAGTCGGGGCATCATCTTTCACGTCTAGGGTTCCCCCACCATCAGCACCGGGCGGATCAAGATCTTCCTCCACGTCCAGGGTTCGAGCACCATCAGCATCAATCTCACTAGTAGCAGATGATAGACATGCACGTATAGATATAGTTAGAGCTTTTTTAGAGGATTTTATGTATCCTCCACCGCTGCACATGACGTATTATTTGTGCAGATAGTTACATATTTTCAGACTCACCCACATGTATCTCCACCCACTAGGATAGAGTTAGATTATATGAGTCATGAGTCTCATGTATCTTATTCTGATTGGAATTCAGGATTCACATATGAGTTAGATGAGTGACTTTCGACATTTTATACTTTATGAGTGGAGTTGAATGATATCATGAGTAAAGTTACTTACGTATATGTTCACTTTAACAGTTTAACTTATCTTTTTTTGTCTCTTCAAATAAGATGTTTAATTGAGTGGTGTAATAAGTTATTTCAATAAATATGGTATTAATAATTTCATATATGTAATTATGTATTTATATGTATAAAATTATGTAGGCTTATTGTTACATAATAAATTTACCAATGCGTAAGTAATCATGTTTATATCTTAATAATAGTTGGAAGAGTAAGTAAAATTAAGTGTACGTAACTTAGTACGAAGGTTTGATCACAAAAAAGGAACTCAACATTCTATTATTTTTAAGATGAATATATTATTTTATAATTTAAATGAATTAATATTAGAGTTATATTTTTGAAAACTTACAAAAAAATTAAACAATTAAAAATAATTTAAAAATAAAAAATGATCTCCTTCAGTCCATATTGATATGCTGCCTTTACCGTCATATCGTCTCATACCAAGTAATGACCGGTACAATTGGTACGGCCGAGTCAACAAATCTTGGTTCTGACCACTTACCGGAGGAACGACACAACCTCTTCCAAAGATACATTGGCCAGTCATCGAAGAGGTGCCTTTCTAAGAAGGGATTATTATATATTCAGTCATAGAATCTTACATATTTTACTTTATACTCTCATATTTTTGATATTATCATGTATACCCTTAGATTAAGGAATATTGTTCAATTATATTCTCATGCTCTAGCACCATCCAAGTTAACATAATAGTCTATGAATCTATTAAGCACGTCAAATATAAAAGATTATATGAGTATATATGCCATTATTTTAATTTTGTGAGAAGATTAAATAAGGGTAGATTATATATTTTTTCATCATAATCTATCTAAAATTAAATTAAACAAATAGTGGGTAATGATAGGGGTATGTGATGAAATATGGCTATTATGGGGCGGACATGACAATATGAACTTATGAAGAACATAAATGTAAGATTTTTGTTTGTTTATATTTTCATCTCGGCAGCAACAGACAAGAAGTTATATATATTTACCCATGACATTATCGAATAATGTAACTCTTATATACCTATATTTCAGATAATTTCGAAGGACAAGAATACGTAAGGATAATAATGCATTCTCTTTTAAAAGATAAGGATAGTAATATATCCAGTCAGATAGTTGTCCTTCTACATTCCTAGTTCCAACAGTTCCTCAGCCGGAGTGTGGTGTCTTACCTGCATATCTTCAAACACCATGGCCGTAAGTCCATAGTGTGTGAAGTTTGGCTAAATCAGTGAGCAGTTCTTAGCGGTTGGAGTACAGGTACACCAGGCCGCCAGTCAGTGTGCTCATTTGCCTACAAAGAAGGCAGTAAGCCTGTGAGTCACTTGCAAGGGGTGAGGCATGAACCTTAGTCCTCTTATTCATACCTAATCCCCTTAACGAAGTGCATGCCACTGCCTTGTTAAAGACAACATTCAGATGTTAAACGGTGAAAATGTAATGAAGTTGGGTGACTTGTACGCAACTTGAGTTCTAGAAAGAAATCACAAAGAATAGCATTAAAATGTCATGCTCGTTGTCGGGTTGTCGCAGCCGTAACTTTTTCGAAATATTTTGAGAATTTCACTTCATGTCAATCGACGGATAAAATATAGCGTAATGTCGATACATACCGTCGTTCCGCGGAGTATCTCCGCAATTTAGGGTCCATTGGTCAGATCACATATCATCGCAAGCGACATTGCAGTAAGGAAAATTAAGGGAAAAATATATGTGCATACCTGTTGAAGTGGCCGAATAACTGTGTACCATGCAGCCCAAAAAGACGGAAAAAACTCCCCCCTAGCGAACGACGTACGAAGAGACGACAAACGAACAAGCCTCCGCTCTCGCACAGTTCTTCACCAACTCGCTGCTGCCACGCGGCAGAAAATGAGCGTCGGAGGGCAATAAATGTAGGGCGACAGCTTCTCCTTCACCCAGGGCGACGAAAAAATGCAGAAGGTGTGCGAAATGGGGCCAAAAAACCCGCCTTTGGGGTCAAATGACCCCACTGGGTCCCCAACAAGTTCGACAGACCCTGCAGGGTCGGGGGGGTCATTTCACCCCGCTGGCCCCAATGGGGTCAAACGACCCCCGATGGGGTTGTATCATCCCGCTGGGCCCCTAACGGGGTCAAAGGACCTCTGGCGGGGCCGTTTGACCCCCTTGGACCCCAGCGGGGTCAACACGACCTCCACATGGTCATTTGACCCCATTGGTGGCCTAGCAGGGTGACACAACCTCGCCGCTGGGTCCCACCCGCGGGTCAAATGACCCCTCCGGGCCCCCCTTTTCCCATCGAAGAAAAAAAAAGAAAAAAAAGAATGGGCTATCCCACCTTGTCAAAATTGGGACTAGAACACATTCTTTTTGTCAAAACTGAGACAAATCCTCACATTTTTTACAACATGGATCCTCCCACTTCTATAAATAGTCCCATGGGCCCAGAGACAAACACATACATACATACATACATACAGACGAACAGAAGAAGAGGACACATGCGACGGAGTTTGTTTGTTTGTGAAAAGACCCATCAAGAGTATGATTTATAAATATCTCGGGTCTTGCGTTTATGCCCCTGAAGGCTGTGTATGCAATCTTCATACATTCTGGATGGCCAAATTACGTAATTCCTTCAGATAATGAGAAATTATAGAAATGTCCCTCTGAGAATTGCAAGAAAACCAAAAGCATGTAACTGCAGTCTTATCTTGCAACTTTGTGTAATAGTGGCTATGCCCTCATGTTCTGCGTCATTGCGGAGACCTTTTATGTACAGTTGATAATTCACCGACAACCATTGTGCTTACATGAAACATCAGTGCACTCAGTTGCCTTCCCCCATGTGTGTGCCAAGAAAAACTATGGATAAACCCCGACTTTCAAAAATTGTGCATATGTCCTTCACTTTTGAGCAACCTTCTATGAAGCCTACTATTGCTCCTTCATTTAGGGATATTGCTAGTTCAGTCTTGCACTTAAGTGTCAACTCAAACCTAAGTCGATCCGTGTGAGATCTGGTAAAATTATCAAAATATCCCTGTGACTCAGAAATGGCCTAAGAGCTTTCAAAACCTCTCGGAAACTGCCTAAGTACCTTTGGAAGCTGGAGATCACAGTACAGTCTCTTTTCAACCCAAAAATTTTTAAAATGCCCCTAGATTGATAAAATTATCAGAATACCCCTGGAACCTATAAAAAATTACCAAAAGAACTTTGGGATCCAAAAACTATCAGGATGCCCTAATATACCTTCGGCCTCCCGTAAATCATACCTATGTCTTTAAACTTTAGGGTTTCGCCAATGACCTCAGTTGAAATCCTAATTCTTTCAATAGCGAGTGTTGTCGGTATACGAAGGGAGAAGTGCATTATGAGCCATGCAAGCAAGCATGCCCTTGGCCTCTGGACTTGTGTAAGGGACTTTAAGACTTTCTTTGAAAATTAAATTAGGCTTGTCAACGGAGCAGATACAAAGCGAATATATGATTATTCGTATCCGCTCCGTTTTAAGATTCGAATAATTTGATTTTGATCCGTTATCCGATGAATTATTGTATTATTTATCCATATTAGATTCGAATAAAAATTTAAATTATTCAAATTATCCGCTCCGATTTTAGAATACTCCACAATGGTGAAGAATGCACATTAGAGATGACAAATAGATGTTAGTGGTGAAAAATGAGTGATAGTGGCGACAAATAGAGTAATAATGGTGACAAATAGTCATATATTCGCTTTATATCCGTTCTGGTGACAGGCCTAATATTATATGATATATAATATTACGAACGGATATTTTATAAAATAAATATTATAATATCCGTATCCGCTCCGATTCAAATTTGAATATTATCCGTATCCGTAAAAATAAATATGAATTCGAATATTATCCGCTAATACAGATTCTAATTCGAAACGGATCCGAATAATATCCGAATCCGTTGACAAGCCTAAATTAAATAAGGGTGTTCGAACATTATGCCAATATAAATTAACACTGATTGCGGTCAGTAGAAAAAGGTCCAACACTCGAATCTAAATCGTTTGATACGATATGCACCCACAGAATAAACCATGCACATACTATCAATACAACCCCTCACATGCACTGTTCATAAATTTTCCTTCTCTTTTAAAAGGCTCAGTAAAAAATTTCTGAAACCAAATTCTTTTTTTTTAAAAGAGAAAAGATAATCTGTGATATAAACACTGGTTTAACCATGCATTCATCCTATTGTCATGTGGAAGATTGATCAGAACTTGAAACCATTTCTTCTGATGCCACGAGAAGAAATGAATTGATGTCCTGCCATGCAGTAGCAACAAAAGACATGAAATGCTTGGTGCATGATTCATAATGCCCTGTTTGGTTGGAGTATTATTGTATTAATTTTGATATAGTATTAGTTTTGATATTAATATTTTTAGAGTATACAGTGTCAATATTGATATTCATATAGAAGGAATATCATACATGACAACCGAAGGAGAATAATAAAACTAAAAGTGGAGGAATGAATAGAAATATTATTTTTGGACTCTCACAATCAAGATTGTATCATTTTCAATATAGAGTTTCACCTGTATTAAATTTGCTATACCGTTACATTCTTTTAACATAATAATATTAAAATTGATAGAGTATAACCAAACACCCCATAAAAAAACACAGATAGACGCCTATTCTTTTCCAGTCCACCATCGACGTGAACTTCTACTTAACAAAGTACTGCTCTCAGCCTCTTATGACTTTGAAGATGGAACTTCTAGCGTTGGTTCCCACAGAAAGTATAACCACACAATTGTGGGCACCACTGGACAGCACTACCCCAAATGAGTAGATAAATGTAAGTAAATAAAGAAAAAATGTAAACAGGTCTACTGTCTACATGGATGTCACCCTCTGGAAGGTGCTCCCCAAGTCTTTTTGACCATTTTTGCTTACTACTGCCATGGTAATTGTGCTGATCAATGTTAAGCAAAATAAGGCAAATGTTAAAGAAATTATAATCTGCTTCTCTCTGATCCCATATGCTCTGCATAGTAAGACGACTACCACAAAATATCTGGCATTGAATTTTAAGACACTGGATAAGTAGAAGTGGGTTGGATAGAGATCGAGGTCTACCATGGTTGCAAAGGCTGACCGCAGACCACATCACCACCTCCCTCACCCTGGCAGTCTGAAGACATCATGTGGAGGAAAACCCGTGTCCCCACCCAGCCACACCAGATGGGGAAATCTTAAACAGAGAGCATATTTGTGGCCCTTCTGGAACATGGCATCTAAGACCCAGACCATTTTAATTTCCTGGGAATCAGTTTCTACTATTTACTGCTCAAAGAAGAGTCCAACGTGGAGGGTTTCTAGCAAAATTGCTGGAAATGAAGGAAGGTATGAACATTTTTTTTGAATGTGGGTAGTACCACAATTGTATTAAGAAAAAGAAGGGGATGTACAAGTATGAACATTGAACAGAAGAGACACTTTTCTCCCAAAAATATCCTGTTTTCCTATTTGATAATGAACTCAATGAAATAATCAGCGCATGAGACGTATGCAAACTGTACAGTCCTAGTTACAACAGATTATCAATACAATGGCTAATATCCCCAAGAAACTATAACTTTAATATAATTACATTACCAGCAATCATTGCACGAGCATTTTCCACTCTTGAAATAGTGGAACCCTGTAGAATCCCTCAAAGAGATCTCCCTATTAGTCACAATTGACAAACATTTCAGGAATGTGTGGCAGTCTCCACAAAGACGAATGTTCTTCATGATACGCACTGGTCTCCACATTTCAGTTACTAGGTGCCCATAGGTTACAGCCAATTTTGCACTGTGGTAGAATAAGAAATCTTTCTTCTGAAATTCCTCCACTTCGTGAAGAACAAAACTATTATCAGGCACATATCCAGCCTTCATGCATTCCAAAATCAATATATCCAGAGCACTATAGATATCCTTTGATTGTCGATGTGATCTATCTCTTGTAAAGAATGAATGAACCATGTTACGGTGAATAATCCAGCTCTGAGCTGGATGCTTATGCAATCCCTTCTCTTTCATTTCTTTCCTAACCATCTCTGAGCAATGCCATCTCCCAGATGCAGCATAAAGGTTCGATATAAGGACATAAGTAGATGGGTCCTTTGGTTCCAATGCAAGAATTTGTCTCACAGCTTCTCTACCCATACTTAAGTTAGAATGTAACCTAGAAGTATCAAGCAAAGCTCGCCAAACCAATGCATCAGGTTTGAAGGGCATATTCCTGATTACTTCTTTAGCTTCATCAAAATGACCCCAGTAACCCACAACATTCACCACAGAGGCATAATGCTCAGATACTGGTTTTATTCCATAAGAGCTTGTCATGGACAATAGCAAGTTTTGGCAAATGGCAACAGAGTTGCATTTTGTAAATTTACAAGCTGACAGGAGCAAAAGAAATGTAATATGATCAGGTCTTATGCCATTGTTTTTCATCTGTTTCCAAACGGACAATGCATCATCTCCCTGCTGATGCAGCAGATGAGCTGTGATCAAGGCATTCCATGACACTAAATCATGTACTGGCATTTGATTAAAATACTTCATTGCATCTTTCATGTCTCCACACTTTGAGTACATACTAAATATTGCATTTCCAACTTGTAGATCAAATAAATTTATTGATTTATGAACATAACCATGGATTTGTTTTCCCATCTCACTGAATCCCAAGAATCCACAAACCCCGAGGACTGTAGTCAATGTAACTTCGTCCATTATAACAACGTCTTTCTCCCTTTGCAAGGCATTGAAAAGAGAGATTGCTTCATTTGGCTGGCCGTTTCTAGCATAACCACAAATGAGAGATGTCCAGGCAATTGAACAGCTCTCATTATCATCCCATCGTTGAAACATCTTCTGGGCATCTTCCAGTCTGTTGCACTTTGTACACATATCTAGCAAAGCGGCTTTGACCCAACCGTCTGATCCACATCCAACCTTCAACACAAAAGCATGAATCTGCTTACTTTTGTTTACTTCCCCAACCATAGCACAAGCATTGACGACAGTTGTCAATATGAAATTTGACAGCTCAATGCCTCCCACAACCATTTCCTTAAAGAGATCCAGAGCTCGAGAGCCTTCATTGTTCTGACAAAAACCAGCCAATAGAGCATTATATGAGACACTATTTCTCATAGGCATCAAATCAAAGACCTCTAATGCTGATTCTACACAGCCAAACACCATATAACCTCTCATCATTCCATTCCACGAGATTATATCTCTACCGGGCATCCTGCGGAACACACTGACTACATCTTCTGCACAACCAAACTGGGTGTAGAACGCAATAAGTGAATTTCCCACGCTCAAGTCTAACTCCAATCCCATTTTCAGCGCATGCGCATGAACCATCTCTCCTTGTGCTGCTTGTGGAAAACCTTCAACAGCAGCCGTCAGAAGGCTCGAGAGTGTGAACGAGTCTCCACTGAATCCATCTGTCCGCATATCTTGAAACAGCTCCAACGCCCGATCATACCTACCCTCCTTGACCATGCCAGAGAGGATGGTATTCCACGACGTCACATCTCTCTCGACCATTTCTTCAAACAGAGCAACAGCATTATCGAGGCGTCCGCACCCAACATAGAACCCCATGAGCGCATTTGAAACATGTACGTTGGAACAATCAAGGGATTTGACCACCAGATCGTGTAACTGCGAACCCAGCCAGGAGTTCGGCTGCCGGATACAAGAAGTCAAGACAGCAACATAGCTGAAAGCATTGGGCTCGATGCCCGAGTGCCGCATCCGCATGAAGAGATCTACTGCTTCATCTTCTTCTCCGCACTTGGCATAAGCAGATATCATGCATGTATAGGAGATGACATCTCTCTGACGCATTTCCTCAAACAACTGCCGAGCATGCAATAACTGCCCCAGCTTCAGGTACGTGGAGATGAGTGTGTTCATGAGGAGGGTCTCTTCTTCGCCTCCTACTCCATCGTCCTCCTCCGTTCCCCCTTCTCCTTCATCTTCATCCCATTCTCCTTTACGCAGGCTCTTGGCCACGAGGGCGTGCACAGCCCTGGCGAGCTCGAGGTCGCCGTGCTGGACGGCGAGGTGGAGAAGGCGGCGACACGGGCCCGAGAGGGCGCCGTCCTGCCCGGTCAAGAGCTCCAAGTCAACCCTCTTCCTACGCGGTCGCCGTCGCCGGGGCGTCGGCGGCGTCGGCGGCAGAGTAATGAGCACGGAGGGGTCGGGGCTCTGGAAGGAGGTGGCGAGGGGAGGAGAGGGGAGCTTTGCGGATTTGGATGTGGACAGGAAGAGGAGTGGCGTCGGCGGAGGAGGCGGTGGTGCTCGGAAGGGTCGAGGGCGGGGGCGGTGGCGGAGGGTGGGGCGGGCGGCTGCAGAGGTGGAGGCGGAGGGGCAGGTGGCGGCGGCGGCCATTTCCTCGAAGGCGGGAGGCCGAAGAGAATCCGCAAAATCCACCCGCCAGGATCCGGGGGAAGAATTCGGACAAAGATTGTAAGAATTGCGCGTCCGGTTCGCACGTGAAATTCTAACTTCTCACCAGAGTTTGACGGATTGACTGTATCGGCCGTCCCGATTTTTTATTGATACGAGATGATACAATTCTGTCTCACTCCGTCTCATTTTGTCCCGTAAAATATATATATATATATATATATATATATATATATATAAAATATAAAATAATATCATAAAATTTGTAACTCAATTAGTTAGGGGATTTATTTGCCTCTTTTACATGTTCGAATCTCGCAATTAACATTTGAGATTTTGATTTTTTTAAATTAAAAATCTTGTAAAAAGACCTAAAAAAGAGATGTAAACCGCCAGTTTCGAACCTAGGTCACGTCTGTGCAGATAAAATCACTCAACCAACTTACCTATAGAATATTTAATATTTAAAATAATATATATAATATATAATGCGTGCTGGTTGCGTCCCACGTACCGGTCGTCCCGGTCTTTGGCTGGTACGGTCTGAGACGGGCCGAACCTACCGTCTGGGACGAGCGGTTCGGCCCGTCCCGAAACGATTTGTCAAACCCTACTTCTCAGTTCTCACTTCTAAGGGAATTGTCACATATGCCCAAGATCAAACTAAAATTGTAGATGAATAATACTTAGTCTGACTATTACACACTCAGGGTGTGTATTATTTTTTTTTAAAAAAATTACGAACTTGTGAGTCATGTCCCTTAATTCATCGTACAAATCACAACTCTATCGGATAGCTCAAAAAGCTTCAAAAAAAGATCGGATCAGATAAACAGTGTTAGATTCAATTTTTTAAATGGACTCTTTTTATTTTTATTTTTTTGGGTTGATCGATAGTGACGTAACTTATATGATAAATTAGGAAGATGTGAGTCTCACGTCACAAAATTTTTTTGAAAATAAAATTTAGTGCACACTTTGAGTGTGTGTAATAACCCCAGGTGTGCACTTAACATTACTCATCGTAGATTTATAGCTGTGTTGTTCATGTGCCTAGGAGACTATGAACATATCTGTGATCCACGAGAAAGATGTCACAATGGTGATCAAGGGAGAAGATTGGGTGAACGAAATTATTCACCTTGTAGAGGCAGGAAAATGGTTCTTAGGCCACCTACCACATTCTCTATTTATTTGTCGAGGAGGTCGTCTCGTGCCCATAGAAGCCTGCACACCAGAAGTCGGAAAGACGTCAGAAGGAGTCCCGGGTGTTACCCCAGGGGACAACCCTCCGATGCTTAAGTCAGCAACGGTTTAATGAAGAACAGAGAAGAGCAAGTTGAGAGAGAAGGGAATCGTAGTCGAGAGCTGAAGGGTCGTGTAGATCCTCGGAACGAGTGCTCGCCGCTCCCAGTGCTCACTCGGAGAGTGCTCGCTGGGTGATAAGGTCGCCGGAGGAGAGTCTCCCTTTCAGCACCGGTCGTAGCTGCTTCCTTCTTGTTATCCCGTAGGATCAGTAGCTCTTATCTCTTGCGTAGCGGTGTAGGGTTTAGTAGAAGAATCTATCGTACGTGCCTTCTCTGTCGTTCTTCCTTTTATAGGGGTTGTCCTGGAGCGAGAACCCTCATCTCTCGATGGGGAAGGGCGTTCGTAGTAGAGTAACCTTCTCCGCTATAGCGGCGGGAGTTTCCCGTTGGGGGGCGATTACCCCGGCGTTGACTGGTCCCGGGACGAGTCTTACGGCGCTCGTGGGGCGTGCTCGCCCGTTCTGGGGTCAAGGCCGACGTCACGGGGGCAACGGTCGGTCGCCGGAGAGCCTTCCGACGATAACTGCGCTTGGGCCGTAACACTTACGCTGTAACGACCCGAGAATCCGATTACCGGGAAGGTCCGATAACCCGAGACTCGCACCGCCACCCACGAGTCCGAGGACTCAGAAGGGTTAGAAGGATGGTGTGGAAACTACACAAGTATCACAAGTAATTGTAGAAATTAAACAGTTATAATATTAAGTAGGAAATAAATTAACATTTTTCATGGTCCACAATTGAAAATAATAACAACAGTAGTAGTCCACAACTAGTACAGAGACAAGAAAGAAAAGTACAGCTACATGGGACATACCCCGGCTCTGACCTCTGGCACTACCTCTGGGCACCCGCACCTCGCTGCACCCCAGACACGCTCCCCTGGGGCGGCGCCTCACCTGAAACACGGTGAAAACACGCAGGGAATGAGTCTCGGAACAAGACTCAGTAGGGATCACTCGAACCCTACATCGTAAAACGAGAAACTACTACGCTAGCGGTAGGAGAGTACCTCGGAAAGGAAAGCCATGTACTCTACACAACAAAGACACTACGGCACGTAAATCGGGACACGTGCCACGGTGAGACAACCGAAGCTCAACGGTCGACCCGACAAAACCCGAAGGTCGGAAACACACGACTGACAGTCTGTCACTCCGTACTCGATATGAGTATCTCCCACTAGAAGCACAGCCGGTAGCGTCCCCTGACGTCTTACACCGCGCCGCAGGTGATCCGCCTGGCGTGGTAGCTCCTACCAAAGGCGCGAACACCGTACAAGTAACCACAAACAAGTGACTAGCTGGGGTCACGCCCGTCGACGTGCGTCCACTTTCCCAACCACGTGTGCACACACAGACCACGCGTCCTAGGTCTGGCCCTCTGACCGGTTTTCCCCTGGCATTGGACTCTGATTAGACGAGGGGCCCGACGGAAACCAGTCTAAAACCGTCCTCAGGGTAAGCCCGTACACCACTCCCTGGTGCAACCAGTACCGCATACTGGTAGGATACGACTAGTGGAGGGTCACTAGAGGAGTAGACTCTCAAGTCAACGAAAAATAATGTCACAATCATAGGTACGCGGAACGCTCCTTGTACCAACACCGACGCACGGCGACACAAGCCGAAATCACCACCTCCCGGGACCCCACGACACCCTCACGTGTGGCCCCCACATGATGCCCAGCATCAGTCAGATCACGGGTCAGCTCAGGGATCGAGACTCGCTCATCCGGGACTCGAATCGGCAAGGGATGGGAGACGCGGTCACCGGAGGACCGCCTCCTGCAGTAGCGGTCTGCCCAGGACCGCAACCACACAGTCGCGGTCCTCCTGGGACCGCGACCATCCCAGCACGAAAAGATGAACGCGGTCACCTCGTGACCGCGTTCACACAGTAGCGGTCTCCTGGAGACCGCGACTGGCGTGCAACGATCAAAAACGGCCGTCAAACGTCTCGGGGTCCGTGCCGGTCCCCACGGTGAACGCGGTCGCCACCAGACCGCTACCAACAGTCGCAGTCTGTCGCAAGACTGCGACCGCCCACCGACACTCTAAAGCCCCAACGGTTCAAAACCTGATGAAAGCGGTCCCCGCCTGACCGCGACCAGTGAAAACGGTCACTGGTGGACCGCGATCACCTCGGAAAATCGAGAACGGCGAGAAACGGCCTAAAACACCATTCCACGCCCCAATCACCCCCGGGTGATGGGGAAACAATGGGTGAACTCGTCCCCACGCCCTAGAGTACCGAATGATGCCCCCAAAACTCCAAATGGTGCGGTAAAACTCTAGATCGGCGCTCAAACCCCCGAAGCATGCATTTCCCGTCCCGAGCTCAAACGAACCCCTCTCGGCTCCCCGCCGGCCTAGAAATCACGGGAAAGGAAAGCACGGAGATAGAGGATCGTCACCCTACCTCGGGGTTGTCCGAAACGTGGCGGATCGCCGCCGATCCTCAAGAATCGCTTGAAACTTCGCGAACTCCCCACGCCCTCACCGAGCACCGAACACCGCCACGATCACCACGCCGCCGCCTATGCCACGACGCCGTCGCCTTGCTGCGTCCGCAGCCGAAGGGGATGGCGCCGGGGCTAGCACCGGAAGAGGGGGACCGGTCACGGTGGAAGCGCTCACGGGAGAGAAGGGAGGAAGAAGAAGAAAGAGAAAGGGAAAAAGAAAAGAAAAAGAAATGGGAATATATAGAAAATCTGATTTTTCGAAAAAATACCAAAAAATAGAAAAATACGTTTTTGGAATCCTCGGAACGCACCGATCGCAACGGTACCACTCGTGCCCAGGTGAACGATCCGGTCCACCCGCAGCGAGCTTCCGAAGAAAAAGCCGAAACACACACAGGAAATCGGAAAACACACATGGAAAAGCCGCGGAACGCCTCCGGGCCTCCGAAACAACTCCGGATCGCGCCGATCTGAACACGAAAGATGTCCGAAACAAAATTTCGGACGCAACAGAGTCAGACGCTCCGAAAAACCAGATCCGGGACCTAAAAAGAAGGATCCAAAAAGTCCGGGATATTACATACGCCTTGTAGAATCTGATGCTCTTTTGGGCTGGGCCTCCCCTTGGTGGGTCACATCCGCATGCCCGCCGCTTGGGCGCGCTCCCTTGCGAGCTATCTGTCATGAGCCCGTTGTTACTGGGCCGTTCTTGGATCAAACCGGATTTACCCTCCTCACTTCCCCCCCAACTCTCAGTCGCCGAGCACTATGCAAGGGGCTGAGAGTCGGCCTTGAGAGGGTCTTCGGGAGTGTGAGATCTGCGATTTCCTCGTACTTTGGGTGTTGTCGCCTTGGTCCACAGCGTGGACAACCAAGGCATATCGTCGTGGCCGACTTGCGCTATCCCCCCCCTCCGCGGCCGGTCCCCCAGAGATCATCATGACCTCCTTTCCATTGGGCCGGTTGTCGATTGGCGGGGGCGTCTTCTGTCGCCTCTCGGCAGCTTTGTCGAGGAACTTGTCGAGGAGTCCTCGACGGACAAGGTCCTCGATAGCATCCCTCAAGTTGATGCAGTCGGTGATGTCGTGGCCGTGGTCGCGATGGTAATGGTAGAACTTCTTCTTGCTCCTCGTGCTCGGATCCGACTTCATCCGAGGAGGCCACTTGAGGAAGGGCTCCTCGCGGATCTCCATCATGATCTGGTCAGGTGGAGCCGTCAGGGGCGTGTAGTGGCGGTAAGCGGCCCTGTCCTTCTCGGGATGATCACGGCGGTCCCCGTCGCGTCGCTCTCGCTTGTTCCGGCTCTCTCGCGGTGGGTCGGCGGACCTCCTGCGATCGGACCGATCGATCCCGGCCACGTGGCCTAGGGCCGCAGTGTTCTCCTCACAGTGTGCATGCTTCTGTGCCAACGCGAGGAGGTCGGGGAGTGTCGTCGGGGTCTCAACCCCGAGGGCGCGCAGGAGTATATGATCTCGCGTCCCCTGGGTGAGCGCCGTGGTTGCTACGCCGACGTGGAGGTGGGGGATGCGGAGTGCCTCTGAGCAGAAGCGGGAGACGAAATCCCACAACGTCTCTTCTTTCCCCTGCCTGAGGGCGAGCAGGGTCACTGCGGACTTGGCCACCTTTCGGCAGCCAATAAAGTTCTCCTTGAACAACTTCTTGAGCTGCTGGAAAGAGGAAATGGTTCTGGCCGGTAGGGACTCGAACCAGGCCCGGGCGTTCTCTCGGAGGGTCGTTGTGACGACCCAGAGCTCCAGATACCGATATACCGATGAAATCGATACACCGATACCAAGAACTGGGGAAGCCACCCAAGAGGCTGATGAGGCCCCTGAAGGGTTAAAGGAGTTTGCTGAGGAGTTGCATAACGAATTGGGACCACAGGCGCGCAATATTAATTAGGATAGTAATTAATAAATAAGTGCGGAAGCAATTAAAATATCAGAGTGGTAGAATATATACAATAGTCCAGATTTACAGATAAAAAGAGGTCCACTATACAACTACACGGGGCATACCCCGGCACAACAGAACAAAAGACAAACCAACACAGCTGGCACTCTAACGACGCTCGGCACAACCACGAGAAGGACCGGCGGACGATTGGGGCGGCTCACCTGAAAGAAGGAATGGTGAGTCACAGCCAGACTCAGTAGGGGTCACGCGGATCCCTACCCCAAACTACACAGACAAGCAGGGAAACATAAAAGCAATTAGAGTATGCATTTAAATAATAAGGCAGATGCATAATTTAATAAATAAATAACAACAGGAAATAAATCTACCAATAGAATAAACCACTGCTAACCAAGTGAAGTGAGAGACGGAACAACCCACTAGAAGAACAAGATCAGACGCGTCCCCTGACGACTTACACTACGTCTCGGCAACTCGCAAGTCTGGCTCACGACAAGCGAGAGGCGTAACAGGACCAAACCAAGTACTAGTCAGAGCGACACTCGTCAATGCCTGTCCAAGTCTCCGACCACGTGTGCATACACTGACTCCTGCCTAGAGCCAGGCCTCTAGCTAGTTTCCCCCCCCCCGTTGGACGCAACGGTAACCGCAGGGGCCCACGGTAACTAACTTACAAACCGTTCCTCGGGAACACCCCTCCACCTCTCCCGGGTGGGACGACACGCTCGGTCGCTGGGCTACGACTAGTGGTTCCATCACAAGGAAAGAGAAAGCAATTCCATCGAGATCTACTAATAAGCCATCGGTCACAAAACAACCTAAACATGGCATATATATAACATGGAATGCATTAGAAATTGACCATGCATGCTATTAAAACCCAAAGGAATGTAACGGTCTAGGGCTGCCGCGTCACAGGGTGTGACGGCCAAGGGAAGGAGCGTCACAAGGGTTGTGACGGTCGAGGACGGGGGCGTTACAAGGGCTGTAACGCGCCAGGGCAGGGGCGTTACATGGACGTAACGCGCCTCCCCGGGGCCGTTACACCCGCCCGAGGCTAAAAATAAAACCACAGCGTTCTAACAGAACGTAACGCGCTCCCGGAGGCGCGTTACAACGCCCTAACGGCCGCCCGACAAGCCGCTAGGCCAACCACCATACGAAGTCAATGGTCAAACCGGTCAAGTAACGGTCGTGTAACGGTTCATCAGATGACCGTTACACCAAGAGTGACGCCCCCACTGTGGGCCGTCACACGCACGTAACGCACCTCACAAGGGCCGTTACAGTGTGACGGCTCCTGGTAGGACCGTCACACCAGCTGGGAGCTTAAACCGAAACGGTCAAAACCAAACCCCCTCCCGGTCGAGCCGGATCGACGGGGAACGTGGAAAAACTGTAAAACCTGCCAAACCACAACATTCTACAACTAATCCATGCATCAAAACATAAAAACAATGCCCATGGAGTGGTTTTCAAGGATTTAGCCTAAATTACACTAACATGGAATTTTGTATGGAAATTGAAGAAAACGACGTCGGATGGACGTGCATGCTATGCCAATGCGATCCTAGCAAGGCAAGGATTCCATCCCCCTACCTCAATCGCGACGAAAACCAGATTTGGGCCGCATGCAAGCAACGGGTCACCGCGGCTCCTCCTGCCCCGTCTCACCTCCACGTCCCACGAACCGCGACGAGGTCAGCGTCTACGCGTTCCTCGCGACGAGCCGGTTCCAACAACACCTCCCGCGCCTCGATCCGCGACCGTTCGGACCAAGACCGAGAGAGTGAGGGCGGAGAGAAATCGATGGAGAGAGAGAGAGAGAGAGAGAGAGAGAGAGAGAGAGAGAGAGAGAGAGAGAGATATATATATATATATATATATATAAATTAAAATTAAAATTATTATTATTTTAAAAACCTAACCCTAATTTCCATTAACCTTAAACAAATTCTGATAAATGCCAAACGAACGCCTAAAAATCCGTAAAAATAGTCAAAACGATCAGGACAAAGCCTAGATCCGAACTGCTAAGAATCCGCTAAGGCACGAGTGCTACAATCGTCACGAACGCCAGGCACTTCACAGTGTCCGAGGCCCGGTGAAACACCAAGTGGGACTCGAAGCTATGCATGTGGTCGGCCGGGTCGGTGGTGCCGTCGTAGGAGGTGAATGACGGCATTTGGAGCTTTGGCGGGGTGGGGACCTCCATGATTTCCCTGGAGAAGGGAGCATGGAAGCCCATGTCGTTGTCGATCAGGCCGCGATTCTTGGCGGCCAAGAGGACATCATCTAGGTATCGGGCTTTGTCCTCGATCTCGTTGAATCGCTGGAGCCGGCGATCCATCTCCGGGTTGGAATGCAGTGGGCTGTGCACCCTTGGTGCGGGCTGGCTGCGGGATCGTCGGGTCCTGGCGACCGAGGCGTGGGACACCTCGCGTACCTGGCGGTGGTTCTCCCTGGCGTGTCCCCTCTCGTACCTGGTAGGGCGCGTTGGGGCTCGATCCGTTGGTTCCAGAGCTCCTGGCAGAACTCTGTCAGGGCCCGGATCTGCTGGAGGATTTCATCCAGGTCACCTCGGGTGACCTCTTGTCGGGGATGAGCGGAGGAAGCTTCCTGCGATCCCTGGCGGGAGCTGGGTCCCTTGGTGGGAGCCGCGTCCCCGGTTGCTGGCGTTGTGGAGGCTTCCACGGGACGCCATAGCTTTCTGCTCGAGATTCCCACAGACATCACCAAGAAGTGTAGAGGTAAGAAAATGGTTCCTAGGCCACGTACCACCTTCTCTATTTATTTGTCGGGGAAGTCGTCTCGCGCCCGTGGAAGGCTGCACACCAGAAGCCGGAAAGGGGTCAGAAGGAGTCCCGGGTGTTATCCCAGGGGGCAACCCTCCGATGTTTAAGTCAGCAACGGTTTAATGAAGAACAGAGAAGAGAAAGTTGAGAGAGAAGGGAATCGTAGTCGAGAGCTGAAGGGTCGTGTAGATCCTCGGAACGAGTGCTCGCCGCTCCCAGTGCTCACTCGGAGAGTGCTCGTTGGGTGGTAAGGTCGCCGGAGGAGAGTCTCCCTTTTAACGTCGGTCGTAGCTGCTTCCTTCTTGTTATCCCGTAGGATCAGTAGCTCTTATCTCTTGTGTAGCGGTGTAGGGTTTAGTAGAAGAATCTACCGTACGTGCCTTCTCTGTCGCTCTTCCTTTTATAGGGGTTGTCCTGGAGCGAGGAGTCTCATCCCTCGATGGGGAAGGGCGTTCGTAGTAGAGTAACCTTCTTCGCTATAGCGGCGGAAGTTTCCCGTTGGGCGGCGATTACCCCGGCGTTGGCTGGTCCCGGGGCGAGTCTTACGGCGCTCGTGGGACGTGCTCGCCCGTTCTGGGGTCAAGGCCGACGTCACGGGGGCAACGGTCGGTCGCCGGAGAGTCTTGTGGCGATAACTACGCTTGGGCCGTAACACTTACGTCTTGTAGAATCCGATGCTCTTTTGGACTGGGCCTCCCCTTGGTGGGTCACATCCGCATGCCCGTCGTTTGGGCGCGCTCCCTTGCGAGCTATCTGTCATGGGCCCGTTGTTACTGGGCCGTTCTTGGATCAAACCGGATTTACCCTCCTCATACCTTATCTAAGATTTTGCCGTAGTGAGAGGGTGCTATGTAATTACCCCCCCTCTCTCTCTATCTGAAAAAAGGAGAGGGTGCTATGCACATCACACTCTCGTCACCACATGTCTCTCTCTTGTTTCTTTCTCTCTCATAAAATTAGCTATCGAATTATAAGAGGAGAGAAAATTAAGTTCTTTTATTTAATTTAAATGACCAAATGTTGAAGTCATTGAGTAGTCGTAGGATAGGCTTTTGCACGCTAATCTATAATTTGAATGCATATTAGTAAGTCAAAAAATATTTTCATCCGACATGAGGGTTTTTTGGGGCGTTTGGGAGAGGGAGGTATTGGTGAAGATCGGACTACGTACACTTCTCTAATTAATAATGTAAATGACAAATAGACTCGTAATATCAAATATGTTCAGTCTCTGTGAGTTTCAAATTCGAAGCAGAAAATTCAGAAGATCTAGAAAACTAGTTTGAATTTGGGTAGAAAAGAGAAATTTTTATTATCTTTCAGATAACTTGAATTCATGGACAAAGCTGATGTAGAAAAAAAGACCATCTGCTTCTTGACAATCCTAGCTATTATACACCCATTTCCCAAATTTGATCAGAAAAAAAATATGTATGCTCAGTTACCTTTCCTACCACTGATACCATATATGTCTTGCCAAAAAAAAAAATTTCAATGAATAGGACATGCATACACATGCTAGCCCATGTGGTTGGTTTATTATGTTGCTAGTTATTGAGTCACATTAATATGGCCTCTTGAATGAACTCTAACCCCAGACAATTTTACAAGTAGAAATTGATTTTACCATTTCATCCTTCTAATTCTAAAAAATGGTAACCAACCCTTGCTTAGGGTTGAGATGACTCCTCGAATTTCAAAACACAACTCAAGGCCAAACATTAGTGATGGAGTTCATTCGATGGGCAATCATCACAAGGAAACACACAGACTACCTAGCTTAAGTTAGACAAACAAGGTGGGCTTTAATTTAATGCATTGATGGAAACATCATTACTGGGGGTATATGGTGCCATTGCATTGACGCAGAGTATAACCATGGAAACGGGTTTATTAACAGCATTCCTTGATCCCAACTGTGATTCCAACAAAGAAAAGCATGCCATATCATCACTTGACAGTGAACAATCAATCAGTTGACACTTCATAAAAGAGGGGGTTGTGGTGCATGCTTATTGGTGTGTTAAATTTGGAGTCAAGGAATAGTGTTCATAAACCATTTTCCTATAACTATTTGGGAAACTATGTAGACAATATTTTGCCTAAAGGACTCTTGCAGTGAACTTCCTCAAGGAACATCAATGTGCAATTGAAATGACTCGTATTCTGATAGATGTGATGCCCTCTTTAGATGTTGCTCCTCGTGCACAAGTCCTCCTCATGTGGCATCTAATTGGATGGACATCCACATGTCAATAAGGAGGCGATACCATATCACATTCAATGATCATTTATGGGTTACTCTACATATGAAGTATTACGATGTGCTTTTCCAGGTGCAGGGTTTTCTTTACAAGAAAACCCTCGTTTACGGGCACACACAAAAAATCGTTGTACATGACCTATTTAGCAACTTTTCCTGTTGCATTAGCAAACAGAGCTAAAGCATTTAGCAGCTTTAACCAGTCCCTCTGCACCCTTGTGTCTCTATTATGTGCCAAATATGCTGGCTTCAAACCACTCTTCAGTGTAGAATCACCTACCAGGTACTTCGCATTAATGTGGTTTCTTGTAGGTGCCTGGCCTGAGTCACCAAATCAGGAGCGGCTATGAGAAGCATCCACACTACCAGGGACCAGAGTGCACATAAAATGTCACTGTTCACAGCTTTCTAGATGGCATTTAAGAGTAACCTACGGAGTGAAAAGGGTAAGAAAATATTAACTACAAATTTTTTGAGCAGGACATTACAGCCTAAAAGCAAGAGTAAAACTTTCCTCATTGATTGCTCCCTTTCCAAGAGTTTGTTAGCTTCTGGAGGGCTGGTATGATATAAATGCTGCAATTTTCATTGCTTTGGTAATATTTTGCATCATTCTCCTGATTCGGACTGCAGATTGGGGGCACCAACATAGACAGGTCAAGGAAGAAAATACAAAATGAGAAAATATGCTACAGAGAAGAAACAGAGTATCATCTGTTCATCTCCTATGTGAATGTTCCTTCTCTAAAGGCTGTGAAGCCAGGTATATCCCTGCCATTGCCTCTCACTCAAATACCCCCAAAAAATTCATATAGAACCCTCTGAAATAGGGGGAAATGCAGAGACACAAGTAGCTAGAGAAACATGAAAATCAGGGCAACGACACCAAGAACTATGTAGGCACTTATACCCACGACAATCCAAAAATGATCCAAAATCTTTGCACCCTCTTTCTTCATGGTACCAAGGATGGTACCATGTGATATCCACATTTTCTTCATCAGGCCCAAGAAGACAAACAACTACTAGGAAAAAAAATGCCATTAATGAAATGAATGCGAATCATCTTTATTAGAAATATCCATGTCTATGAACTTTTTTACATACTTTAGGGAAAGTGCTGACTAGGATGTTCATCTATATTCATATCCATAGGTGAATCAAGAGAGTCTGATAAGTCCTCTTCCTCATCCAGATGCTCAAGTTGGGGAAGTGCGTGAGGAAGGCAGCTTCCAGCAGGCATTTCAATGCTCTCAATATGGGGTACCTGCGCATTGCCCTCACCCAAGAATCCTTTCTGTGCCCTGTTAAGGGATGAGCTTCCCACAGTGGGGCTGGTTGGAGCACTAGCAAATCCAATCATCTGCTTGGCTCCCTCTGGTATCTGGAGATCCTGTGCTGATGTGCATGAAGGGGTCGTTTGTGTGTTGAAACTTGAAGCCTGATTGGGCTGAGAGGGTGGGAGCATGAGTGCATCACCAGTAGGGTAGCCAAGCTCATTCTGGGCATAAATCAAATAAAATTATTAGCACATTCTCGAACAAAAAAAGAATATTTAAACCACAGAAGTAAAAAAATGAAAAAGTGAATGACTCTGAATATGCTTTATTAAAGATGATAGATTGGCAAGATAAATATCATCTCAAAAAGTGTATGAGGACTTCAAATATGCTTTATTAGAGATGATAGATCGAAAGATAAACAGGATTATGCTAGATACAAATATGTTGGGAAAACAAGAGGAACTTATACCAAAATAAGAAAGAATCATTGCATCCATATACATACTGTCACGCTACCTAAGACATGCTGGAAAATGCATCTACAGATCTATCATCTTAAAAAAGAACTAAAGGAATCTGAAATGCAATTCAAGATCACAGGATATGGTAATGCATTGATAGACTACAATGAATGGCTAAAGATCATTACTAAGACATAAAATGATATGTTTCATAAGAAAAAACAGAATCATGGACTACTAGTAATTGGGTACCAAAACAAAAGCAAAAGAAGAAACCTGAAGATAAGTGATAATGTCTACTTCAGTTACTGGCACACCTTCTCCTTGCCTTGTAATAACCCACTGACGTACCTTCTCCTGAAGAAATCACAATCGACATTAACATGAAATTCGAGCATTTTAGCAAAAGACAAAGCATTCCAGTCGGTGAACATTTCAGAATAGATGTATGGAAGAACACCATGCTTGGAAGTAAGAAACTTAAAAATTGAAAAGAAAGAAAAAGACAGTTGCAGAGATATCATGCAAACATTTTGACATGACTAAAATATTCCGGTCACCAAATGAACAATAACATCTTGTTTTAGAGATGGGTTCACGTAAAAGGCATGCACATATGAGGGCATATTCCACTGAGAAAACATGCAGGTGATAACTTTTCCTGCATATCATTTAAAAAAAAATTGGAGCTCTGGTCCAACTTCAAATATCTAATTATCTTAATCACGCTGATGGTTTTACTCTGTACTCATCATATTCAGCACAAGTTTTTTGATGCCACTGAAATCACACTTGAAACTTGAAATAAGTTTGCAAGTTACATCTTAAACATAGGACATGATTGAAGCCTGAGGTGAAGCAAGAAAGTTTCTACTTCACCATGGTTATGATGAAATAAATCTTCAATATGTCTAGAAAACAAAACTCGTCATAATGCTGTTCACTGCAATCTCAAATACAAAGAAACAAGGTGGTCCCAAAACAATGGACTGCAGACACGAAAAGTGGAAGAAGCATAAGAACTTACAAGCATCAGCTGGATATTTAGTTTCTTGTGAACATTTCCTAAGATGCTGTCGACCAACATGCTATAATAGCTAAACAGGCATCATCACAACATTAAAACATTTCTAACATCACTCTTAAGAGATTTCACTTCTATCCCAAGAACTAGTACAGATATTTTGACACCCTGATGTACATAGATATTCTCCCATTTTGGGGTAAATGGGAGACTGCAGTGTGTATCACTGGTTTCTCATATGCTGCAATTGATGCAGACTTGAACTTTGTTGGTTTTCTTGAAATGAAATTTTGATGGTCCAATGAATGACATACAGCTCATTGTACTGCCCATACAGAAGCCATGTGTCAAAATGCTAGCGTGATGTATGGCACGGCAAACATAAGGAACCTGTCACAAGTAATTATGGTATCTAGATACCTACATGCCTGGATCCATACACACGTACAGAGAAATAAGTTGAAGTATGTTTAAGCTAAGTTGATGAATAAGAAGTCAACAAGAAAAAGATGGCTGTGCATTGGCGTCCAAAAAAGTAATAGATAGAAAGTAGGAACACATCTCAAACACTGAACATATATTAACACGTTCCATGTTTCAACAAAAGCACATATGTCAGATGTGTGACATCTGCCTTGTATGGCTCACTAGTTCCCCCAAGAAATAATTTGGTGATCAACTGATATTTAGAATAAGAAATAGCAAATAGGCAAGCTTTGATTTTCCAGCCTAGTATGATGTTGGAAATAAAACCTGTATAGATCTTAGAATCATTAAGGGAAATTCCAAACGTCGGTAAGAAAAAGTTAAGAGGGTGCGGCAAATGGACAATTGCTACCAGAAAATATTTGACAAAAAATGGCAAAACAAAAATGAAAAAAATAACATCCTATAGATATCGTTCCTCACCAGTTCTAGGTGCTAACCTAATCACAACAGAGGCCACTCAGAAAATGAATTTCAAGAAAATCTGATGTATCATCAATTAGATAATAACAAGCTCATAAACATATGCCAGAAGAGGTTAGGACTATCATATATATATATGTATATAGATGTGTGTGTGTGTCTCTGTCTCTCTGTATATATATATAGAGAGAGAGAGATAACCCCTCCATATCAACCCTTAAAAATCAAAAGGATGACTGGCATCTTGACGGCCAGAGACCCACGCTGGTGCAACCCCATTTGTGGGGATTCTGCCTAGCAAGCATGAGATTCTCATGCATGCTGGGTGCAGTTTATGCCAGCAGCAGCCACAGGCACTGGGCACTGTAGCCTAGTGCACGCTGCTCCAGCTGACCATCCAATTGGCATTCTGATGCCAATCAGAGAGCCAGGGGGTTTTACTTTCCCTCTCTTTTTCCATCTGTGAACTTTTCCCTTTGTGCAATCCCTTTTATCCTCGTGAATTTAGAGCGTCGAAGGTGCATAGCATACTTTCATTCCCCTTTTTTCCCAACCATCTGATGTGTATTTATGTGATTGAATGGTCATAAAAAAGGTAACAGGAAACTTTCCTATTACCTGGTAACAGAAACACACACACACACGAACACACACATTTGCGCCAATAACTATGACATTGAGAGCAAACATGCAATCGGGTGTGGGAAAGACTGAACCTATCATTCAATTTCAAGCAAATCTGAAAGTGGAAGGATGCCTCTGGTACAGTAACCCTTTAATGATCCTACATATCCATTTCATCTCATCTTCAAAAAAAAAAAATCATCTTAAAACTTCTCAAACCCAGTTGAAATGCTATTGCCTATCTCCATGTGATGTGAGACAATGATGAAAGCCATGGTTGTCAAGGCGATCAAGGCGGTCGCCCACTGCCTTACTGCTTAGGCGACAAGGCGAGGCGCCTAGGCGAAGCCTAGTTTATATAACTAAGTACATTTCAAGAGAAGTACTACATTTCAAGAGAAGTACTACTATACATTTTCTACATACAACTGATATCTTTAGTTGATAGTAAATTTTATATTCACAAATCTTCAACATATACCTATATTTTAAAAAGCAAAAACACAATAAATGACAAACCATAACAAATTAATAAGGAGAAAACCAATAAGAATTTGAGAATACCTGTCAATCAATAAAATTTTAATCTAAAATTTGGTATTCAAATAGTTATGCTCTATATTAAAAGAAAAACATAAATATGACCCATTTCTAGGTAAATTATAAACACATCAACATAATAATTTCATAATTTTCCACTTGTCAATTACCAAAAGAAGTCACAAAAATGACACTACCTTCAAAGTGTGCACCATGCAAATATGGATCAATATCCTTAAGAGGAGGGAAGAGGAACCGACAAGGAGAAGAATCTGAGAGAAAGGGGAAAGGGAAATGGAAGTCCTATCTTCCCTTTCCAATCTTGACATATCATTGATCAATTTTTGAAAATTGCCCCTGAACCTTTGCCCAAATATTAAAACAGACCTCAAAATAAATGTGTGGATGCTCTGTCAATGCAGGCTAGGCAGGCCCAAGGTGACCTAAGTGCACCAAGCCAGCCAGGTCAGTGCCTTAATGGGTTGCTCGCCTAGGCACCTGGTCGCCTTGGGCGCCATGGAGCGCCTTGTTGCCTAGGTGACCCCATGAAAACAATGATGAAAGCCATAGAATTTATTATCATTTAAGCTTATGATCTGGCAAGGATTGACCGCAAGCCAATATTGGAAAACAGAAAAAGTACCACCCCATGGTATAAAAGCTAGTTTAGAAACAAAATAATAAAAAGAACTCTTCCTTTTCAAGGAATTTTAGATAATCAGTCCCTACCATCCATCATTACTAGGTATTAACCCTTATAATCCCGCTATGTATTTCCAACTCCCTACAATGGCGCATTTATTTGACGTAAGGTGCATTTAAAAAAAATCATGAATTTTTCCTGAAGGATTCACAAAATAAGCTGAGATTGTGAGAGTTTATAAACAAATATCAGGATGAGAAGGTTTAATCCCTAATTACAAATGATTGTGCAGTTGATATAAAAAAACATGTTCCGTTTAAGGTCTTGGAGAAGAAAATGTAAAGAATGTGGACTTCATTATGGATGGCACTGTACTACAAGTTTTCATCATATGAATTGTTTCATCGAAAAGATAAAGAAATTGGTGATGATTGATAGCAAAATCAAAGTCACGTGGATGACATTTAAATGGTGTCCGGTATATCTTATGACCGTCAAGTAATACTAGGACTTAAAGAAAATTTTGATAAGGTAATTACAAATTTACAGCACTTACTTTATTATGTGGACATAAGTATTGGTACAGAAAGGTACTTCATAACAAGTTGAAGATTACGAACATGACGGCATTTGGGTGGAGTAGCTGCAAGACCTAAGGGATAGGGTAAAAGACAAAGATTCTAGAAAGGAACCAAAAATGTGCAGATGAGAACATGTTTAAGGTGACAAAAATGATGATACTAAGGTCGATGAGTGGCAGAAGTCCACGAAATAGAATAACAAAAGATGACATAGGGAGGCTTAGTGTACCATTGGCCAAGAAACAATGTTTGAGAGACAGTCATGCTAAACATAGATCTTTCGGGAAGGTTGCCAAAAGATGGCAAAACTTCCAAGCCCGATGTCGTGCTAACTGTTGTTCTGATTTTCCTTCTTATCTATCTTCTCCTCTGATGATTAAAAAAATGAAAGCGACCATCCTCTAAAGAAGATTACTCATCTATGCTGAATTGTAAAGAGGGAAGACCTAAGAAGACTTGGATAGATGTTGTAAAAGGCTTGTGGATTTGCTCAAACGTTGTAGAGGGACTTACAGTTTCAAACGTTGTGGATTTGTATACTGCGCTCCAAGGTGAAAATTTAGCCTCGGGACTCTCATAATGATCCCAAAGCTCAACACATATGTGCATATGTAGTTCTTAAATTGTGACAATATTTTCTTGCATGTTGTAAGCCTCAGCTTGCACTGGGAAACGGGGAGGACAGAGTGGGCTCCTGAAGTGCACCTGTCCTCAATTTCTCCTTGGGACCACTCGAACCCATAGCCTCCAATCCTGAGGGGAGCTTCTCCGGCCAGCCATGCCAATAGGCCATGGGTAATTGTTAACGTATTTTGGATCTACATATTTCTCTACTCCAGTCTTGTCTCTCCTTTTAGTATGCCTCAAATGAGACTCTTTGTTTCTTACACTTTTCATTATAAATTGAAATAACGTATATTACTTTCGGGAAAAAAAATGAAATAACGTATATTACAGTAGTTTGCTAAAATTTTGTTTCACTTTAGTTGGACAAGTTGTTATTACTTATTTTATATTTTATTGCCTCATCAGCCAGCCTGGTAACACGAACTAGAAAGTTTGAAACTTTCTATTGAAATACAAGCCTGCTCCTGTTTGCCAACTAGTGTCAGTTAAGGTTTAATGTAACAAAGAGGAGACTGGCATCATGTTGACAACCAAAAATAAAACTGAATTCCAAACTTTTGGGATTTGGTCATCTGTGTTCGAATTGACAGGATCACTTTTATGACGATGATTATGGTGATAAAACAGGGTCCTAGTCTGAACTCCATAAGAATCCTGATAAGTTCAAGATTGTGAAGTCTTTGGGACCACATCGAAGGAAATAGGAAAAACTTCGGGAATCATATTCAAGGATCAAGATGGGTGGCATATTTCATCCTTCAGCAAGCCAACGAAGTTGTACTTACATATTCATCCTAGTAATTTGGGGGCTGAAATAATCAAATGTACAAAGATATTTAAAGAAATATGGTATACATATTTTTCATTCTGCAGGTACTCACACTAGATTTTCTGTGTGTTAGGTAAAAAACTCCTAGTCCTTCAATTTAGTGCAAACTTTGCAAAATACTCAAAGATCACATTATTAACATTTCCCAGCATCCCAGCCCATGACGATACTCAAGTAACATAGTCTAAGAATATCTTGTATCTGATATGTTCAGCACACATGGTCAGGATCCACACATAATGTTCAAGTTGAGCTCCTGTCACAACCTTGATCATAGAATGCATCATTTTAGTCATTCACTTCATGTTAATGGACTAAAATCTTGTCAATAAATAATCTTTGCAATATGACTCGAAGAAACAAAGTTATAAGCATATACCAGAATTCTCCAACAGAACTTGAAGTTTCGAAATGAAAACAATGACAACTCGCCTAGTAGAGTCTTGATGATTATAAATGTGGTGGAGATTAAGGAGGTTAGAAAACTTGCAGGGAGGTCTTGAACTGCACCAAATATAATATTGGGGGGGGGGGAGGACGGTGGAATTCAGAAAGGGAGTTTTTCCCTTTTTCAATTTTCTTTGTTATTTTGTGGTTGCCTGACGTTACATGGTGAAGTGCTTCATCGCTTCAGGAGTAACCCCATTAGGTGGATTCCACCACCGCCCACTCTTAGAAGCAACTATGTTATGCTATAAATATATCGATCCACTTTCTAAGGAAACCTGAAAATTTCCAAATATACCCTTTTAGGAGCTGAAATCTCGGAAAATCCACAAAATGACCACATAAACCCTCCTTCCCCCCACCCCCAACACGCCTACATCAATGCTTGATTGTTGGTACAAAATTATCATCATGACTACAAGTCAGAGTCCCATGTTTCCTTCCTTGAACTAACAGATGTTTTGACATTATGAAACGTGAATTGTGTCCCAACAACTAATGGTCATCATGAGAGGTAAAAACAAAAGGAGAAATTGTGAGAAAAGTCAATCTGCCACGGTATGTATATACTTAAGAGTAGGACATCACCAATATGCCACGTGTAAACATAAAACAATAGACATTCTTCACTATAATGAATAAAGAAAACAAACAAAGACCCAGGAGACACCATGTAGGGTTATGCTAAAGCCCCTCTGATGTTAACCATGAGGATAGAGTACAGCTCTCCATCTTCTAATATCACAAACTCATCAAAAAACATAGGGTTCTCAATTGTTAAGTTTATATTTCAGAAGAAAGGTTAATCTGATCATGTGATGTCACTAGGAACAAAAAACTTACATTAAACAGAAAGCATTAGTATGAAGGGAATGAATGAAACTAACAATATCTGTCAGAACAGAGAATATAACATTCATGGAAGATCTTTTACCAAGTGTTCTCCTTTTTCCCACCTCTTTTAAGAAAATTCCCTTACAATTAAAAGAAGATAACACAATATTGGAAAGAATCATAAACATCACATATTATCATCTGATCATAGCATTGGGACAGCAATTCTGCATTTTTCTCCCTTGACAAGAGAGCATGTACAAGACCCATACATCTCTGGCCTTTAACTTCGCTTAGTTGTTGATTGTGATTACATAGAGAAAAAGCAAAACATCAAAAGCAGAGTGAATTGTGTACATCTATGATGGTATCACCAACTTATAAGTCATCTCCTTTGGAAGAAAAATGACAGCTGCATTTTCCTGGCATCCTGAAAAAGAATGGAGAATCATACTTAAATAGAGAGGTCAACTGGTACTATTACTTGTAACCCGATCATCACAAGTCCTCCCCATCTGAACATTTCTAGTAGAGTAAATTACGAGAAAATATTGGTATTACTAAATAAAGCCACACAAGATACAGAGGCAAATCTTTCACTTCTATACCATAGGAAAATAGATGATCCTCATATCACATCAAAGTGCAGTATATGACATCATCAAGAGCCCACCCTTGGATGCAAAATGCATCAGACTATGTCTTCTAATATCTAACAGTTTTACTGCTGATTGGTTTCTTTTTGCTGATAATCAGTAGTCAGAAAAATAATAATGCAGCTTCAGCCTGCATTGTAAGGGCAAATATTCTGTGTTCTTAAATAAACACCATAGGGAGAATAAGCATCCAAGATCTAATATAAAGCACAACTTCTGCTTCATATGCTTATAGCTATTCCTTAATATCTAGGCAATGGGAGATATGCTCATTGTAGAATACAAAACTTGTGAAAGTGGTGAGAAGAAGAAATGTGATATACAAACATCAAAATCCGTGCCAGCTAAATTTGATGAAGTTGAATGCCCTTACCAATGGAAAATGCTCTCAGTTCAAAAGGAATCTCAGAATTGAAAAAGAGAGCTGTTTTTGAATGCCTCCTAGCCTCCTAGCAACGGCTGCACTAGCAACTGTTATTGAACTAAAGGAATGGACCATGGACAACAACATTTCTCATTTTATTATGCTGCTTCTTAACAAAGTATTAAAAACCGGTTTTAGAAACCAGATTGGTCTTTAGCCAGTTCCAAGGCCAGTTCTTCGCATTTACAGCCTATTGGGAACTGGACCGATTCTGATCTGCTTCAGCCGGTTCAAGTCCAGTTTGGCAGGTTTTTAGTAGCATGTTTCTTAACCACAGGAGAAAAACTTAAGAATCCAATCCAAGAAACTTCACATGCATTCAAATATCTGAGGGCTAAGGTTCTTGGTACACCAATAAAATGACACAATGTGATCAACTAAACAAAACAGAAACAGCAAAACAAAGTAAGATAATTAAAACACCATATTCCAACAAAAGATAGAAATCATACATCTCTAAAATTGATTCTTACATTCAACATGCAAGCATACATATGCCTAATTAAAGAAAGAAAAGCTACTAAAATCACATTCTTCAACATCATGACATTGATCGGACAATAAGTTTTCCAATAGATTTTGCTTAAAAAGGTAACCATCTTCGCAGGAAACAAAACAAGCAGATAACACAAGAGGTCATCAGTCAATCTCTTCCCATTAAAACAGGCACTTTCCATCCTTACCAAGCCATGTTGTTCTCCAGCATGGAAAGTGATCCTCCGCTGCTCCTCGGCCGCCGCATAGAGCTGGGAGATGGAGTTAGCTGCCGCAGTAAAGTTCTGGAACACCATCTTCTCAAGCTCCTCCAGCACGGCAGCGTCAAGCGCCTTCTTCTTCTTGGCCATTCCTCACTGCCTGTGGACTGCCCCACCCCACTCCTAACCCCCTGGCTCCCCTCAAGAAGCTTCCTTTTCAGTCCTGTGCCACCCCCACCCCAAGAACAACCAGAGGAGCCAAGATGTAGACGGAAGCAACCCAGATGGACAGTGGGTCCCCTTGTCTGTTCTTCTAGAGCCCTGACAGGTGCAGGAACTGCTTCGGGTGAATCGAACGCCCAACGGAGGGAGAACCCAGATAGGTGTTGCCAGCGAATTCCCCCAATTAATGACCAGTGCCAGTGACTCGCCACTCAAGGTTCTGCACAAAGTACATGCCCACCCTCTCCTGCCTCCTCTCGCCCCTCCCCCTCTTCGTCTTCTGATTACTCTCTCTTTCTCTCTCTTTGTGCTGCACACCCTCTTTCTCTAATCCCCCTCCAGCTGAGAGAAGAGTACGAGGGTAAAGCGTGTGCCGGGGGTCAGGGTAAGTAGCCGTAAATTTGGAGCTTCTGCGATGGCGTGCGCTCCCTTTTTTCCGTGCCAGATGGCCGCTCTTCCGTCTCTCTCTGTGGAATGTGGCCTGCACTTTCTTGGGTGCTCACACATTTATGGCCGAGGGGAGCAGAGAAGAACATGTGCCCCGTCGGTTACAAATCCTCAAAATTTAATGGCGTGCGGCTTGCAGATGCATGTGGAAGTACTCCGATGCCACAGAAGGCGGCTGCAGTGAAGATGATGCATCAGGCACCGTGGGGATGGGTTCCCTCACCCCTCCCACCCCAAACAATGTGGCTGTTCCTCGTCATACTCCCAAACAATGTGGCTATCAAAACAACTGGGGGACTGGTGGTCAGAGTTGTGAGACCCCCAGTTTTGAACTTTTTTTGTGATGTCTATAAAAAGTTAATAAATAATAGATGAGTAGAAATCATTTTGATTTTTCTGATTTGACCATCTAATTAGAGCTAATTTTTGAAATATTAGATGCAATGTATGTGGAAAGCGCCCGGCATATTCTGGGAGTACCACCTCTTGCCAATGACAATCCTCTGGTCTTTGACTTGTATGGTCATTTCATGTATGAACTAATGAGAGGATTGTCTCTATCTGGGTTCACCATTGTCTCTCCCCCTTTGTGGACTTTCAATTTGGGGAGAAGGGAAGGTAGAGATTAGAGAGGATTTGTTTTTCGGAGATGGCGGTAAACTTAGCACAGTGATATTTGGATCTACACAGAACGTGATAGATCTGGGTTCAGAGAGGATGTTACTATGTTAGGAATGGTGGTCTCTCTTTGTGATGGTGTAAATCCCATTTTACACATGCCATTATGTTCTCATCAATTATGTGATGTGCATGCATGATGTAATGTATTTGCTCATCATGCATTATATAGGCACTCTATATCTCACAGAGATAACATGATTATCATGGAGACAACATTATTATCATAATGCCTTTTTCTCGTCAACTTTAGATTGGCTGAAGACTCAGAATCTTGGAAACATGAGAGTGACTTTTCTAAATTGCTGTTAGCCTTCTCCAGTTTGTTCTTTCAGCAATGTTTCTAATTACACTTACAATTGAGGGGATTGTATGTTGCTTCCGGTAAAAGAGAGAAGTGCCTTTTTTTCTTGCACAGTCCACAGAGGAAAGAAGTCAATCAATCCAGGAACAGTTACCTGGGGTGTTTGTTTGCATCCTTTTGCAGGGAAGGCCTTTTTGAGCTTCCACACCCTTGGGTCAGTTGTTCTGACTGAAGTAGAAATATCGGATTTTGCAAGCTATCATTTGTTAGTAATATCTGCCTGGCAGTCATGAATAGAACTTTCCACACGGAGAAAAAAACAAACTTTCAGAGGAGAGACTAGACGGTTAAAAAAAGAGAAATTATTGTTCCAAGTGAAATTGTAGATATATCGCTCCTGAAAAAATATTAGCATTGTAGAGGTGAAAAAATAGTCTCTCGAATCTCGCGTCACACTTTTAATATTTATTTATTGGGGAAGATCGTCCGACCACCCGTGGAAGTTTGCAAACACCATAAGAATGACGTCAGGAGGAGTCCTGGGCGTTACCCCATGGAATAACCCTCCAATTCTTAAGTCGTGACCTTATTATGTGGGGATCAAGGGAGGATGAAGAAGAGAGAAGAAGATGAGAGCAGAGCAATCTCACCTGGAGTGAGGACTAGACTTCCGGAGGTGCTCGCTACACCCAGCGGGTGCTTGGAGAGTGTTCGGTAGGCTAGAGGCGTGCTCGGAAGCGAATTGGGGCTCTCCTCTGTAGATAGCTCTCTCTGTTTGCAGGCGTTTGTAGCTGTCAGTCTGTCTCTCTGTGTCTCTCTATCTGTCTGTGACTCTGTCCCTGGTCGAAGGTCCATTTATAGAGGTTGTCCTGGCAGTGGAGACCTATCCCTTAACAGGGAAGGGTGTGAGTCGTGGGGTAACGTCTCCCTGCGATCGTGGAGAGTTTCCCGTTGTGCGTCCGTTCATCTGAGGCCGGACAATCTTTAGACGAGTCTTACGGCACTTGTGGGGCATGCTCGCCTTTATCGAAGTGGAGACCGATGATGGTGGGAGTAACGTTCGGTCGTCAGAGGGTCATTCGGTGTCTGGTATGCCTAGGTCGATGCCTCTCATGAGCTGACGAATCCGATGGCTGACCTTATTAGGCTACCTGGTGTGGGCCGTCGACTGTCGGGGGTCCGCTACACATTTCGCAGACCTTGGGCCAGCACGGGCCTGGCGTTAACGGGCTACACATAGGCCGTATGGGTTTTACCCTCCTCAAGCATATATATCACTGTTATTTTGAAAAGTTTGTAGATATGCCATCGTGGTTAATTTTCGTCGACATGGCCATGAATATTCTTCATAGATGTCAATATTCTCGTTAAATGAGGGTATTTTGATCAAAATACGCTTCCGTTAATCCTCACGTTAGTTTAAGGAGAGTTCAAGAAGGGAAAATGGTTTCCTCCCATCCCCTTCCCACCACACTCACAATCTTGCTGGTTCTCTATTGAAGTGCCAAGAACAGGAGAAATCAGTCGGCGAGGTGAGCGGGAAAAAGGAGATATCGGCCAGCCAGCTTCGCCCTTCATCTTTGCTACCCAGATTCACACACCACCATCCTCCCTTCTTTTCATTTAGATTTTCTTGCTCACTTCCAAATATGGATATGAGTCAGGATTCATCCATTAGAATTTCTTCCCAAACATCCCATGGACAAGTTGAATCTCCCTTGTGCTTTTGTCAGTGGCCCTGTAGGATGTTCAACTCTACCGGGGAAATAAGTAAAGGAAGGTGTTCTTATAGTTGCTCTAGATGGGCGGTAAGTAGCATCAACTATAATTTTGCTCAGACTAAATTTTACTGACGCATTACCTAATTTTGCTGTTGTTGAAATCTACAAAACCATGGTTTTGTGGATTCAACATGGTATCAGAGCATGGTCTTGGCCCAACTCCTCTTGTCACCTCCACCCGATTAATATCCACGGCCCATCTTGGCCGTGAGGGGGAGTGTTAGAATATTTGGACACAGTCCCCCTTGGGCAATAGTCCCGTATTGGTTAAATGAGTGCTTATGACCCTGGGCCTGTGTATCTCAACGCCGCGGTTTTGTGGATTTTAACATGGTATTAAAGCATGGTCTTGGCCCAACTCCTCTTGCTATCTCCACCCAATTAATGTCCACGGCCCATCTTGACCGTGAGGGGGAGTGTTAGAATTTGGGCATAGTCCCTGGGCAATAGTCCCGTATTGGTTAAATGAGTTGTGGTTCATGTACTTACGACTCTAGGCCTGTGTATCTCAACACCGCGGTTTTGTGGATTCAACATGTTTGTGGATTTCAACATGGTATCAGAGCATGGTCTTGGCCCAACTCCTCTTGTCACCTCCACCCGATTAATATCCACAGCCTATCTTGACCGTGAGGGGGAGTGTTGGAATATCGGGGTATAGTCCTGCTTAGGCAATAGTCCCTTATTGGTTAAATGAGTTGTGGTTCATGTGCTTATGACCATGAACATGTGTATCTCAACACCACGATTTTTTGGATTTCAACAGCTGTGACTTTTAATTCTGCTATATTTGATAGACATGAAATGATTGCGGTTACTTTAGTTGGGTGGATGATTTTCATCATTCGACTGTGGATCTAAAGTACGAGATTAAAGTTCTATAGAAGAGTTTTGAAAATAAAATCGAAGATCTAGAGCACAAGATGGAATCTACAATAACCCTACTGAAGATATGTATCTTTGTAGTTATCTATATTTTTTGTGTATTTTTTCTTTAAAGTTTAAGTGTAATGTAAAGATCCCAGTCGATATAAATGTTATGTAACCACCTCAGCCGTTTTAGAGTTTAATTGTCATCAGACTTTTCTTTTTGACTACCTTTTAAATGTGTCTTGTAATGAAATGTTGGCAACTAGGTTCTAGGTCTACTAAAACTAATGTAATGATTGAGTTGCAATGTATCTTGTCATATTAGTTATTTCACAAATAGCTCTTCTTTTAATAGCTTCTTACTTCATCAACATTCAAACAAGATTTGAACCCCTTGTTTAACCTTGTACACATTGTAAAACCACTTCCTAATCTATAGAATGCCACTGCGTTAAGCATTCTCAAACCACATACCGAGCAACTCAATTCTTCTGAACATCTCTCAACCCACATTCTCATATAACATATCAAGCACATAAGTTACAACTAAGCATACCTAAGTTACAACTGAGTATACCAAAAACATAAGTTACAATTGATAAGTGATAAACATTTCTCAACTGATATTATCATATCACAAAGGGTTTTTGCATAACAAAAAAGCTTGCAACTAAGCATATGTCATTTACTGTAAGAGTCATTACAAATACCAACTGACAACAACCCACTGCATTCAAAATAAGCTCACAACTGAGCCAATGTCATTAGCTTTAAAAGTCATTACAAGGACCAACATATAATATAACATCCTAAAATCACATAAAAGAAGCTCATTACAAGGACCAACATATAACATCCTAAAACCACATAAAAGAACCTCACAACTGAGCATATGTCATTGACTTTAAAGTCATTACAAAAACCAACTATGATACTGTCATTGAAAGTCATTACAATATCCAACTGTGATTACAAAATATGACTTCACAGTCAAATCTGATTATTACATCCTATATTTGTCCGTCACTGCACAAAATATCCCTGCACCTAAAAGTTTCTACATCACCAACTAGGCAGCTGTCCTCACTCCCCTTAACGTGGTCGACTCACAGTGACGGACACACTGCCACTTACAGCAGGCCATGCGCCACTTATCATAGTAGGCACATGTAACCTTCTATTTGGAATAGCCACTCCCCTAAAAATAATAGACAAAAAATTAGTCAATCTCCCTACATCAGCCAACCTGAATAAAATAGAAGGTTTAACATAGAACCTGGTTGAAGCACGTATGTTCTTGGGAGTGGCGTTAGTGTTGGCCGTTGTACCTTCGCTCCTTGGTCTATCTGGTGGCCTAGGACTTACACGAGGAATCATTAAACAAATTGAATTATTAGCAATGATTCACACAAGGAATACTTAGATAGATTGAATTATTAGTAGCAATGATTAAGTTGTATGCTATGTTATACCTCGCATTAGGTGGTTGACTAGTAGGGTTGAGTGAGTTCTTGCATTTCTTTGTATAGTGGCCATACTCCCCACACTTCTTCCATTTATGATGTCTTTTCTTAGTCTTCTAGTGGCTATCTTCACCTCTAATTCTCTTCTTCCTGGGTTTGTCAGGTGGCCGCCTGACTTTGGGGGGCAGAATTGGATGATCCAATGACTTCCTTGGCCACTGTTTCATGTCAGGCATTGGAGAGATATGTAGGGCAAAGATAACTTTATACATGTCCACAAAATAGCATTTATCCACATAACTTCTCACTCAACTCCCCTACACATGGCAAGAAAAGATGCCACATGCACACATGGAAGATCAATCAGTGGCCACCTTTAACAAGAGCATATTGTGTCCTTAATATTTACAACTATTCTCTCATGGGGATTGTCGACCTCTCAAAAAAGGGTGGATTTGTGGATTACATATCCCCCCAAACCTCTATTGATTTCTTGCATGTGGCTTCTAGCCTTCAAAACAAGATTGTCCTTCCATTTAAGTGCTTTCCTCCTCAATTCTATGGTCTTCATTATCTGCCCATGTGTGGAGTCAATGTTGTCTAATATAATCTTGTATCTGACTTGCCCAATGAATGCATTAAATGATTATGAAAGATTATAAGGTCGTGACATTTTTGCCTCTCGGCCAAACATGCTCTGACTCTATTTTTCACCCTTCATAGTAGCTTGGTCCAAATAATGGAAAGCATCAACATTTTCTTCTTTGATCTATCTCATGTACTCTAAAAACCCTTCCCTCATAAAGCATCTTGTTGCATTCCACACCATTCCTTCCATTTTTTTCCTGGGTATTTTTTATTGAAGTTTTTGTACATGTCTCACACATGTTCTACGCTCAACATCAAGATAATGCATCCTTATTCCCTCTTCCAAACCTTTCTACTTGTCTGTTATTAGAACCAATCCCGAGACCTCCCCAATGACTTCCTTCAGTATATGTAAAAACTAGGACCAACTTACTTCATTCTCAGACTCTATCACAACAAATGCAACTGAGAAAAGACCATCATTCCTATCCAATGCCACTGCATATAGCACATCCCCAAGAAATATTATTTTCAGATAAAATCCATGCATCCGGAACAATAAGTGAACTATAGCCCCTCACAAATCTGGGTGTGCAAGCTTTAAAAGTAACAAAGAACCTGAGAAATGTATGATCTAAATATGTCATGTATGTAATCACACCGCCAGGATTTCTAGCAAGCAACTCCTTATGAAGGTCTCCCTCTCGACCATAAATTTCCTCCCATGACCCATGTATGGCCATCATTGCTAATTCCTTAGCTCTCTACAACCTATGGTAAGGTAAGTATCCTTCGGCCTCCAATGTCATTTTTTGGGGCCAATGTCCCCTTCAATGATTAGCAGAGGTTTAACCTTTGTAGCAACCAACTTTTGAGTGACTATTTTGTTCCAAGCCACGTTATCCCTAGGACATGTGTGCTCCCCTTTGACTGTCTTAATCTGAAATGCTATCCTATTGGGCAACCTAGAGGTATGCATCCTCCATTCACATTTCTTATAACCACATTCCCTTATGAGCCTAGTGGGGTTACTCCTATATGTCTTAAGGTAACACTCTGTCTTCACAAAGTATTGATGCATGGCTAGGAGAAGTGTTTCTCAGTCTTGGAATGTTGTCCCCACTTCAATATTGGGGTAGCCATCACTAGTTTGTAATTTTTCCATGTAAATGCCCCTACCATCTTGTACAAATGACCGATAATCATCTTCATCACTGGATAGTAGGCTGTGGTAGTTATTCTCATACTTAAGTTCCTAGTCTGAGTTACCCTCATCCTTATCCTCATATCATTGTGGGTGTGAATCATCAACACCCTATGGCTGTTCATCACCCTCAACTTGTACCTCCTCATCACCAACACCCTATGCTTCCTCAACACCCTCGACTTGTGCATGCGATTCTTCTTGAGTTTGTACAATCATCAAAATTGTCTATGCACTCTCTTCAAGATGACTTCCAGTTTGGACACCAGCCTCTTCAGTCTCACCTTATCTTGCAATTTCATCTTCCACTGTAATAAAATCTCTAATATCATATGGGAAATCTAGGGCATCAACGTCCACAAACTCCTCCTCAACCACAGGTTCTTTCCCCTTCCCCTTCCCCTTATTGCTACTACCTTTTCTCTTAAGTGGACATTTCCTCACATTGTTGCCGCCCTCATCTTGTGATTGTATTTGATTACTTACAAACTCTACTGTAATAACTATATGTTATAGTGCCTTTGGCTTGACAATAGTCAAACATCATTAATATATCGTGATCATTAACAATCACTTGGTGCCTTTTAGGCCTTCATCTGGGTACCCTCCACATTATGCTCACAACATCATCCAAACCCCACTTAATCAAATTGCACAGGAGACCAAGCAAGTCCTTCATGTTTGCATAATCTCTGTAAATGTGATAACGTTTCTACTTTATTAGGTGGTGGACCAGTCTACTAGCATCTCCTTTCACATTCTTCCAGTGGCCCCATATTTGATTAGGAAGGTGTACAAGTCTGATTCACCTTCCATCCTGTAACATATATAATATGAAAAACATACAAGACACAAATTTGAAGTTACGTCTGCACTGTGAGCCCGCTTAGGGTTTGCCTGGGAGATCGGACAAATGTGAGAGGTGAAGGGGTAAATAGGGTTGGAGATGGAGATACTGAGTGAGAGGAGTGGCAGACCGCAATTCCATCGTGGGCAAGATGACTCATCCAACGTTAGGATGCATGACTACTCTCCTTCACCAGCAACAAGCGATTAGGGGTCTTGGGAGAAAGGGAGATTAGGGTTCTTGGGTGAAAGGGGGTTCGAGAAGAGGGGAAGCTAGAGTTGTTGGGAGGGATGGGGTTCGACTATGTTTCCAGGGTTGACTTAGGGTAGTTTTAACCGAAGGTAGTATAGTCATTTCCTACATCTAGTTAGCCTTAACTATAGTTAAGTAGACATGTTGTAATGCCGGGCTACGGTGATGATATATCTTCATTTTTTTCATAATAGTGATGATATATGTGTTAATATATTTTCAGAAGTGATATATCTATACTTTTACCTGTGACAATGATTTCTATGAAAAAAATCTTAAAAAATTGGGCCTAATTTCACACGTTTCTCATGTTGAGGTTGGAAATCCCTGTAAAAGAAACATTTTCAATATATAATTTTCAGTTTAAAATTTCTCTAATCTTTCATATCTATGAATTAGCATTTCCATTGTAGACATTCGTTGATAAGTCCTAACAATTACATATTTATTGTTAATGACTGTTTAAGAAGTCTCCTGTAAACATCCAAGGGATTTGTTTATAATCTTGCGGGGCATTTCCTACATAACATGAGACTTTAGGAGTTACATGTAAATATCTAGATTGGAGGGCTGCTCGTAAGTAAACTAGTAAAGATCATAGGCTACGCACACACTTTCTATACTTACGTATATCGTGATTTGTGTAATATAAACACTAGCCTTAATGTTTTGTAACTTGCATGCAACTAGGCCACGATCATTTTTTTGGCCAAGGCAAAAAGATGATATTTTTTCATGAATTTTTTTGCACATACACCCTCTGGAAATTGACAGCTGTAAATTTCCTAGAATATATTGCTTATATAACCTTAGTACGTAAATTTTTTGCGTACTTGCCATAATATCAGGTAATTCAGGCAGTGTATACTTCTTTGTTAATCACTGTATGCATATGTGTAAATCTGTCTTGGTTTTACCTATTTGTCCAGTATGAGAGGGTAAATCACACCTTTGACGTTAGCAAGGATATTGTTGTCCACAAAAGCCTAATAACTAGAAGTGACAAAAGAATACTCTTGGCATATTTGGTTTCTTTGAAATAAAAGTCTACTATGAGGCAGGATTTGATGTCTCGGACGTCTCGACTGTCCCGGTCGTCTCAATCGTTCCGGTCACGGTTCGGGATGAGACGGAATGATACCGTCTCGTTACATATCGATCAATCCCGTCAAATGTTAAAATAAAAAAGACTCTTTATATATAATATATATATAATAATATAATAAAATTTTTAACTCATTTGGTTAAGTTATTTGTGTGCTTCGTTTAAGACATCTTGGACTTAAATCTAGAATCGACGAAGACACTTAACCATCTTACTTATAAAATATTTTACATTTAAAATAAAATATTAAATATATGGAGTGTCTCGGTCACGACCCATGACCCGGACATCTCACCCACCGCATGAGTCGGGTTGGTCGTGCAGGTCGGACCGTCACGTATCGGGATTGCAAACCCTACTACGAGGGTAGAATGATAAAAATTTAAACAAAGAGAATATAATAACAGACATATATTTAAGAAGGCTAAATGCATAAAATTTCACATAACACGTATACACATGAAATATCCTTCTCTTTGTAATCACTCGGAGAGGACAAATAAGCTGTTGACATTCGTAAAGGTGTGCATAAAACATTGGCAGTTAAAACTTAATAGGTGAAACCATGAAGAAATATTTTGGACGTATCTAACTCACTTATGTGGCGGTATAACTACGTAAAGTTCACGTCATAAAATAACATAAGAAAATACATTTGTAGACATAAATTTCATATAAGAGAGCAAGGTTTCCTGTATTGCCAGGGATCATATCGATTGGCCGGTGGCATGGTACTGGATGATATTATACTAATATGTAAGGTTTGTCGACCGTGTGTATCAGTTGTACCGATATTTTATCGTTACAATATAATACGGCATCATATCATACTATATCATCTTATACGATCATATGTTAAGAATAAATAATTATTTAATAAATACATGTTATAATAAAATTTGATAAAAATATACATAATTTAATGGTTAATAAGTATGTTAGATATTTGTGAGGTTAAAAATTCAAATCTCATAATTGATATGAATGTTTTATTCATTTTTTTAAAAATAATGAAAAAATAAAAGAAAATAGTGTGTATCATGAGTTTTGAACTCCGATTTCAGCACTCTAAAACTAAACTACCTATAAAACTACATTTGATGTAAAATAAAATAATATATATATAATATTTTAAAGAAGATAAGTAGTGTATCGGTAACGTATCACGTGTCGATCGTACCGTTCATCAGTTGATATCGATCGTACCGATCACCGGTTGATACAGTCCGATACGTGTAATATGGGACGTATCATATCGATTTATCAAATTGACGCGGTCGGCGTCGGAGGAAGGATCGACGACAGCTCCGAGGGGACGAACAGGACGGGATAGCTTGTTACCTCACGCAGCTCGGTCTCACGCCGGACGGTCTCACACCGGGCAACACTCTATTCTCACAAGGGAGTTAGAGGGAGGGAAAAGCACAACAGAGGAAGGCTCTCACGTACAAACTAACTTTCATTCAATTCATCATGTTACAAACCTTCATTAGCCCCCCTTTATATAGAGAAAGTCATTACATTCTTACCTTTAAACTTCTCCTATTTGCATATATGACATAGCCTAATAAAACAAGACTCAACAACTCACCTTTGACTTGTGGGTTTAATAAAAATAAAATACACATGTCTTTTGACCAATCTTGCTTAATAAAATAAAAGTAAATACACATGTAGTAATACATATATTTTACACACGTACATACTCAATACTCAAATACATATAAATACACACAAGTATCTACTCAGGATGTCGAGTCTTCGAGTGAGTATCGAGCCACAAGCTCGGTGTCGGGACAGTGCGACGTCGATTCCGAGTAGTGAGTCCAGTACTGGGTCCGGTGTCCCCACCACAAATCATGCTAATATGTGACGACACGTGTGAGTTTTTTTATTTGTAAAATATATATTTTCAAAAGTAAAGTTGTTTAAGTTAAGTTTAAACTTCTGAAAATAGTGAATTTAACTTTACGTAGGATCTATGTAACTTGATTAAGTAACAAAAAATAAAAAATTGATTTCAAAAGATCCACCATTCCCATTCAATTAATAATAACATAAAAGGTTAAACGTCTCATAATCATTTGTGTCAAAATGAGATGAAAGTACACACCTATCATCCTTATGACCTATAAAGTTTAGTTATATTTTAGTGGGTGGAGATATATGTGGATCTCTTTATATAACTCTGATCAGCATCATAAATGACGATGCATGTGTAGTGATGAATGGTACATGAAATTCTATAAAAAAAAAAACTCTCACTACACTAGCTAGTGCATCCCTGGACCTAAAGGAGTCAGAGTGGATAGGTGATACTTGAACTCTAGAGGAGGATGTAGTCTCAGGTCTCCTAACAGTAAGAGAGTCATACTGCAACATTGTTCAAAATTAGACTCGGGCATCCCATAGAACAGAAGGACAAGTAACAGAATCTAGGCCAACTCCCGTGAGATGCTCAGGAAATAAGGTATTATGGTAACGTGATGTCGACAATAAATATAATGAATGTGTCGATCACCCTCAATGATTTATCCATATGTCCAGATAGACTGGCGTCAATCAGACGACGTTTACAAAGTTTAAAATTTAAGATTTATTAATTGAAGAGCCAATACAAAAGATAAGTGGATAACTAAATAATAATAATACAATAATTACTTAAAATTAAAATAAAAAAAGAACAACCAATGACTATTCTTCTATATATGTGTTCACATAACCGTCATAATAGGCTATGTAACCCCTATCTCCAACCAACTGAACATTGTGTATCGCCATTGAGTATGATCGATAGTCACTTACAACACGTAGGAAGCATTTGAGATGTGATACATCTTCATATACTTCTCGTACTACTGAGAACCTTGGTGGTACACAATCGGAGAAGGTTGAGGAAAGGAAGGATGACCATAACCATATGCTCATGGAGCTAGATAAGCATAGCCTCCTATAGAGTATGAGTGTGTTTGGGAATATGTAGACTGCCCTCTGAATTATCGTCACCCTAGAATCGTTATCATCATTGTCCATGCTCGGCATTAGATGGACAATAATTACGTGTGCTCAATATCTCAAAGTTCATCTTCAATTCTAGTCTGTGATGGATCAGACGGAGGAGCCTCATCTTATGTACTCCCCAAATGAGTCGGTAAATCTTAAAGAGAGAGATATAAAGAACAAGTGCAACTAAATAAATCAAACAAGGCATGAATCCCGTAATAAAAAAGGCATGAAACTCCTCTTCTCCTTTCAAGTGCCAAACACTCCATATGGTTCAACTGATTCCAACAATTAATAGCTTTGTGGATAAATAATTGTTTCTGTCTCAATTTTAAGCATGCTCTCCACATATTCATACGAAGAAAAGGCTAATTATTGTACTTTCATAAAATATTCCTCATACATCCACATAACACTTTAAAAAAAAATGTCAGGATCCTCATATGATGATATGTAATATGGCAGTAGTCGGATTTAGATGACATCAGATGTTAACTCTCGAAAATTAATGCTGGCTTCTCATTGGTGGAAATTTGGGAAATTAGATGTTAGCTTGATGAGTTCACGACCGATACGGGCTTAGTGTTAACCTAAGAATGGAATATAATCCAATCACTAGAACGTGCATTCAACGTTGGAGGCGTAGAATGATATTTTTTTAGATAGGTATTTGTTTGTTTTTAATGAGGACGGGGAATTGGATGGATCTCTCCTAAGGAGAGGATGTGACGAGACTATCACGATAAGTCATAAGTTTAGATGAAGAAATGTCAGTCAAAGAGAAATATTTTTGAAGTTTATATTTATATTAATCCATATGTATATAATATTTTTAAAATTATACATATAAGATGATTATATTTTATAATAATCTCCATAAGACTTCTTCTGCCTGCTTTATGATTTTTATCTTAAAAATATTTGGATTAATCTCTTTTTGGTAGTATTATCAGAATCGGATCGGATCGGTCGGTCGAATCCCGGTCTGGTCCGGTTCGACTGTGAATCGGTCTAAGAATCGATCCGATTAAGTCCGATCCAATCTAATGTTAAAGAATCGGACGAACCGCGATTCGACGGGTTAATCGGTCCGAACTAATTCGACCTGATTCACACTTCAAAAAAAATATATAAATAAATAAATATTCAAAATGATATGTACGTGTGAACAAAAGTATATTATTATTATTGATTTGTTGTTATTTATCATTTTATTTTAGATATATTTAAAGTTTAAATATTTAAAGGAGTATAAATGTCAATTATGAAGAGTGAACGCCAATGAAATATTACACAATTTTAAGATCAATTTATTTAATCATGTTATTGTTATTTTTTTACTTGTATAGTTAGTAGTTACATAATCAGGATTAATAATTATATATGTATGTTTATTTATTTTGATCATTATATTTTATTTCTTATTATCTTAAATTATAGAATGAGATCGAATTATATATTAATATTATAATGGCATCATAGTTCAAGTCGATTTAATTAAACAGGTCAAATCGATTGAAATCAAATTAATTCATTGTCCGATTTAGATTTCGACACCGATCTAATACTGATAACATTACTTTTTAGAAACAGGTTTATCCCTTTTTAAGTTGTATGATAGTGATGTTTAGTATCGTTTAAATCCGTGACTTCGTAAAAGGGCGTGTTGTCAGTGGAGACACGGCGGCAGTGCGCTACGGTGCAAAGAGATCTCGTATCGGTTACGGATATTGGTATCGGTTAATCTTCTGACATGGAGATCCAGTTGACAAGGTTGAAGGGAGGAGACCGCAAAACCCTAAACCCCTGTCCAGCTCGCCTCCTCAGAGAGAGAGAAAGAGAGAGAGGGCAGCGGCAGCGGCGGCGGCGGCGGCGGTGAGGAGGGGGAGAAGATGCGGCCTCCGAGGGGTGGCGGCGGATTCCGGGGCAGGGACGGCGGGCGCGGCGGCAGGGGCGGTGGGGGCAGGTTCGGCGGGCGCGGAGGCCGGGGTGGCGGTGGCTTCCGCGACGAGGGCCCCCCGGCCGAGGTCGTAGGTGAGGCGCCACTACGTCTCAATTCCCTCCCACGCCTTCTCCGATCTCATTCTGTGCTGTGTGTTTCGATTTTGTCGAGCATTTGATGTGATTGTTGGATATCAGAGATCTCGTCCTTCCTCCACGCCTGCGAGGGGGACGCCGTCACGAAGCTCACGAACGAGAAGGTTCCATACTTCAACGCCCCCATCTACCTGCAGAACAAGACTCAGATCGGGAAGGTCGACGAGATTTTCGGCCCTATCAACGAATCCGTGAGGACGATTTCTTTTTGAGATTTTTTTGGTTACCTTCAGTGTTTAAAGCTAGCCCATTTTTTGTTTGGGGATTGAATGCTTCTGTCTTGTTTGCACCCATTGCAGTATTTTTCCATCAAGATGATGGAAGGTGTCATTGCCACCTCCTACTCGGTGGGCGACAAGTTCTATATTGACCCGGCCAAGCTGTTGCCTCTTTCGAGGTTTCTTCCTCAGCCGAAGTATGCTCTTTTCCACTCCGTCTCTCTCTGCAATTTAAAATTTCGTGCTGGAGAGCTCCTTGATTTTTTTAATAAGTTTTATCTGGCACGTTTCTTGTGAATTTTCCCCCCAGAAGCAACTCAAAAGGTTTTAGTTCTCAAGTCCAGTACATGAATGGCTGTATGCTCCGTGTAGTGCGAGTACTTTAGATCAATGAAGCGAGCATCTCATGGGGTATTCAGTCTTTTGGACTCCAGTGGACCTTCCAGAAGAAAATGTCTTCTATGGTGTCCTAGTTCCATTGATGGCACTTACAAATGACCAAAGTGCTACATTAGGTTTGTTATATTTGGGTAAGTCAGTGGAGCAAGTTGTAGGGCCAGTGGCCAACACCTGGCAACAGGTGGTGGAGACCTATGCGGCTGCTGCTATCACCTTTGCTATGATTTGTTTTCACCTATTGCCTATGTCTGTGCTACTGAAGTGAGTGCTTGTAAGTTCTATGAGCGGAAATCATTAGATCATGTGGCAAAGATAGTAATGATGCTAATTTCCAGGATGTCTCTAGTTTCTGGGAATATGTTAAGCACATAAAGCCATCGCGCTGCTATCACAATCGCTCTATTCCCATCATACAGTAGTAAGTGGAAAAACACGATCTATATACACCTGTTGTTGAGTCGTCCATTTCTGTCTCCCAGTTCAGCATCAGTTTCTCCTTTGACATTCCCTAAAAATCATTGTTCCAATTCCAGATATCAAATTAACAATGTCCTTCTGATCCATCAAGACTGACTCAACCATGTTAGTGGATGCCCCATGTCCGTTCCTTCTCAAACTGGACTTTCAATCCACAAAGATGGTTGTTTAGATTTTCTGCCTTGACTGTCAAGCTCAAATCTTCCCTTTGGTCTGGTGACTATTTTATGATGCATCCGCTTATCAAATTGCCTGATAAGACTTGGCTTCCTTGTCAGCCAGATTTCCTTCCACCTTAGACGCAATGAACTTCAGGTGTGTTGATGTGAGATTAGGCTTTTCTCCCCTTTTGTCTCCAAAAGTGGAGGAAAGTGGCCTATCTCATGGGATCTTTGGCAGCCTGATAGGACTGACTGCTGAGACATCCTATGTGTGCCCTTAGTCAGTGGAGTCATCATCATCATGACACCCTGTCTTTCCCACTTTTGCTGAGGCGCCTTGCCAAATAGAATGAGACGGCTCATGGCCATTTACCTGCCTGACCATGAACTTTGGCAACATCAGAGTTTGTGCTGTAATCATTAATGCTTCTACAGTAACTCCTCACCAATGAGCCACTGCCATCTTGCCACTGGTCTAAGCACCTTTGCCAGTTTCGTAAGAGAATCTTCCAGTCTGATGTGTGTGCTGCCTTGGTGGGTTCACCTTTGAACTTCAGAAAGTCAACAGGAACATTTTAATATTCAAGCCAGTTCTTTGTTTGGGGGGGGGGGGGGGGTTGAGAGCAATTGCCACTGTTGGATTGGGTTGAAATTCAGGCATGCAATTTCACTCATCATTTACTGTTGAGGGCTGTCTATATGTCCTTTCCAACACTGTCTTGAAGTTAAACTACATGGTTTAATGCTGCTTTCTTTTCGACAATGTAGATTAGGAGCTTGTTGGTACTTTCAGTTATATAGATGCTGTCATTGGTAGCTTTCATTTGTTAGGGCAGATTGCTGATGAAAAAACTTACAAGTTAATGTGATAAGGGCCACAAAGAATATCTTGTCTCATGCTTTCATGGATGATATCTGCAGTATATTCACGGCAAAGTATCCCCATTTGGTGGTCAGGAATGGGGGTGGGGGCTTTTTTTGTCAAGGAGACATTATTACTTATGCTTCTTTCTTGTTACTCCTATGGTTCACTTTTGTCCATGAATGAAATGTTGTTACTACTGTCTTTTTAGATTAACCATGTGAAGAATGCCCCTTGAATTCCCTTTCAACACCAAAAGGTAGGATTTAGAACTTCTGTCGTCTTTTCTTCAACGTCTTGTATTGTCATTTATGATGGCCTAGAACCCATGAGCAGAATGCATGGTTGGCAGTATCGGTCGAAACCGATACGTTTCGGCCGAAACGTATCGGTTTCGGCCGGTACCGATCCGAAACTGGACCTGTTCACTGTAGCAGGTCCGAAACCTAAAAAAATATACTTTTTTAATGGTTTCGGACGAAACCGTATCGGTTTCGGCCGAAACTCAACTGTTTCGATCCGAAACCGGACAGGTTCACTATTTTTTTGAGTTTTTTGAATAGTTTCAACAGGTTTCGGTCGAAATCGAAACCGGTACGTATCGATTTCGGTACTGGCCGAAATCGGTATCGAAACCGATACTGCCATCCTTGGCAGAATAGAGGTCATTGTGGAGTGATCATTTGTTACTTTGTGAGTTTCTGGTCTCTGGTGTGATATTCTCTTTCTTGGTCTTTTTGGAGCACAGGTGTCTTCTTTGTGGATTGATGCTGTGTTGCTCATAAACTAGTTTTCTTTTTGAGATCCTTTATGTACTTTTCTTTTCCCTTTTTAAATTGATTGTTTGGAAGGTAATGTTTATTCATTTCTTAGGCCAGATTAATGTGCAGTAAGATCCTTGTTGTGAAAAGTGGAGATAGAATGAAAATGCCAGTTCAAGCCGATATTAATTGATGAAGGAAAAGAATATTTGGATACCTCCAAATTTGAAATTGCCTCTGGGGAACTTCAAACCAAACAATGGACTGAACATCTGTTTATTTAGGTAAAGACTGAACATCTGTCTTAAATTGCAATCTCACAAAAGATGCCGGTTAGACCTATGATCATAGTTGTCAAGGCGCCCGCCTAGGCGCCGCTTAAGCGGCGCCTAGGCGGGCAGGCGTTTTTTTGGGGACAAGGCGCCCCTACACCTTGTTCAGCCTGAAAAAGGCGCCGCCTAGGCGCCGCTTGGGCGGCCTAGGCGCCCAAAGCGACGCCTAGGCGGCCCCCTGCTACCTTCGTCTCCCTCTTCTCCCTTGTTATAAAGAGAAATTTTCTTCCGGGGGCGGGCAAGGGGCGCTGCCCCCTTGACCCCCGCGACCTGACCGCGCAGGTCGATCCGCGTGCGAGGGCGCATTATGGCGAGTTCGGGCTTCACACTCTAACACTCTCTCTATTTCTCTCTCACACTCACAGTGAGGCCCACCCTCTCTCTCTCCTGCCCCCTCTCTCTGTCTGTCTATCTCTTCTCTTCCCTCCCCCCCTTCTCTCTCTTTCCTCCACCCTTCCTCCTCTCTCTCTCTCTCACACACACAGTTCGCAACTATCTCTCTCATTCTCTCTCTCCCTATCTTGCTTTCTCCCCTTTCAATTAATAATGAGGTTAATTTGTAATAAAGTATTTTAAATTTTAATTAGAATTTTGTATGTCTTAATTGTTAATTTTATCTCAAAATAAATTTTGATATTTTATTGCAATGTCATTTCTATTAATTTTTATTTCTATATTCATACTAGTGTTGTTTCCCATATTTGTAATAATCATGATTAATTTATATATATATATTACGTGTATATTAATTATGATGTTTTTATGAACTTGACGTCTAAGCACCGCTTAGGCAGGCGCCTAAGCGTTTAGGCACTCGAGGACCCCAAGCTCGTCTTGGTCGCCTTGTCGCCTTGACAACTATGTCTATGATTAATCTTTAGATTTCCATACTTTTTTTGTCTCCAAGATCTATTTGATCAATCTGTCTTAACACAAAAGATGCCAGTTAGACCTATGATTAATCTTTAGATTTCCTTACTTTTTTTGTCTCCAAGATCTATTTGATCAATCTGTCTTAACAAAAAAATGCCAGTTAGACCTATGATTAATCTTTAGATTTCCTAACTTTTTTTTTGTCTCCAAGATCTATTTGTTCAAAAGTAAAATTTATTCTGCTACTTGTTTCTTCTTAGGGGCCAGCTGCAGTCAACTTCTAGAGGTGGAGGGCGCGGAGGTAGAGGTGGTGGGCGGGGAGGAGGGCGTGGTGGCTTCCGAGGAAGAGGTGGTCAAAGGGGTGGAAGAGGAGGGCCTCCAAGAGGTGGCGGTGGGCGCCGTGGTGGCGGTGGTTTTAGGGGCAGGGGAAGATCGTGAGCTAATTATATATATTTTTAGTCCTTCAGTGTGGAGGTTAAACTACCTTATTTCAGTGTTTAAGTATAAAACTTCTTGGTTTAGTTAATACTGGTTTGAAGAGCATTTTTGTCTGCGTACAACTTGATATGATACCATCATTCCAGGCCTGTTGCAGGTTTAGATTTTTGTCGAGCCGTGGGGTACTTTATTTTGCATGAGCGTGGAAGACATGACACTGTAGTGCAAGTAGATAGTAGAAATGAGTAGCTGGGAACGGTGTGAGAAGAACGTTGAAAAAGATTGCATGGAACTGTAATCTAACGTTTGGCTTGCACAGCCAAGGTTTACTGCTGCTCAAGCTGATGATGGTTCGGATGGAAAGATGTTCCAATGTTTGATAACAGCATGTCACCCCGCCATTTCCCCTTATGACTAACATTCGGATGAAAGCTACTCCACAAAATCAGTGAGGAGTTCATTGTAAGAATGGGGTGTGTGTGAGCTTTTTTTTTTTTTTTTTGGGGGGGGGGGGGGAGACGGTGGCTGTTGAGACCTTTGATTGGCGTTGAATAATCACTTTGACCTTTTTTTAATAGAGATGCATTTTGATTCATGTTGAACACACCCCCCCCTCCCCTCAAAAAAAAAAAAAAAGAAGGAAGGAATAGGGGGGAGACCTACTCCGCCCGGGTAGGTGGGAACCTGGTACCTGGCCTGGATAGGTTTTCGATTTTCTCTCTCTTCAATATAAAAAAGAAAGAAAGAAAAAGAGGCGGAGACCTACCTAGACTGGGTATGTGGGAATTTACCCGAGTGGGTAGGCCATCTCACGGATCTAGTCGGATTGGGTAGGTCTCCCTTTCTCTTCTCTTCTATCTCACTGATAAAAATAAATAAATAAATAAGGAGATCTATTTAGGGTCGTCTGTATCGGATGTTACGAGAGAGATTTTAGATTTCAATAATTTAAAATCTCTGATAGTATATAAGTATTATCAAACAAAGTCGGTCTGTCTCGTTTTACATGTTGGGAGAGATTTTCAAATAGGAGATACACTTAATCGGAGAGATAATAAAATTTTTTGAAATACTCTTCAAACTTAGTTTTTTGCAATTCTATCGTAGCATTTTAATAGATTAAAAATAGATTAGATACTTAAAAATGGGTTATAGATGGATCGGTCATATTTGACACGGGTGACGAGAGTATTTGAAGATACGTTAACATGTTAAACACGGGTTATAAGATTATTTAAAAATGAATACAATCAACAATGTCACTTTTTATCAAATATAATTCAACTTGTCGTAAAAATATCTGACAATTAGATTTTTTTCATAGTGTCAAAGTCGAGGCGATTTTAAAAAAAATCTTTGACCATCGTCTGAAACCAACGGCGCCTTAGATCGGGCAGATCATCTCAAGGACTTACCCGGATCGCGTAGGCCAATCTCGGGGATCTACTCGGACTGGCTAGGTATCCTCCTGCTCTTATAAATATCTCGTCAAGGGGTCTCATCCAACACACATAGATCATAGCTAAGAGAATCAATCTCTTACACGGTTTGCCGTCCCGCACCGACCCGCACGACCCGACCCGACCCGACCCAGGCGGGCACCGGGTCGCGCGGGCTGGGGGTCGTGGACGGGTCGCACTGGACCGCAAGGTCCCGTGCGTCCCGCCACGTCCCGCTCCGGTGCGAGGCGGGACCCGGCTCGGTACGGCGGGTCGGGGGCGGTTCGCCCATTTAACGGGCCGAAGGGGGAGGAAGAGCTCCACCCCTCCCACCGACGAGCGGCGGTGCAGCGGCGGCGGACGGCGAGCAGGATCTTCGGACGGCGATCTGAGCGGCCGACGGCGGCGTTGGGCGGCGATCGGAGGTAGGTAAGTTAATTTTTTTTTAAATGGTCGGGGGTGGGGCGTCTGCCGCCGGGGGGGGGGGGGGTGCTGGGCGTCTGGGCCGCCGTGGGGGGACGGGGGGGGTGCCCGGCATCTGCCGCCGTGGGGGGACGGGGGGGACGGGGGCCGCCGTGGGGGGACGGGGGGGGGTTGTTGTGCGTCCGTGGGGGGACGGGGGGGGGGGACAGGGGGGGGACGGGGGCCGCCGTGGGGGGACGGGGGGGTTGTTGTGCGTCCGTGGGGGGGCGGGGGGGGAGGGGGGGTTGCTGTGCGTCCGTGGGGGGACAGGGGGGGACGGGGGGGGGGGGGTTGCTGTGCGTCCGTGGGGGGACGGGGGGGGACAGGGGGGGACGGGGGCCGCCGTGGGGGGACGGGGGGGGTTGCTGTGCGGCTGGGCCGCCGTGGGGGGACGGGGGGGGGGGGTTGTTGTGCGTCCGTGGGGGGACGGGGGGGGTGCTGCCGTGCTGGGCGTCTGCCACCGGCAGGCGGTGGGGGGATGAGGGGGGGGGGGGGGGCGTGTGCGACCGTGGGGGTGGGGGGGGGGAGGAAAAAATTTTATTTTTTAAAAATGTAATATCTTTTTTTTTAATTTAAAAATATATTAATAAAATTTGTTAGATTATCATTGTTTAATATTATTTTTGATGTCAGGTTGAATTTATGTTGTAGGAAAAATATAATTTTTATTTAATTCATCTGGTAGAATTTAATATATTTATATATTATTTAATTCTGGTTGTAGAAATAATATAAAGATCGTTTAATTCATGTTGTAGAAATATATTTATGTTTGATATATTATTTAATTAATGTTTAAATATTAGATTTAATTGAGATGTATTAAAATTTAAATTTAATTTTATAGAATTAATGATATTATTTTCATTATTAGTTGTAGACGTAAAATAATTTAATATAATATAAATAATTACTGATAAATAATTTAATATAATATAATATAATTTAATTAGACATGTTTATAATTTAAATATATAATTAGTGATAAATATGTTACAAATTAATTTAAACTAAATGTAGGTCTATTAAATAAAACATTAGCATTATATGCATGTTTTAGAAATAATGATATTATTTTGAACTAAATTATATTGACATGTAGTAAATATTGAATTTAGTCTTGCATATTGTAGAAATAATGATATTATTTTCATTGTTAGTCTCTGTTTAAAATAATGTACTTAATATGATTTGTAATTTTTACATTTAGGAGATACAGTTAAGTACTTAATATGGCTCCTAAGGAACGAACAAAAGATATTGGGTGGTCACACGGAGTTTTGTTGGATGGCAACCGTAGGTGCTGGCGTTGTAACTATTGTAAAATAGAACACCGGGGAGGAGGGGTGTCTCGGTTGAAGAAGCATTTGACCGGAGGAGCCGGGGCAGGATACTCTGAGGTTGCTGGGTGTACCCATGTGCCTAGAGATGTGAAACTTGCAATGGCTAGACACCTGCGTGAGAAGAGAGCTGAGATGAAAGAAAAGGAAAAAAAGAAGAAAAGGGATCAAGCGGCAGTGAGCGGGCGCCCAAGTGGCAGCAACGAGGAGGAATGTGCATGGACACCCAGTGACGAAGACGAACAAGCATGTACTGAGCAGGCTAATGTGTATGTCACTGTGAACGATCCATACGAAGCAGAGCTTCGTGAGGCAGTACGTCAGAGCAGGGAAGAGTCAAGACATCCCGAGGAGACTATAGTCCGTAGTCGCGAGGCCGCGAGGACCGGAGCATCAGGGAGTGGTGGTTCATCTACGACTCGACAATCACGAGGCATAAGGAGTTTATTGACTGGTGACTCGGGGACACAAAGGAAAAGGACACAATCGATCAACATCGAAGATGTGGAGCCCGGTGCACTATCCCGAGAGCATGGTAAGCAAACGAGGATGGACGATGCGTATGGCCAGAAGGGACCTAAATGGAAACTTGGTCAAGCTGTTGCAAAATGGTGGCACCACGCGGGTCTGCCTTTCAATGCAGCCAATAGCCCTTACTACAAGCCAATGTTTCAGGAAGCACAGATCCTTGGGCTACACGTGCAGCCACCTACAGCGAGAGAATTGGCTGGCGTATACCTTGATGAACAAGTTGCTGAGATCAAGAGTTACATTGACTCATTCAAGCAGAAATGGACAAAGTACGGAGTCACACTTATGTGTGATGGATGGTCAGGTACCACAAAATCTAGCCTGATTAACTTCCTTGTTTATTGTGACAGACATGTATTCTTTCACAAATCAGTGGATGCGTCTGGTCAAATTCACAGTCACCAATATATTTTGTCATTGATGGAGCAAGTGGTGACTGAGATTGGGGAGGAGTACATTGTACAAGTGGTGACTGATAATGGGTCGAACTATAAGAAGGCTGGGGAGGAGCTAATGAAGAAAAAACGGCACATTTTCTGGACCCCTTGTGCAGCACATTGTGTAGATCTGATGCTGAAGGAGATTGGGCAGCTTCGTATGGTAAAATCTGTGGTCGAGGTGGCACAAAAAATCACGAAATATATCTACAACCACACACTTGTATTGGCATGGATGAGGGAGCACTGTGGCGGCGAACTGTTGAGGCCTGGCATCACACGATTTGCCACCAACTACATCGCATTGCAGAGCCTATTGAAGCACAAGGATGGATTGAAGCAAATGTTTAGAGGTGAGACCTGGCTAAGTTCCTCTTTTGCTGCTTCACGTGAAGGGGCGGAGGTCGAGGGGATTGTCAACACCTCGAATTTTTGGGATAGAGTGAAGATATTAGTGTCATTGATAGAGCCACTGTATGAGGTTCTACGATGCGTGGATGGGGATAGAGTACCAACCATGGGGTTGGTGTACAGCAAAATAGAAGCAGCCAAGCGGAAGATCCTTACAACGTCCAAAAAATATGGACCCACTATTCTGGAGATTGTGGGGGACAGATGGGACAGACAAATGAGCCGTGATCTTCACATGGCAGGTAAACACTTACATTCTCGTCCAATCAATGAGCTGTGATTTTCAGTTGATACTAATATGTAATTCATTGTCTTACGATTGCAGCGTACTATCTACATCCGGCCTTCCAATATGCTCGGGCCCTTGCTTATGACGATACGTTGATAGAATCGGTCAACATTGTGGTAGACCGATTGTCTTTCACCCCAACAGATGCCGCTGATGCGTTGAATGAGGTATACTTGGATATTTTAACATTGACAATATTAAATGAAATATACACTTCATATTTTTTGATAATGCAGATGAAAATATTTAGAGAGGGAATTGGTTCATTTGCGACACCTAATGCCGTGGCCAGTCGTGATAGACTCGACCCAGGTAATGTGTCTTCACAATGTACCTTCTATATCTCGAGAAAGAATTTTTACATCTAATTATTATATTGTACATGATCTGTCTTAAACACAGCTGAGTGGTGGCTAAATTACGGCACAAGTGCACCCGTATTAAGGAAGATCGCAATGAGAGTTCTATCGCAAACATCCTCGTCGAGTGGGTGTGAGCGGAATTGGTCGACGTTCTCCTTCTTGCATACTAAGCTGAGGAATAGGCTAACACACCGCAGGCTAGACAAAATGGTGTATGTTCATTACAACATGAGGCTAAAGGTCCGGCATGTACAAATGGATACAAGGAGAGGAGAGGGAGATTACGACCCAACGGATGCTGTGTACTTGCGAGACGATGACGACCCTATGGTAGCATGGGTTGCAAGAGCCACAACCGAGCGTGGTGAGGCAGAATTAGACGAGGAGGCTGAAGAACCTGGCGAGACACCACGGCCTAATACTTTTCTCGTATCAGCTGTACAAGAGGCAGTCGGGGAGGGAGATGACACCCATGTGCATTTGGGTGGTGACGACTCTGCAACGGGACGTGATGATGAAATTAATTTAGATGAAGACCTCGTCATTGGGGGTGGAGACACATCGTATGCGTATGATGATACAGCATGGGAGCGATTGATCCAACCCCCATTAATTGAGCGTCAAGAGCCACCTCAGGTGAATTAATACATGAAAATCGAATCGTAAATTTCATTAGATAGCATAGTCATATATTTATGTATGATAGCAATATATTGCAGGTCGGTCCGACAAATGACAACATTGCGGGAGAACAGTGGTCCCGAGTTGCTGTACCGCGGCATTCAATATCTACGGAACCAAGAAGGTTATCCACTTCAAGAGAGGCTAGGGGGAGTTCCTCATTTAGAGAGGTGAAATTATATTGTCATTTCTACATTTGTTAATATATAATTCATTGGTAATTGAATATATTCTTCTTTCAATTGTGTAGTCTTCGGGAGCATCGAAACAACCATCTCAGTCTGCTGCGCCCCGACGCTCAACATCTAAGGCTAAGGCACCCAATCAGTCTTCTCAGGTATACGTACAGACTTACACAATAGAAAGTAAATTGAAAAATTATCTAAACAGGCTTCTGCTTCTCAGGCATCTATAGGGACACAACATGCAGCATGTAAGCCGCCCCCTGCTCCACAGAAGAAAAAATCATCATGGACCACATTATTCACCAGCAAGAAGGACAAGGGACCACCATTAAATCCGATAGATTTTGCAGACATGGAGACATTAGATCCCAATGCAGATGACGACACTACCGAGCCTTCTGTTGAGCCCCGCATTAGTGGGAGTCATGACTCCGATGCTGAGAGTACACCGACAGGGTCTTCATCCCATGGAGGTGGTGGTTCTCAAGGTGACCAACGGAGTCCTCGTGAGAATACGAGTGCTGGTGGCAGAGAGTACAGCAGTGGTCATAGTAGAGGTCGTGGGGGCCGTCAACATGGCGCATGGACAGAGGAGCAGCACTTCACACATGCCACGCAAGATGAGGACCACGGTGTTCCACTGCCAGGGACGAGACGGGCAGCTGATCATTGGGATCCCTACTATGGAAGTTCGGTTGCAGACAGTACCAGCTATCAAGGCATGTTGTCTGATTTTGAGAGGATGAGCACACATGACTCCCAGGGATCTGGAAGCTCGTATGGACGGTCATGGCCGCAGCAGCCGATGTATCATGGCGACTCAGATAACAGTAGTTCATTTTTCCCATCGTATCCATATCCTTATGCCGCAGCTACGTCAGTAGAGGTCGTGTACGCACAAGGTTCGCATGAGTATGAATACTACGTACGCATGTACTGGGAGAACTATTCAGGTTCAATGCGCTATGAAGACTATCTGTCCTATCTGCGGACCACATTTAATGTCAGATTGTTTGGAGATGGGCACTGGCCCAGTTTGGGTCCATAGGCTTTATTAGTATGTATCATTTGGTTACATTTAGAACTAACTAATAATTAATTGTACATTTCTTCATATATAGAGTTTTGTACTTGTCATTGAAATCACTAATGTAAACTTTTACATCATTTGCAGGTCATCATGGACGGACGGCGTCACCCTGCGTGGGAGCATGGATATTCTGTTGAGGGTGATGGACATGTGCACTGTAGATACTGCGAACATCGCATCACCGGCATACACAGGTTTGCGGAGCACCTTGCGGGAGTGGGACGCGATGTTCGTGCATGCGACCGAGTTCCGGGAGATGTTCGACATTCCTTTCGGACACAGTTACTGTAATATCCCGGACCTTTCGGATCCTTCTTCGTGGGTCCCGGATCTGGTTTTCGGAGCGTCCGGCTCTGTTGTGTCCGAAATTTCGTTTTGGGCATTTTTCGTGTTCGGATCGGCGCGATCCGGGGTCGTTTCGGAGGCCCAGAGGCGTTCCGCGGCTTTTCCGCGTGTGTTTTCCGATTCCCGGTGTGTGTTTCGGCTTTTCCTTCGGAAGCTCGCTGCGGGCGAACCGGGCAGTTCCCCCAGGCACGAGTGGTACCGTTGCGATCGGTGCGTTCCGAGGATTCCGGAAATGTATTTTTCTATTTTTCGGTATTTTTCCGAAAATTCGGATTTTCTATAAATCCTAATCCTTTTTCTTTTCTTTTTCCCTTTTCTCTTTCTTCTTCCTCTCCCTCTCTCTCGCGACCGTAAGCCCCCTCTCTCTCCCTCTCTCCCATTCGGACGTGGCGAGCCCCTCTCCGGCTACGGACGGCGGCGGGGCGACGGCGCGGACGCGTGGGCGACGGTGAGGCGATCTCGTGGGCGTGCGGCGAGCGTGGGAAGCGTGGGGAGTTCGTGAAGCTTCGAGCATTCTTCGTGATTCGTGATCGATCCGGCGGAGCATTCGCTCCATTGAGGTAGGGTGACGTTCCTTAGCCTCATGCCGTTCTTTTCCGTGATTTATAGGCCGCGGGGAGGCCGAGAGGGGATCATTTGAGCGTTTTTGGGTTTTTCCATGATTTGGGGAGAGCTCGCCCGATCTATGGATTCAATGCATAGATTCGTGTTTTGAGGGCCTAGAATCATGCTAGGGGTCCCCAGGGGTCTTCCCCTTCGTTTTCCCCCTCTCCTATGGAGGTATGGGGGCGTGGTTAGGTTTTTTGGGCGTTCTTACCGTTTTCGGCCGCGGACTGAGAACGCGCTATACTCCAGTAGCGCGTTCTTGGAGGTCGCGCTGCCCCGACCGAGCGCGTTCATCGGAGAAGATGAACAGTTTGGCGGTTCGTGTCGCGCTATGGGGCCCTAGCGCGATCGTCCTTGTCGCGCTAGGAGGACCTAGCGCGATGGTCCCTGTCGCGCTAGGTTTCCCTAGCGCGATGGTCCGTGTCGCGCTATGGGGCCATAGCGCGACAACCCTTGTTGCGCTAGGGGGACCCTAGCGCGACATGCCCTGTCGCGCTAGGTATCCCTAGCGCGATTTGGTTCGTTGTTGGGTGTTCCCCTTGGGCCGTGCGTGCGTCCCGGGCACCCCGTGGAGTTCCGTGACCGTGTTTTTGGTGTCCGGAAGTCCCGTTCGCCTCGGTTAGGCGTTTGACCGTGGGCCGTGCGTCTGTTTCCTTTCCGACCGTGGTCACCGTGCAACGGGGCTGGTGTGTGGGGTGATTCCCACCTGTTGTCGGATTCGGACGTCGTTTTCCGTTGACTCGAGAGTCTACTCCTTCAGTGACCCTCCACTAGTCGTAGCCTACTAGTACGCGGGTGCTAGTCGCACCAGGGAGTGGTGTACGGGCCGACCTTTCGAGACGGTTTGTGGACCGGTTACCGTTGGGCCCCACGTCTTGCAGCCAGAGTCTGGCTGAGGGGAAAACCGGTCAGAGGGCCAGACCTGGGACGCGTGGTCTGTGTGTGTACACGTGGTTGGGGGCGGTTGGACCCACGTCGACGGGCGTGACCCCAGCTAGTTACTTGTTTGTGGTTACTTGTACGGTGTTTGCGCCTCGGGTAGGACCTACCACGTCAGGCGGTTCACCTGCGGTGCGGTGTAAGACGTCAGGGGACGCTACCGGCTGTGCTTCTAGTGGGTGGTACTCCTGTCGAGTACGGAGTGTTAGACTGTCAGTCGTGTGTTTCCGACCTTCGGGTTTTGACGGTTCGACCGTTGAGTTTCGGTCTTCTCGTACCGTGGCACGTGTGTCGGTTTGCGTGCCGTAGGGTCTAGTTCTGTAGAGTACAGGGCTTTCCTTTCCGAGGTACTTTCTACCGCTAGAGTAGTGGTTTCTCGTTTTTGAGGTAGGGTTCGAGTGATCCCTACTGAGTCTTGTTCTGAGACTCATTCCCTGCGTATTTTCACCGTGTTTCAGGTGAGGCGCCACCTTCGGGGAGCGCGTCAGGAGCGCAGCGTGGTGCGGGTGCCCAGAGGTAGTGCCAGAGGTCAGAGACGGGGGATGCCCCGTGTAGATGTACTTTTTCTTTCTTGTCACTGTACTAGTCGTGGACTGCTGTTATTATTGTTCTTTATTGTGGACCATGTAAATTGTTAATTTATTTCCTGCTTAATATTATAACTGTTTAATTTATGCAATTATTTGTGATACTTGTGTAGTTTCCACACCATCCTTTTAACCCTTCCGAGTCTTCGGACTCGTGGGTGGCGGTACGAGTCTCGGGTTATCGGGCTTTCCCGGTGATCGGATTCTCGGGTCGTTACAGTTACATGATAGATACGGTTCTCGTAGCACACCGAGGACATCTTCTTCTACGTCCCGGGTACCTCCACCACGAGGACATGGCGGAGCAGGATCTTCCTCCACGTCCAGAGTTCGAGCAGCACCAGCACCAGCACCAGTCGCACATGATAGAATTGAAGCTATAGATGTAGTGAGGACTTTTTTTACAGATTTTCATGTACCCTCCACCGCAGCACACGACCCATCATTTGTGCAGATGGTTACATATTTTCAGTCTCACCCATATGTACCTCCACCCACTAGGATAGAGTTAGATTATACGGGTGATCAGTCTCATGTATCTGATGATGAGTTTTGGGATTCGGGCTTCACTGATGATGAGGATTAGTGAGTTTTGGGATTCGGATTACACACATGAGGAGGATGAGTGAGTTTTGGGATTCGGACTTCACAGATGGACACGATTAGTGAGTTTTTGTATTTTATACTTCATGAATGAATGCCATTATTATGTCACTGTTTACTTTTACATATTTAGTAATTAAAATAAATTTTTATGTATTATATATAATAGGATGTTTAATTAAGCAGTGTAATATGTAATTTTTATATAATTTAATATGTATAATGTAGTATGGATTTATTATCATAAATAAACTATACATTCTAATATTTTTAAATATATATATACCATTTAATCTTTCAAAATAAATTTCTTAAAAATTTTAAAAAAAATCCAAAAAAATCGCGTGGAGAGCCAAAGGGCGGACCGGGTCGCTTTGCGACCCGCCCGACCCGACCCGTCCCGCACCGAGACCGGGTCGGCCGGGTCGGGCGGGTCGGCAAACCCTGATCTCTTATAGGTGTTTTTTGTCCTGTGTGTCTCTAGTCTCCACCAAGCAGGGCACCAAGGAGGCTGGGTATGTTTTTTTTCTTGTCCAACAAAGATACGTTGCACATGTACCCTTAGGTCTACGTATATGTCACTGTAGTTATATTCTTTTTGATTTCTTAGGTATTTTTTTAAAAAAACATGTTGTCACTTTCTAAATTATGGAAATACTCTTGTTCGATCTAAATATTATAAAAACATCTCTATTCTTTCTAAAATTATAGAAATATCCTTGTGTTCAAAATTATACAAATATTTTGATTCTGTTCAAAATTATATAAAAATTCGTGTGCAGGCAAGATATTATAAAATTATTCCTAATTTATTTAAAATTATGAAAAAATTATGTTCAATTTAGAAATTATAAAAATATCTTGATCTTTTAAGAAATTATAGAAAAATCCTTGGTCTGATTAAAAATCACGAAAATATCTCTAGTTATTTATGAAATTATTAAAATATCCTTGGTCGGTATGAAAATTGCACAGAGCTCTTGTATTATCCAAAAATTATCAAAATACCTTTGCTCAAGTTCACGTCTCCTGTGTGACTTGATGGAACGGGATCATGTCATTTTTCTAAAACGGCGTGCGCTCGCTTGTGCTCTGCTCAAGGATAATCATCTAAATTCATGTCTTTTTAACGGTCGATAATCGACATATCTCGAAAACCAAAAAATGTCCATAACTTACAAATATACCCAACAAGGAAATAAAATTACAAGAATATTTAGAAAAGGGGATGAAATTACAAATGTAGCTTGGAAGGTCAAACCGTCAAAATGGCATATGAGTCTAGGAAAATCAAACAAATTGCATAAATATTCTAAGGAGTCAAGAAATGACAGATAAGTTCAGGGAATTCAAGAAATCACAACCATGCCCCGCAAAGTTAAAAAATGATAGATAAGTCTAGGGGAACTAACAAATTACATAAATATCGTGAGAAGTCAAAAAATTATATAAATATATTTAAGAAAGTCAATAAATGACAAATAAGTCCAGGGGATCTGAAAAGTTGCAGAAATACCCTGTGAAGTCAAGAAATGACATATAAGTATAGGAAAGCCCGGAAATTGCAACTACACCTAGAAAAGTCAAGAAATAATAGAAATATCCTGGGAAGTCATGAAATGTCAGAGAATTTCAAGAAAGTTAAGAAATGACAGAAGCACCTAGAACAATTAAGAAATAACAATGATGTCTAGGAAACCAAGAAATTGTAAAAATACTCGGGAAGGGTAAAAAAATGTAAGAATACCCAACAAAGGTTTGATCCCGTTCTAGATTATAGAAATATCTTAATTTTCTTGAAATTGTAGAAATATCTACGAAGGGTCAAAAATTACAAAAATACAAGGATGGATCAGAAATGGTAGAAATACTCAACAAAGGTTTGATTCCGATCCAATCGACAGATCTTAGCTAGAAATAAATTTAATGGTCTGATCATAGTCAGGAGTAAATCAAGACGTCCGATTGAGGACTGAAGTAAATTTAATAGTCCGCTGGAGGCCAAAATCACACTCAATAGTTTGATCATAGACTGAAGCCAATTCAATGGTTTGATCGGTGACGAGAGCAATTTAGAGACCCAAGTGTAAGCAAAAATTCATCCAACGTTTAGAATGTAGCCATATGTAAATATTATAATTCGGTTCCATAATTAGGGATAAACGTAAAGGTCTCAAAAGATCAATTATAAGTCAAATTTAATATTTTCAAATGAAAGTCATCGAGTTTCTTGCAAGATTATATCTATAATGAATGATTATTAAGATCGTATCTATTCGACAAAATTCACAGTATCACAACGAATATTGTAGAGATTAAAAAGATTTTTTTAACATTTAATCAAAGGTGTTCAAATTTTAAACCGATGTAAATTAACATTAACTAGGTTGGTGGGAAAATGTTCAGCCTACAAATTCAAAATCGTCTAATAAACTCAATTTGCAGAATTAATAATACGTATACTATTTAATTAGTTATAAATGTGCATTCTTGTTTAATAAATGAACACCTTAAATTCTTATTGACTTTTGTGTGTTAAATAGACCAGCATATCCGGTGAGACTTTTTATCTTTCATCTCTCTGTCAAAGAAACCCCTTACCTGTATAAAAGTTGTGATATTTCATTTATACTCTTGCAAATAAATTCAAGTGTTTTAACAACCATGGCTGTTGTTACCCGCGGGCTTCTTGTCGTCACAAACTACGCCAGACGTGGCTATCTAGGTGTGCCGATCACAAACTATATAGTCGTCGAATCACCTTTCTTTTCAATGGTTGACCCAGCTATTGAAGTTGCGCCCGATCGTTCTTGCTGCCATCGGGGGCATCAAAATGAAGACTTCCTTTCAAATATAAACTCGAGGACCCGATTACATAGTCGGGGACAATTATAAAGGTCTCAAAAGACCAATTGTAGGCCAAATTTTATGTTTTCAAATAATGAAAATCTTCGAGTTTATTGTAAGAGTATATCCCTAATAAATGATCATCAAGATCATATCTGGTAGATAAAATCCACAATATCACATCGGATATTGTAGAGATTAAAAAAATATATTTGACAGATATTCAAATGTGTTCAGATTTTAAGTCGATTTAAATTAACCTTAACTATGATCGGTGAGAAAATATTCAGCACACAAACTCAAAATCATCTGATAAATCTAATTCACAGAATTAATAAGTCGTATGCTATTTAATTAGTTGTAAATTAGCATTCTTATTCGATAAATAAACACCTTGAATTATTATTGAATTCCGCAAGTTAAACAATGCATCAAGATGAATGCATTTCTCAATTGAAACAGTGCCTTCGGCTAATCTATTCAGTGCTCATGCACTTTGTATCACCATTTTTTTTTTGCTACAGTCGGTTAGAAATTGTCTAGTCATAAGATTGAACAATCCTTTCTCGAGGAGAATTGAGCTTTCTAAGCTCACTTTAAGGTTTGTCAAATCGAGATAGGACGGGTCAAATCATCCGTCTCGTCCCATCTCAACCATAGATCGGGATGTGAGACGTAATCGAGACGACCGATCTGTGAAACGTAATCGAGACATTTTATATATTATTTTAATTTTATTATAACAAATTAATTCTGTAAGTCAATTGGTTGAGGGTTTCACGGTTAACTGTGAGATTCTGAATTTAAAACGTGCTTATGATGTTTTTTTTTAAAAAAGTTATATTTAAAAAAATATTTAAAACAACGTTGAAATTGGGATTCAAGCTCAGGGACACCGATTTAAAACACGTAACAACTAACCAACTAAGATAAAATATCATTTGAATTATTTTGTTCCGTTATATATATATATATATTATGATTTACCGTCTCAGTACGCAACGGTACCAACCTGTACCGTCTCATCCCGAGTCGTGATTGAGACGGCCGATTCAGTCAGGACGACAAACCCGGACTCACTTATTAACATTTTAAGGACTATTATGCCCAATCTCAAGATTGGACAGGTGAGCTTCACGTGGCATCTGACATTGTTTGTGGGGTGGGATAAAATTACATATGACTAGAAGGAGATCTAGATTATGTAATGCCATTAATACATGGCAAGGCAGATGAAGCATACAGTACATGATATTGGACACATTACAACTTAATGCAAAAACTGATAAACTTGGTAAATATGCAAGTACTTCACGTGGAGTGGTTGTATTCACTTATTTTCCAAATAAATTATGTTAACATGGCCACCTGTAGATTAGGATGGCATTATGTATGTATCCAAAAGCCCGCACAACTTATTCCAAGTGTTTTTGCTATGAAGTTTTGCACCACTCGTATTGACCCTTTTCTCTTTTTTTTTGGTGGACAACTGATCTAAAATAACATTCTGCCAACTCCAGCATGAGTGGATTTATACTCTGCCATGCCCATGAAAGTTAGACGCAAGACCTCCAGGATAAGAACTCATGTCAAACACAGAATTTTAAGAAATATTATTCCAATTATTGGGAAGATAAAGCTTATTCTTATGCTTCCCAGCCCCTGAGAACAGTTGCTCGAGCGACTCGGTTGACTCCAAGGGTGAAGGCGCCCATGCGAAGATCACAATCGTGGGTCTTGCACATCTCCTTCAAATCTTGGAAGCCACTGGTCATGTATTTCTTCAGCTCAGAATTCACTTTGTCTTCATCCCACATAAAACCTTGGATGTTCTGAGAGCGGGAAAGAAAAATGTCAAAACTAGAACAATGAATCAACATAAAGGAATTGCAATATGAGTGCAAATGACACAGTCCTCTCTTCTGTCAGCTATACAACCTCCGCAGTATTTAGTTAATGGCAAATGAGCACTATTTAGTTAAATCTACAACCTCCACACTCAACAATCTTTTTTTTTTGGTCACGGCAACCCCAACTGCAAAGCAGATGAGAACAAATGTTTAATGACAATGCGGTAGCGTTATCACACTTTTGTTACACATGGAATGCAGACTCGGCCGATCCTGATCCGGATTGACCGATTTGTAGCAGGATCGACAGGGGCCAATATGATTCTAATCCCTAAGCCGGTCTCAATTTGAAAGATAAAAGAATTAGAAAATAATTAAAAATTGATTGACTCGGTTAGAAACTTAGAATCTGACCAAAATCGGCCGATTCTTCTATGCACCAGCCGATCCTAATCTATTTGGGCCAGTTTGTTTATCGAATTGTCGGCCGGGTTAACAAAACGGTGAGAAGAAAATATATGGGGCCCACCTACTGCACTCACACACAGCCCTGCTTATTCGGGCCGACAAGCTTTGTTCGACCCTTTTGGGTCGAACGCCTTATCCTAATCGACAAACAAAGAAGGCCTTTGGGTTTGATTAGAAGAGATGAAAATGTCTTTACATTATTTATATGGGATTTTTATAAAAATATCCCTTTGTATTTAAATCCCTATTTTTTACATATTATCAAAAATACCCCTGATATATTTAATATTGTTGCATTTATACCCTCACCGTTACTCAAGTTACTTTAACCTGGTTGCTATACGAGTTAAAAGAGCAAAATATTAACCTGCCCTCAGGTTAGCCCCCCCCCCTCTCTCTCTCCATCCATGATAGTCGTCGATGATAGCAGAAGGCAGTCACCCGCCACCATGACCACCTCCATAGAGATCCACGGAGAAGGGGGTGCCAGAGTGAGGGGAGGAAGGGGGGGTCAGGGGTGGGGGTGATCGAGAGAGAGAGAGAGGGGTCCAACGGAGGGGGTGCCGACAAAGAGGCAGGGGGCGGGAGGGGTGGGGGAGAGGGAGGGGGTACGAGCTGGAGGGGTGGGCTTCGGCTGCAGCTCTATTGGAGGTGGCGGGTTGGGCCTGCTCGCAGAGGGAAGTAGAGGGAGAAGGGGGCCGGGCACTAGTGATGGTCGCCGCCCACTACTGTCCCCTCCGCCATTGACGGCAGGCGAGTTTCTGCTCCACCTCCTCCAGAGGCAACCCCAAACCCCAGCAAACCCTCCTCCTACCATGTCATCATCGAGGCGCGCTATAGAGGAATGGAGTGGCGGGACTATAGGCGGCCCTACTAGGCGGCACTATTGGGGACGGTGGTCGAAGGGGAAGAGGGGAAAGGGAGTGGCGAGGAGGGGCGGGGCGGACCCCTTCTTGCATCGACGAATCTGTAGCGCAGTTAGGGTGGGGCCAGCGGCTGATCGAGGATAGTTGGTGTGAGCGAAGTTGACTGACGCTGCGGTCGGGATCAGGTGGGCCTACGACTAAGGTTATGGGGAGAAGGGGGGATGCAGTGGGGAGAAAAAGAGGGAGGCGGCACAGCATAGGCAAGGCCTAGGGTTTACATTAAGAAGGTGGGCGTGGCGCCACTCGCCAGAGAGAGGAGTGGGGCAGGGATTTGGACCTGGGTGGGGGTGAGGGGTGGAGCAGTAGGGGGGTGGAGTCGCCGAAGGTGGGAGGGGGAATGGGTCTCTCTCTCTCTCTCTCTCTCATACAAGGGCATTTTCGATTTTTTACCAATTCAAACAGTTTCTGTAGGCATATTTTCAAAATATTCACCAACATTAATGGCTCGAGAACCACATATGTATAACTACAACAATACGGTATATATCAAGGGTATTCTTGATGATACGGTAAAAGTAGGGGATAAATGCAAATATGGTATTTTACGAGTATAGTTGTAAAAATCTCTATTTATATTTGTGCAAATACCTTTTTCAGTTTATAAATATACTTTTTTATTTATTTAAAACTTCTTTTAATTACGCATTTTAAAAACACTTTTTTGTTGGATTGGCTTTGTTCCCCTTGGATCTGCCGATCTGGCTGATCGGGATCGGGCATATCCGATCCAGGTCCCCGATCTGATCCTGCACTCCTTGCTTTTGTAAGATTCACTTTGCTCTTGAAGTTCACAAACATTAATAATTATATAGTCTAATGGATGACCAATTCTGTTAATTTGTGTTAATGAAAACATTTTGCCAATGCAGAAATGGGCATTGTCAATTTACCTGCACCCACTCGAAATAGCTCACTGTGACTCCCCCGGAATTAGCAAATATGTCCGGCAGGATGAGAACGCCTTTCTTTGCCAGAATCTGCAAACAAATGGCAACAAATTAAAGCATGCTTGGCCTCCCATAATCTAGTGCAACCATTTCATGAACCAATGTTCACCTCATCAGCCTCTGGGTCAGCTGGGTGATTGGCTGCCTCGATGATGAATTTGGCCCTTATGTCATTTGCATTTTCCCTTAAAAGATGACAGAACGAAATCATGCCAAGTCTAGGTTAATCTATTGAAAAATGAGCGTTGCATCTCAGGTTCATAAATAAGGAGATTAACCTATTGATCACACCACCAAGGGCAGCAGGGATCAGAACATCACAGTCTTCAGTCAATAAGGACTTCGGATCAATGGCATCTCCACTATCAAAACCTTTGATCCCACGATTTGCGGCGGAATGTTTAAGCAGCCTTGGAATATCAAGGCCTTTGCTGTTCTTTATTGCTCCAGTTATGTCACTAACTGCAATAACTTTGCCACCAGCTTCATGGATGAGTTGTGCAGCCCATGAACCCACATTACCAAATCCCTGGATTTCAAATAAGCACATGTTGGGATACATAGAAAAAAAATCATATCCGCAGGAGAAATGTGTATTTTCTAAAGTCAAGTTAACGTGTCCCGTCTCTTCTTCCTTATGCTATTTTTTGTTCCTAAGAATTTGAGTGCTTATGATGTGACTTGTTGTTCGTCAAAGCATGTAATATGTATAATTAATGTGAATAAGAAACTGGAAACTCAAACCACTCCTCAAACAATCCTTGGATTCCAGCCTGCTTTAAATGGAAAATTGAACAGACAACTTTTGATGCTCTGGGACATTCAAAACCTAATGTAACAACATAAAAGAACAAGCCTCAGACTTTTGTCCCATAATTTGAAAAACTTTGCCACTCATGCACTTCAAAATTTGGTGACCTCAGTATATTTGTATATCCTTGCAGCATCACATGCATCAGGGTACATAGTCTTAATGAATAGGCTACTAACAAGTAATAGCAAGATCTGATCAGAACTTTAGTGACCTGAATAACAAATCGTTGGTCAGAGATGCTCTTCCCATACTCTGTTAGCAGGGCCTGTGTTGCAAAGAGAACCCCCCTTCCAGTAGCAGCATCTCTACCTAGAGATCCACCTAGATCCTGATAAAAAAAACATTAAAATGATTCAGCAGTAGAAAAGTAACTCATCCTCAACTAGTTGTGAAAGGGATAAAGAGTTTGAAATGGAAATTCTTTTCTGAAATCAGCAACCAAAATCTTCATGGAAATAAAACTTGAAAGAAGGCAAGGTAACAATGAGACTCAATAGATTTTGATTACCTCCAAAGTTCTCAGAATAAGGTGCTACTCATACTTGCTCATATCTGAAACAAGTTTCGATTGCCCCGGGATTGAACTTCGCTTATAATGAAGCCAATGATATGAATTTTGAAACCTTACGTTACCCATGATTCTATAGTATCGGCAGCAGTTTCTGAACTGAAACCAGTGACGCAAACTGTTTGAGAAACGAATTACACCTCAGAGTACTACAGTCTAGTTCTTCGACTCTTCCATACTTTTTATCCTAATCATCTGTATATCCAAATAAAAAATACTTGGAGATCACAAATAACAGTCCAAAGTACATCACTATACCGGGTTTATGATAATATACAGTTTGCCTATTGGTATTAAATGATGCCTTAACGGTTCTGGTTGAGGTGAAGGTGGTGCTTTTGAACTATTATGATGAACCCTCTTCCTCCGTTCAATCTGCCCAAGGTTTTTTCTGGACCTTAGACGCACAATCAAATTTTATTGCAACAGCTTCTGAGTCAAAAGTTTATCCAAGTAGCTTATTGATGTGTCTAATGTCCTGTTGTTTAAAAAAAAGAAAAAGGAAACCAAGTGAATTAATTTGTGAAAGGAACAAGCCATCAGCTAGAAGATCCAGAAACTTGGTCCACATCAATTTTCAACAAATAACAGAATCTTGCAGAGAAATGATTCTGCTGGGTACTTCCAGGTGAACATATACTAGCATGCAAATGAATCCATAACACAATAGTGAAACACAGAAGGATGTCTAGTTTATTGTACTTACAACAGGCTTTCCAGTCACTACTGCTGGTGAATGGCCATGAAACTTCGAGTACTCATCCAGTATCCAAGCCATAGTCTGTTATAAATATCAAGGAACACGTGTTGGTGATTAGAATAAGCTCCAAAAGTTTGAGCATCCATTAAATTACATAATTATTAGCTGTTTCTTTAGAGTAGTGTATAATTGCTTAGGTTGGGACAAACGCAGTACAAGAAATGTAAAAAATAGCTGAGCACTTTTGGATTAAGACCTGAGGATTTGTGCCCATATCAGGTGCTGGAACATCTGTATGAATGCCAATTAGATCATGTATCTTCTGTGTAAAGACTCGGGTAAGTCGCTCAAGCTCAGATATACTTAGTTCCCCTGGGTCACAACCTATTCCCCCTTTTGCACCTCCATAAGGAATGTTTGCGACGGCTGTCTTCCATGTCATTAGCTGTGCCAAAGCATTCACCTCATCTGGGTCAACCTGCACCACCAAAAGGATAATTATCTCATCAGTCTAGGGCAACAAAATTTTGTGATGGAGAATGCATACTTTTTGTTCCCTCTATGAATCAATCAGAGGAAGAGGGCAATGAAAGCATTGGAAGAGAACGGCTGGAGTTCTCGACTACAGGTGTTCTAAAAAATTTATCTCAACAAAACATTGATGTCTTAGTGCTGTACATTTATGTGATCAACTTTGAGCCAAGTTAAGCCATTTGCAGTGAAAGAGGCCGTCTAAAACTAATTGCAATTCTCTGTTGAATCACATAAAAAGTGAATCTTTTTGGTTATTTAAGTGTCCACACTGATTACACTGCTATGCCTCTTCAAAATTTGAATTTAGGAAAACAATAATGAGTGCCGTTTTCCTGTATGATCACACATCAGCGTAAAGATGGAATTTTGAGATAATGAAGATTGGCATAATAAAAATGATAACTCTCAAAATGATGATACTCACCTCAGGGTGGTACCTAATCCCTCCCTTCATAGGGCCCCTGGCATTATCATGCTGAACCCTGAACCCCACATAAGAAGCCAAGGTGCCATCATCCTTGGGGATTGTACATTCCACCTGCATCCCGTTCAAAGGTGATAAGAAAATGATCAGGGACAGTGACCCAATTATTCTACTACACGATACTAAAACCACAGCCCACAAAGCAAGTAATCCAACAAAAACCTGAGATGGCAAGAAAAAGGGAAAATGTGGGGGGCATCCACAATATGGGCCTACAATTCATAATCTTCATACAGAGAATGAGATGACACCTGACACGTACACGACCAGCTGGTGATCGACATCATTGAGCCATTTACAAAACCCATTTACGTGTTCCACTACCATGGAGAAGTAAGAACAGATTATATATAAATTCAGCTGATGGAAAATGAGTAGTGAAAAACGTGAAATAAATTTATGAAGAATCTTCAAACTAGCAAGCAAACAAATGATCTCCAAGATTGCTAGCATGGCAGGTGATCTCCCAGGAAAACGATGACATCTGGGCATGCTTGGTACAGGGATAAGATGGCAATGGGATGAATTATTCCCGTCTTTCATTTGGTACCAACCGTGTCTGACATAAAATTGGAGATAAATGGGGACAAGAGATGATAAGTTAATCCCTTTTATCCTCTCTCTCGAGAGAGAGAGTTAAAGCTGGGGATAAGACATTCTGTCTAAAAATTGGAATTAGGTGGAATGATTTCTCTCTTTTCCATTTTGTACCGAACAAACTGTAACATATGGATGGATAGGGCTAGTTCATGCCAAGACAAAATTACATGCCAAGACAAAATTATACTGATACCAAACATGTCAAGGACCGCAGAGACCTTTCAAAGAATGTTCCAAATAACATCAATGCCCAAGGCTGTCAGAGTACTGGACTAACTCTGTAAGCAAGGGTGATCCATTCAAACGTCATGAATTGGTCATCCTCGGGAAATGGCACCGCCCCAAAACGGCAGTTCCATGAGACCCAAGAAGCTTCTGTGAGGCAGACACGCAGACATCTTCAAGATGGGGGGAGAGACTGGCACTATCATTAGTGCTGGGGAACATCAGAAAAGAGTGTGGCTTTTGGCCTCCCTCACCTTGATCTCCCTGAAGGGGATTAACAAGCTCTTCTCCAGCTTGGAGTCCAAACCCAGCAGCTTGGCCGCCCTCTTGAAGTTCCTACTGGTTGCTGCCAGAGCATTCATGGTCCCAATCCGCGGAGAGAAGCTCCCCCCACTGCAAATGCAGCAAAACCAACCAAACAGGATGCGTCAGACATGTTGAAGACAACATCAGAAAAAACTCAAATGTTCTCAGAACCTGTCAGTCAGTGCCTTTGGAGAGACAATCCAGCTGCTCCTTCCCCTTCCTCAATGCCAAACCAGAGCCCAGAAGATGTGCTGGTATGGGGATCCCACTCTTGCAGAGGGAGAGCACAACAGAGGGAAAGCTGTGAGCCGTACCCCACAAACAGATGGCAGAGACGTACACAACTACACATCACCTAGCGTTCTTATGGATGGAACCTCCAGTCCACTTGGGCACACGTTCAACACCAACCCAGTCACCACCTAGTCAGTGACCTTAAATTGCGGATAAGTCCAAGCGTGGCAGGAAAATAAAAATAATAATGCAAGGAGGGGATCCAGTCTGGACTCTGGAGGGAGGCATGTTCTACCCCTCCGAAAAAAAAATTAAAAAAAAGGGATTAAGTGACTGGGATGCCCTGTGAATCTTGGAAGTCACGGCCAGTGTCAGTTATATGAGCATGCATAATGGGGGAGAGGAGTCGGGTTATTATTATTATTATTATTTAGATATTATATTAATTATGCCACGGCACAGTGTGCCCGGCCAATGGTGAGATCGCTTAGGAGGAGTCTTGGCGCCTCATTGTTGGTGGGTCATGACGCAATCGCCAGTCAGAGGGTGCCACGACCTCCAAACGTGATGCTGGAACAGAAGATTTATTACGTAAAATATTGTAAATTTTATGAAAGAAAGAAACGAGTGCTCCAATCATTCTTCTTCGAGAAAGCACTATTATACGTCCGGAGAGGGGTAATGATCCGTTTATGTACTTTATGAAGGGTTTATATATATATATATATATATATATATATATATATATATGAGAAATATTCATATGGAATCGACTCCATGATAATTTGTCATGGGGCCGACATCTGAACTTAAGGAGATCACCTCCTGTGAGTTTAAGGGCCTAAATGATGACCCCATGATAATTTATCATAAGACCGACACCATATGAATATTTTCCTATATATATATATATATATATATATATCTCCAAATCTTACTTACTCCGTCGTATGCACCCATTTTTATACTATTATATACATATTAAGTAATATTGTTTCAAATATATTCATCAAGTTCCAATACAATTAGACTTAACAAAATATTATATTGGAAATATAAAAGATAAGATTTTAGATTGATATACAAGAAAGATTATAGGAGTATGCATGTCATCATTTTAAATATGTTAAACAAATTAAATAAGAATACAATATTTTTTTCCTCTCTATCTTAATCTACCGAAAGTTAAATGGCAGACAACTGTTGGCTGGGCCTATATGCGATAGATTATAATTCATTACGGAGATATCTATAATAATATGAGGCATATAACAATATAAGGACTTTTTACCGAAAAATTATAGACATATCGTTCTTGAAAATGTATTAACATATATATCATTATTATTTTAAATAATTTACAAATATATAACTTTAATTAAATATGCATATCACTGTTATTTTGAAAACTTATAAATATGACATCATATTTATAGATTTTTCACACTAAATGAGATATATATGTTGATACGTATTGATCATGACAAATACGGGGTGTACGACACAGATCATAATCATAGACTTTGATATCATATTAAATTTTATTAGATTAAGTCATCCAACTCAAAATCTTAAGATATTGAGTGAAAAAATCACAACAATTATAATCATATTATATTTTTAACTCATTTTTAATATGTGACTATTCTTATACATAATTATCACTTTAATTAAAGATGGCAACTGTTGGGATAAGAACTAGATATATGTTAATACGTATGGACCATAATAAACACGGGATGCACGGCTCAGATCATAATCATAGACTGTGATATCATATTAAATTTTATTAGCTTAGGTCATCCAACTTAAAATCTTAAAATATTGAGTGAAGAAGATACCACAATTATAATTATATTATATTTTTAACTCATTTTCAATAAGTGACTATTCTTATACATAATTGTAGCTTTGATTAAGGGATGGTAACTGCTGGGATAATAACTAGAAGTATGCGTACCAGGAATCAATGAAGATTTCCACCGAACTCTATTTAAAACCGAGAAGCTCCCAAGTGACGATCGAGACTGATAAGAGAAGAAGCAAACGTTAGAATTATGCAGACATGCAATTAAACCAGGCCAACGGGCTAGAACAAGCATCTGTAGTGTCCGGCACTGTTTTATTATTATTGCTAGTGTACTTGTCAGTGGTGCCAGCAGGCTATATAGCTGCAGTGGCGGAGACCACCTAGTCGATCGAGCAGGGAAGGAGAAACGGAGGGAGCAGGAACTCCAGTACCAGTTCAGAAGGGGGCCACAGAGGGGGAGATGGTGGTGGTGGTGACCAAGGCGCTGCTGCTAGATCTCCTCCTCTCGCAGAGGAACGTAGGAGAGAATTATGTAGAGGAGCCATCTTGGAGGTGGGGGATTCCCGAATTTTTTTTTTCTTGTCCCGGGCAGCGGACACTAGCAGGGTACACAAGAATATGTCCTCCCTCCTCCATCCCCATCACTGTGTGTGTGTGTGTGTATGTATGCAGGGTACAAGGTACAACACAAGAATATGTGCTCCTCTCTCTCTCTCACCGTCTCTCTACAAGTGCCAATATCACACCACTCTCATGCATGACTCCTTTTTTTTTCATCTTCTTCTTCACTCTAGCAGCAGCAAGGCTGCAGTTGGATTCCTCCGCTACGTACTCTCCTGGGTGGGTGGGCGTGTGTGAGAGTGAGAGATGCTCCTATGAGACTTGGCACTTGCCACTGTTGTGTGTGCGTGTCTGTGTGCATGAGAGAGAGAGAGAGAGAGTTATGCTGCGGTGAGGATGGTTCTTGTCTTGGCCGTTGCCGCTGTTTAGAGAAAGTGCGTGTGGCGATTATGTCAGTGACCATGAGAGCGAGTTAAGCTGTTGTGAGGATGGCACCATGCCAGTTACTGATCATGGCAATCACATGTGTGATTCGGGGTGTAATGTGACTTGTGGGAGATCCTTGGACATGGAAGAATATCATACGTCTCTTACTACACTTTGATCCGGATTCTGGGGATCAAAGGGTGAACATTAATTAAACTTGCAGTTTTTTGAGATTCCAAGTTTAAATCCAATATTTATTATGTAGTTTTTTTTTGGTAACGGGGAATTTAACAGAGTGGTACGGAAAGCTGAGCGATTATTGGGTCACCCGAGCTGAGCGATTATTGGGTCACTCGAGTTCGAGTCTTACCCTAGGCATCTTGCCACCCCTTTTTTGTACCGTTCGCCATAAAATTAAAATTCCGGGCTCACATCCCTCGAGGATTAAATGTGAGCCAGGTAAGTCCCCCCCCGGGGCTCGATCTCGGGTCCCTCCTATGAAAAAGAGGATCTTTCCCACCAAGTCACTCGGGGTCCTCTTGTTTATTATGTAGTTGGAGGCAAGATATGTGCATGGTATGCCACGTCGAGCTTGACATGACATTGTTACATTTCTTTTTTGAAAAAATATTTTATAGAGTGTTTGGGTACATGTTCTTTAAAAAAAATATCTTAAAAATTATGATATATCAATTTTCAACTTAATTTTTAAAATTGATGAAAATGAATCGGTCTTGGTTGGACAAAAACATCATAATTTTTAAATTTTAAGTAGACTGATTTGTTAGACAAAAAAAATGAAGTCAATATTTTGACGGAACGACCAGCTCTTCCCCGTCATCTTGAACGCCGAGCCTCTCCCTCTCCCTCTCTTCCTCCTCCACTCTGTGTCTTCTTCTCCCTTCTCCCCCTCCGTTCCTCTCCCCTCGTTGCTCCACCTATAAAGACTGCTCTCTTCTTCTGACTCCGCATCAAGCAATTGCCTTCCCTCTGCTGCTATAGACATCGGGTCTCTTCCTCTATCATCTCCAAGTTCCGCACTCCACAGCCTCCTCCCGCCATGGCGCACACCAAGCAGACGGCCCGCAAGTCCACCGGCGGGAAGGCCCCCCAAAAGCAGCTCTCCACCAAGGCCGCCAGCAAGTCTGCCCTTGGTACCGGTGGTGTGAAGAAGCCCCACCACTTTTGCCCTGGCGTCGTCACCCTCCATGAGATCCGCTAGTACCAGAAGAGCACCGAGTTGATCATCCGCAAACTCCCCTTCGCCCACCCCATCTTCTTCTTCTCGTCTTCCTCCTCCTCGCCATCGTCCTCGAGCCTCACCAGATCGGTAGCAACTCACTCTCTCTCTCGCCATTGTCCTCGAGTCTCACCAGATCGATAGCAACTCTCTCTCTCTCTCTCAAAGATCGATGCCCATAAGCTTCGAACCAGGGGGGCACCAGCGATAGTAGGAGACTACGTCGCCATGCCCTCTACATGGCCGGAGAGGGAGAGTGGGGGGGCTCCATTCGCGAGCACGCACATGGTTGAGGGCACGAGGTGACGCCTCTCTTAAAAAAATATATAGAAAGGCTTATTTTTATTTTGGGGAAGATTATAACATGATAGAATTTCATCTTAAAAAATTGAGAAAGTCTTACCAAACGTGTTTAAGTGGGTTGTCTATTCCTTTTTTTAAAGAGAGAGAGAAAAAAGAGATGAAAAATTGCAACCAAACACCCTGTAAATAAAAATTTTTAAATAAAAACTTTATAAATTATTCTACTCTTTAGAAAATTAGATCATAAAAAATCTAAAAAGGAAAGAAAACGTAGCCTACATGTGTCATATATATCATGTGTAAGAATTAAAATGCTAATTAAGATCTATATATATTTTATCTTAGTATTATCCCATGCGTTGCTTTAATTTAGAGAAATGGTATATATGATGCACACTCGTTTTGCTATGTATTTGTCACATTTTTTTTCCTGCAGTCCAAAATCATACAATAAAAAAAAGTAAAAGTTAAACTTAGTGCTTTTGAATCTGAAAGCATTCATCCAATTCTAAGATTAAATAATCGACATATGAGTAATAAATTATGTGACAAGAGGCTAGTATATATGACACCATGCATACCATTACTCTTCACTTTATATTTACAAACTTCACTTAAAAATCAACTCAAAATTTTTTTTGGACCTCACAATTAAAAGAACCCAACACCTCCGGCACTAATTAATTAGGACTCGAAGACCGGAGATTCCATCTAATTAAATACTAAGTAAAATATCTTGCAAATATAACCCTAACCGAACTTTCCGTCAAACTCTCCTTATTATCCATTGATTTAATCAGACACAACATTAAAAATTCCTTTACGCAAGATGTAGGTCTTGGTGGGCATACCACATATATTAAATAATCAAAAGTGGTCTCTTAAAAATAGGATTTTTTTTATGCCCACAAAGTTATATTCTCTTTTTCTCCTTGAGGGCATCTGCAGCTGTCTAGCTACTTGCCTTTCTTTAACATCTCAGGATACACCAAGGTGTTGCCACTACCACCCAGAAAAGAATTGGGTGCCTACTAAAGGCAAACACTTAAAAGTCTCATGGAAGAGGAATCACACTTGCCCCTCATGATTCCCATATAGAAGACAAAAAAAAAAGTGGCAAACTGTTCTTGCCACAAAGAAGATCTAGTCAGGGGCCTTTCCCAATGTGGATCATGTTTTGCCAACCACCTTAAATCCATACACCCCTCCTCCTTTTATCTTCTAAAATATTCTTTCCTCCTAATACCTTAGCCAAATGAATGAGGTGTGGGTCTGTTGGTGAAGGGAGGTGGGGGATGACATGAGAAGTCACACACTTCCCTTCCGCCGGAACCCAATCCCATATTATGGACGCCTTATTGTCAACTTGAAAGAATAATGGTGACACAGAGCTCATATATGTATGACACAGCCACAATATCTGTGGTCCCAAATTGAAGTGCAAAGACTAGCAGCCGCTAAGGCTTCAGTACACAGGTGAAGCGTTCGGCACCATAGATCTATCTCTGACCACAAGTTCTTTGGGAAATATGTGGTAATGATCTTTGGGCGTTCATGTTGTAACAAAAAAAAATTTATTTCTTGTCTGACATATTGTATTATGTCAACAAATAAATTAAGACTCTCAAGAGAGAGATGTCTGTGGTATTCAACTATGTTAATACCAAGTTATTAACAGCTTCTGGAACGGAGGTCAAGAATTAATTATGCTATGACGATCGGAGAATAATGTTGTCCTAGTCGACACGTTTTTTTGGTGTAACTGTTAACATAGGCTCCAAAGTCATCCGGAGAAGAAAACATTGTCAACCTTACAAACTTTTTAGAAAAAGAAAAATTGCTCGAAGAATGACCACCAAAACAGACGAATGTTATGTTTATAAAAAAGTATGACATTTTACTAGAAATTGTCCAAACAAAATATATTTGAGTAATGTTTCAAATAGCTGAGATTGATTCAGTCTAGGAATTGATTGAAACCTAAGAAGACTTGAAACAGGCTTTCGAAGAAGAAAACGACCAGGTATACACTTTGTGTTCTGACGATCGTTCTTGTTATTCAGTGCCCACAGAATCTGAATTAAGATAGTTAGCTACCTTCGCTCATTGGGTTCTCTTCTTCAATTGGCTACTGCAGTTTTAGAGAGTACCAGCAGTACTATTTGTCATGTGACTTCACTTGAATTCGTTTTTAGGGGGAGTTGAAGAGGCGAGATCTCGCGCTGAGTCCTGAGCGGGCTATGGATCACCAGAAGATGAATCTGCAAGAGAGAGAAACATATCAGAGGGCCCAGAGGATCTCCCTGGGGGAAAACCCTCCGATGGCTAAGTCAGTAGAGCTATGGTGGAAGCGATAATGGGGGGAGGAGAGAGCTGATGCGCGAGAATCCTCTCCACCAGAGGGTGAAGCGAATCGTGCTCAGGGGCTTAGGGTGTGTGAATGCCTTGTTTCTCTTACCTTCTTCCGGAGGGTATCCCTTACTTAAATAGTGCGCCGCCTTCAGGAGTCCTGCAAGCTGAGGGGTTCCCGGCGGGAGTTACGTCTTTAACGGGGGCTTTCATGGCCTGATCGTGGGAACGTTATCCCCTTGGAGTCCGGCGGCTCCCCTGACTCTCCCGCTGGCGGGGGACTCTGAACGGCTGCACATGCGGATAATCAACCGGCCTTACCGAGCCTCGGGGATGCTAGCTCTTGTCCGAGCGATAGGCATGGCCCGGCGAAGGTGGGGTCGGATAGGTCGGCTAGAGCCTATCTCTCTCGGACGGGGAGAGGGCTTTAGGCCGGACCTTCCTTGGGACCTGACCGTTGTCTCGGGCCCTCCGAGCCTAGAAGGCCGCCGGGGAGAGTTAGTTCCTCGAGTCTTATTTATTGGGCTTTTCTTCCCTAAGTGGGCCCTGTGGGCTATCACTCGGGCGGGCTCGCCTGGTTGGACCTTGTGGGTCTTGTTGGGCTGCCTTTGTGGTGGGCTGCGGAAATCCCCCTCTCCACTTGTCCCCCTCCTACTCCCGAGCCAAGGAGGCTCGGATGAGTAGTTTTTCGAGGCTTTGGACCGGCGTGGCTCAGGTGGGTGGAATTCCGTTGGCGTTATGGAGCCGCTTATAGCGGTCGCCGAGGCCCGTAATGATGATCCTGACGGATTCGAAACGAAGGGCCCCCCCTTTTTCTCGGAGCACGGAACGGCGCGCCGCCACCCTCAGGGGTTTTTAGGGGGCGCTGTTCATCGTTCTAGGCTTCCAGGGTTTTAGGCTTTCCTTGCTTCTTGATGCGCCGTGAGAGCACAGCGGAGACGCGGAGCCTTGCGGCGGCGTTCGTGGAGTTGGCGAGGATAACCGCAGAGGCGGTCCGGCAACTTCCTTCTCCCCCGGAGTCTTCGAGCTCGTACGAGGGATCTTCCCCCGACTCGATGGCGGATCAGAGTCCGGAGCTTGTGCCGGAGAGGCGGGAACCCGTCCCCAACTGCAGTGAGTTGGGGGAAGCGGAGGTGCGGAGGCTGGAGCATCGTTTTCGCCTGCCTCTCAGATACAGCTTTGCTGCCGCCGCTCCGCACGAGACGAGTCTGGATGATCGCGGGGAGCACATTTGCACCTTTCTTCTGGCTTGGAAGAGCGGATTTCGTCTCCCTTTCGATCCTTTCGTGCTGCAGCTTCTTAATTTTTTCCGGTTGGCGCCTATTCAGTTGGTGGCCAACTCATATCTTCTGCTCTCGGCCTTCCGGATTCTTTGTCGTCAGCACGACATTTTTCCTTCCTTGGACCTCTTCCATTTCTTCTTTGAGTTGAAAGCGCACCCGTCGGCGGGGAAAGGCTTCTACTTCATCCAGGCGCGGAGGAATAGGAGCTGCATCTCGCTTGCGGCGAAGGACTCCTCGCACAAGGGGTGGAAGACCCACTTCTTCTGGGTGAAGGCGGTGGCGACGGACGAGATCTGGAGATGTCGGACCTCGCCCAACTTTCATCCGAATCTGCCCCCTCGCCAGGAGGAATTCCCTCCCCACGTGGAGCAGCAGGCTGCCCGTCTACTGGAGGACCGTCGATCGACCGAGGAGCTGGTGACGCCGGAGAACATCGAACGGTGTCTTCTCTCGCGGTTGACGTCGACAGGTACAGCTCTTGAGGCTCTTTTTCTGGGGTGGTAGCTCCTTTCCTCCTCCTGACTGGGGCTTCTCCTTGTTGCAGACGTGAGGCGGGAGCCTCTGGAGGAGGCGGCCGAGGTCATCGATCTGGGAGATGACTCAGCAGCCGATGAACCTGATGCCTCGGCGGGTCGCGCCCAGGCCCGAGACAAGGGCAAGGGGGTGGCCCCCGAGGGGTCTTCTCGATCGACCGGCCTGAAGCGCAAGGATCCCCTGGCGGGGAAACTGCGGGAGGCCGTGAAGGCCAGGAAAAGGGCCAAGAAGGCCGGCCTTTCTACCGCCGTCGGGGGCGATTCTGGCTCGGCGGCGCTCCCCCCTCGGGGGCAGGATGGGGCCGACCCCTCCGGGCTGGCTCTCCCATCCGCCGGGCGAGAGGGGGCCGAGGAGACCAGGGGCCCCTCAGAGGGAGGTGATGGGTCGGCTCTCCCCTCTGCGGGGCAGAGGGGGCCGATGCCGGTGTGGCCGGCGCTGGGACCGAGGGATCGGTCGGCGCGGATGGGGGTTCGCCCGCGGGGGCGTTGCAGCCCCACGTGCCGGAAGTTTCTGGTGCGGCCGATCCCGCGGCGCCGGTCGAGGGTGGGGGTTCGCCCGGGGAGGCGTCGCAACCCCAACCGACCGTGGCGCGCGGGGCGGTCAGCTTCGCTGCCCGAACAGGGTCTTCTGGCGGGGTGCCCAGGGTGGAGCGGTCCCCTTTGCCGGAGCCTCTGGACAGGCTCGGTATCTCGGGCGACTTGTACCGGTTCTGCCGGTCGATCGCCGAGAGGACGAGGGGGGGAGAAAGGCGCAACACTCCCGCCGGGGTCCTTGATGTCCTGATGGAGGGCGGCCTGGTCATAGCTCGGACAGCGGCCGTGATGGCGGAGGCGCACGCCCGGACGGAGGCGGAACGGTCGAGGCTTGCCTGGACCCTTGGTGGATGCGAGGGAAAACTAGCCCGGCTCGAGGGGGAGCATGAGGGGCTCCGGCGGGAGTTCCTCGCATTCAGGGAGTTGGCGCGGTCGAGCCGACGGGAAGCCGAGGCGCTGGCCGAGCAGCTAGCAAGGGCCCAAGAATCGCTCGAGAGGAAGAGCAAACGTCTAGAAGATGAGCGTCAGCGTCACATCGAGCTGGATGGCCTCTGGGAGCTTGAGCGCGGCGAGCTGCAGGATCGGGCGGAGGACGCGGAGCGCCTTCGTGCTGAGGCCGAGGCGGACCGAGCCCGGGCGGAGGGCCGGACGATCGAAGCCGAGCGGAGGATGACCGAGCTAGAGGAGCGTCTGGCGAGGGCGGAAGAGCGTGCGGCCGAGGCGGAGCGGGCTCGGGTTGAGCTTGTCGGAAGGGTAGGGCAGGTCGAGGCGGAGGCGATCGAGCGTTACAAAGGCTCGGAAGCTTACTCGGCCGACTTGATTAAAGCTGCCCTCCCCTACTACGAGGTAGCGCTCCGCCGGGGTGCTCGAAAGGGATTCAGGCAGGGCTATCGCCGGGCGATGAGCTATGCCAATGAGCACCTTACCGGGGGCGATTTTCCTTACGGCCAGAGTTATGACTCGGATGAGTCAGTTTCCAGCTCCTCATCCTCGGCCGGGGAAGAACCGGAGGAGTCACCTCCAGCGGGGTCACCAACTCCGGAGGCTCCGGGAGGGCTCACGACCGGGACAGTTCTCGCACAGGCGAGGTCAGTGTCCGGGCCGGTCGTCACCGAAGGTACCGGGGGTGACGCGTCCCCTACTGCTGTTCCTGAGCTTCAAAGTGGGCCCGAGGCCTGATGTATTATACTTTATTTTGCCCCTTCCCCTTTTTGTCTGTTTTTCCTTTTGTAAGAGGACTTCTTTATGGGAGGCAATAAAGAACTTACTTTGTTTGATCGCTATCTTTGCCGTGAATTGGCTGGCGTATCGGGGGCAGTTGGAAAGTGCCGATATTCTTTGCACCGTTTTCGCATGCCGATTCGGGAGACTTCTGGCGGGGCGTCCTTTCATTCCACCATGCTTTGAAAGTCGAGGCGCTTCGCGAATCCCGCTAGGGCGGGGACCGAGGAATTGGAGGTGACCTTCCAGGGGAGGTCCTGTAGCGTGTTTTCGAGGGGGGAGTCATTTAAGGCGTGTGGCCTCCCTTGGCCTATAAAAAGGACCGAAGGGTGCTCCTTCCCTCTTAACACTTAAGACTCTCGCCGGCGGTCTGCTCTTATTCCATCGTTTTCGCTCTTCGTTGCGCCGCCGCGATCGGAGCATGGAGGACCCTTCAGAAGGTGACGCCGCAGACGACGGGGAGCGGCCGGTTCCAGCTGTCCTGGAATATCGGTCGGATCCCACGGTCGCCGCGCGTGCATGAGACGGGTCCGACGGTCGCCGCGCGGATCTGGAGAGGGCTTCGACGTGTGGGGGCACGCCGTTTGCCTCCTCTTGGCTCCAGCGAGGCTTCCGGGCGGACGCCGAGATAGAGGGCGGATGGGGGAGTTAGGGATGCCGGCCGCCATTCCCCTCCGTGGGAGGGGAGGAGGAGGCTCACCTCTGTCCGCAGCCTCTTTCTCTCTCTTTTGTTCTTCATTTCTTTCACTCTTCGGGGGCTGCTTGCTTTCTGTTCGCCTCCAAGGAGTTGGTGGATTGGCAGAGAGGAGACCTTCACGGCGCTCCTTTTTCCAGGTTGTTGCCAACTTGGAAGGTAGCCTTCCTCGCGTGAAAAGTGGCCTTCTCCTTGTCATCCCTCTGTCACCCTTGTCACGGTCCACCCGAGCCAACTGGGTCGACCATCTCTTGTCCGAGCCAGTTTCTACGCGAGGCAGAGTCAGTGGCTGGATGCGAGAATGTAACGACCCAAGAATCCGATTACCGGGAAGGCCCAATAACCCGAGACTCGCACCGCCACCCACGAGCCCGAAAACTCGGAAGGGTTAAAAAGGATGGTGTGGAAACTACACAAGTATCACAAATAATTGCAGAGATTAAACGGTTATAATATTCAGTAGGAAATAAATTAACATTTTACATGGTCCACAATAGAAAATAACGACAATAACAATAGTTCACGACTAGTACAGTGACAAGAAAGAAAAGTACAGCTACATGGGGCATCCCCCGGCTCTGACCTCTGGCACTACCTCTGGGCACCCGCACCACGCTGCACTCCTGACGCGCTCCCCGAAGGTGGCGCCTCACCTGAAACACGGTGAAAACACGCAGGGAATGAGTCTCGGAACAAGACTCAGTAGGGATCACTCGAACCCTATCTCGTAAAACGAGAAACCACTACACTAGCGGTAGGAGAGTACCTCGGAAGGGAAAGCCATGTACTCTACAAGACAAGACCCTACGGCACGTAAACCGACACACGTGCCACGGTACGAGAAGACCAAAGCTCAAAGGTCGAGCTGACAAAACCCGAAGGTCAGAAACACTAGACAGACAGTCTGTCGCTCCGTACTCGACAGGAGTACCACCCACTAGAAGTACAGCCGGTAGCGTCCCCTGACGTCTTACACCGCACCGCAGGTGAACCGCCTGACGTGGTAGGTCCTACCCGAGGCGCAGACACCGTACAAGTAACCACGAACAAGTGACTAGCTGGGGTCACGCCCGTCGACGTGCGTCCACTGTCCCCAACCACGTGTGCACACACAGACCACGCGTCCTAGGTCTGGCCCTCTGACTGGTTTTCCCCTGGCACTGGACTCTGATTTGACGAGGGGCCCGACGGTAACCAGTCTAAAACCGTCCTCAGGGTAAGCCCGTACACCACTCCCTGGTGCGATCAGCACACGCGTACTGATAGGCTACGACTAGTGGAGGGTCACAAAGGAGTAGACTCTCGAGTCAACGGAAAATAACTTCGCAACCGCAGGTACGAGGAACGCTCCTTGTACCAACACCGACGCACGGTGACACAAGCCGGAGCCACCACCTCCCGGGACCCCACGGCACCCCCACGTGTAGCCCCCACATGATGCCCCGCATCAGTCGGACTACGGGTCAGCACAGGGATCGAGACTAGCTCGTCCGGGGTTCAAATCGGTAAAAAAAAGGGGAGTCGCGGTCACCAGAGGACCACCTCCAGTGGTAGCGATCGACCCAGGACCGCTATCACCTGGTCGCGGTCGGCCTGGAACCGCGACCACCCTGGTGCACGAAAACGTGAAAGCGGTCGCGTGAAGACCGCCTTCACCTGGTAGCGGTCTCCTGGAGACCGCGACCAGACTCCAACGGTCAAAAACCCGTCTCGAAGACCGTGCCGAACCCCAGGCTGAAAGCGGTCGCCCCCTGACCGCCACCAGCAGTCGCGGTCAGTCGCGAGACCGCGACCGCCTGCCGACAGCACAAGCCCCAACGCTCGAAACCTTGATGAAGGCGGTCCCCACCTGACCGCTACCTGATGAAGGCGGTTACTGGTGGACCGCTATCATCCCGGAAAACCGAGAACGGCCGGGAACGGCTAAAAACACCATTCCACGCCCCCATACCTCCACCGGAGAGGGGGAAATCAAAGGGGAAGACCCCTAGGGACCCCTAGCATGATTCTAGGCCATCAAAACACGAATCCATACATCGAATCCATAGATCGGGTGACTCTCCCCAAAACATGGAAAAACCCCAAACATTCTCAAAAAAAACCCCTCTCGGCCTCCCCTCGGCCTATAAAACACGGGAATGATCGACAAGAGGCTAAGGAACGTCACCCTACCTCAATGGAGCGAATGCTCCGTCGAATCACCCACGAATCGCGAAGAACGCTTTTAGAAACCTCGCCTCCCCACGCTTCCCACGCTTGCCGCACGCCCGCACGATCGTCTCGATGTCACCCACGTCCTCGCCGCGTCGCACCGCCGCCGTCTGCAGCCGAAACGGTGGTCGCCGCGCTCGAACGGGAGAGAGGGAGAGAGAAGAGGGCGGCCACGGTTGGGGAAGGAAGGAGGAAGAAGAAGAAGAAAGAGAAAGGAGAAAAGAAAAAGAAAAAGAAATGGGTTATATAAGAAAATCCGATTTTTCGAAAAAAAATACCGAAAATTAGAAAAATACATTTCCGGAATCCTCGGAACGCACCGATCGCAACGGTACCGCTCGTGCCCGGGTGAACCGCCCGGTTCGCCCGCAGCGAGCTTCCGAAGAAAAAGCCGAAACACACACCGGGAATCGGAAAACACGCGCGGAAAAGCCGCGGAACGCCTCCGGGCCTCCAAAACAATTGCGGATCGCGTCGATCCGAACACGAAAGATGTCCGAAACGAAATTTCGGACACAACGGAGCCGGACACTCCGAAAACCAGATCCGGGATCCACGAAGAAGGATCCGAAAGGTCCGGGATATTACAGCAGTTCGAGTGATCCCTACTGAGTCTTGTTCCGAGACTCATTCCCTGCGTGTTTTCACCGTGTTTCAGGTGAGGCGCCACCTTCGGGGAGCGCGTCAGGAGTGCAGCGTGGTGCGGGTACCCAGAGGTAGTGCCAGAGGTCAGAGCCGGGGGATGCCCCGTGTAGCTGTACTTTCCTTTTTTGTCACTGTACTAGTCGTGGACTATTGTTATTGTCGTTATTTTCTATTGTGGACCATGTAAAATGTTAATTTATTTCCTGCTTAATATTATAACCGTTTAATCTTTGCAATTATTTGTGATACTTGTGTAGTTTCCACACCATCCTTTTAACCCTTCCGAGTTTTCGGGCTCGTGGGTGGCGGTGCGAGTCTCGGGTTATCGGGCCTTCCCGGTAATCGGATTCTCGGGTCGTTACAGCTGGTATCAGAGCCCGGTTGTGGAATTACATGAGAATCATAGGTAATTGTAGTGGTCCACTAGTCCACAGCGATGATGTACAGGTGACGCTGGCATTGGGCATCGTGTGTTTTTCTTGACCTTGCCGTTTTCGTGTTTTCTGTCTTTTGCTTCAGGAGCGAGTATGGCGCCGAGGAGGAGCTCTCGCTCTCAGCAGGGGCAGTCGGCTGGAGGTCAGGAGATCCAGCAGGGGGTCCAGAGGGACCAGGAGGAGCAAAGTAGAGCGCCACCGGGGGCTACCGAGGCCGCGGATGCTGCGAGAGTTCCGGGGGCCGAGGATTTCTTCCGTGGCATGTACCAGCTTATGTCTCAGCAGTTCGGCGGAGAGGCCGGTGAGGGCTCGTCAGCTAGGGGTGGGCTAGGCCGAGCAGTGAAGGACTTCATGCAGTTCCATCCACCTTACTTTAGCGGCCAGGCAGACCCTGATGCAGCTCGTGATTGGCTCGATGAGATGGAGCGGGTGTTCAGTTCTGCGAAGAGTGCTGCCGAGGACAGAGTGGTGCTGACCTACAACCAGTTGTAGGGTACGGCTCGGAGGTGGTGGTCTTCCGAGTGGAGACGTCCTTTCAGCTTCGTCCACTTGAGCAGATCGAGTGGGATGACTTTGTCAGTGCTTTCGAGCGTACGTACTGTCCAGATATTGTTGCTACGCAGCGGATGCGGGAGTTTCTGGAGCTGGTGCAGGGTGACATGTCCGTGTTGCAGTACAGGGCCCGATTTGTCGAGCTGGGTCGGTACGCACCTCATATTATGGAGCATGAGAGGGTGAGGACCGCGCAGTTTGTGCAGGGCTTGAGGCTGGAGCTGAGGCACCATTTGATCGCGAACGGGGCCACTGATCTAGAGACAACGTCTCGTGTTGCGATTTCTTTGGAGATGGATATGCAGAGGACTCGAGGACCGATCAGCCAGGGGCAGTCCTTGTTAGGTCGCAGCCAGCAGTCGGCTACCCAGCAGCAGGGTTTCTTCCAGCATGCGTCGGGTGGTTCAGGAGTACCGGCATCTGCAGCTTCGGCGACAGGATCTGCGTCCTTCGGTACGAAGGTCATGAAGTTCTTCTCGAAGAATTTCCGAAAGAAGAAGTCCAAGGATCAGGGGCAGGCTTCATCGGGCAGTGTACAGCAGCCGATTCCTTTGCAGCGTCAGGGATCAAGGAGTGGATCGCGAGGACCTTGTCCACGGTGTGGTGGGACCCACCCAGGCAGGTAGTGCACGGCGCCGATCGTCTGTTTTCGGTGTGACCAGCCAGGGCATATGGCGCGTGACTGTCCTCAGAGGCCGCCGCAGCAGCAGTTTCCTCAGCAGCAGCAGGTTCCCCAGTAGCAGCAGCAACAGGGACAGTATCCGCCGCTACCCAGGTCAGCTAGCGTGGGAGGCAGGCAGAGAGCTCGGGGCCAGATCACGCATATGACCAGGGCAGAGGCAGTGGCGTCGCAGCTCGTGGAATGTACCGTTCAGATTTTGGGTTGTGCGGCTCGGGTTTTATTTGATTCTGGCGCGTCTCATTCGTTTATTTCGGAGGATTTTGCGTCGAGCGTCGAGGAGCCGGTGACCCAGTTGTCCTGTGATTTGGTAGTGGAGTTGCCTTCGGGTGACTTTATGATCACTCCGTATTGCTTCGATCATGTTTCGATTTGGATCGATGGGCGGAGTATGCCAGGCAGGTTGTATGCATTGCAGCTTCGGGATTACGATGTGATTCTAGGCATGGATTGGCTCGAGACTCATGGAGCGGTGGTGGATTGTGGAATGAAGAGGGTCTACTTCCAGCATCCGAGCAAGAGGACCTTCTATTTCCAAGGTATCTGTTCCGCCTCTTCTCGATTCCTTATCTCTGCTATTCGAGCCCGTCGGTTGCTTGATTCTGGTTGTCAGGGTTTTCTCGCATCAGTGGTTGTGCCTGATCGGATGGAGCCGGATGTCGAGGACATTGCGGTGGTGTGCGAGTTTCCCGACGTTTTTCCCGAGGAGTTGCCTGGATTACCTCCCCAGCGGGAGATCGATTTCGTGATCGAGATTGTGCCTGGTACGGGACCTTTGGTGAAGGCTCCCTACCGTATGGCCCCCGCTGAGTTGAGGGAGTTGAGGGCGCAGTTGCAGGAACTGTTGGCCAAGGGGTATATTCGTCCTAGTTTTTCCCCTTGGGGTGCGCCCGTGTTGTTTGTGAAGAAGAAGGACGGTAGTCTGCGGTTGTGCATTGACTATCGGCAGCTGAATGAAGTGACCATTAAGAACAAGTATCCGTTGCCGCGGATTGATGATTTGTTTGACCAATTTTAGTCTGCGCGAGTATTCTCGCGGATTGATTTGCGGTCCGGTTACTATCAGCTGAGAATTCGCGAGTCCGATGTGGAGAAGACTGCGTTCAGTATGAGGTACGGGCATTATGAGTTTTTGGTGATGCCGTTCGGGCTCACCAATGCCCCTGCAGCCTTCATGGACTTGATGTAGAGGGTGTTTCATCCGTATTTGGACCAGTTCGTGGTCATCTTCGTGGACGACATCCTTGTTTATTCGCAGTCTGCTGAGGAGCATGCGTACCATTTGGGTGTGGTGCTGCAGACGTTGCGAGACCACCAGTTATATGCGAAGCTCAGCAAGTGCGAGTTTTGGCTCAGCGAGGTGCACTTTCTGGGGCACGTGATTTCTGGTGATGGTATTTCCGTGGACCCCGCCAAGGTCGAGGCCGTGATGCAGTGGCCGAGGCCGAGGTCGGTGATGGAGATCCGGAGTTTCTTGGGGCTTGCGGGTTATTATCGCCGGTTTATCCAGGATTTTTCTCGCATTGCGACCCCGATGACTAGGCTCACGCGGAAGGATGTGCCTTTCGTTTGGTCCGAGGAGTGTGAGCAGAGCTTCAGGGAACTGAAGAGATTGCTCACCTCGGCTCCGGTGTTGGTCTTGCCTTCTGGATCGGGAGGTTTTGTGGTGTGTACAGATGCTTCCGGTGTCGGATTGGGTGCTGTTCTGATGCTGCATGGTAGAGTGGTGGCTTATGCATCTCGGCAGCTAAAGCCCCATGAGGAGAACTACCCTACCCATGACCTTGAGTTGGCGGCGGTGATCTTCGCGCTGAAGATCTGGAGGCATTATCTGTACGGCGAGAAGTTCGAGGTGTTTACTGACCATCAGAGTTTGAGGTATGTGTTCTCGCAGAGAGATCTGAACCTCAGACAAAGGCGTTGGATGGAGTTCATGAAGGATTATGACTTCACCCTGTCTTATCAGCCGGGCAGGATGAATGTCGTCGCCGATGCCTTGAGTCGGAAGGTTGCGGTCAGTACCTTGATGCTGAGGAAGTGGAGGCTCTGGGAACAAGTGCCCGAGGTATCTTTCAGGCTCAAGATTCCCCAAGAGCCAGGGTTGGCAGTGCTTGCGAGTCTGACTGTCACTCCTGCTATCCGTCGTCAGGTGGCAGAGGCTCAGCATGCGGACCCTGAGTTACCCCGGATTCTGGCTATGGCTGACGTGGAACTTGGCGAGGACGGTGCTGCGAGGTTTCGTGGCAGGCTGTACGTCCCAGCCGAGGAGCAGGTTCGTCGTGCGGTGTTGCGCGAGGCTCATGGGAGCAGGTACACCGTACACCCGGGTGCGACGAGGATGTATCGGAACTTGCGGAGGCAGTTCTGGTGGCCTGGCATGAAGTGAGATGTCGCAGAGTTTGTGGCCAGGTGCCTGATCTGTCAGCAGGTGAAGGCGGAGCATCAGCGACCAGGAGGTACTCTCCAGCCCTTGGATGTTCCTGCTTGGAAGTGGGACCATGTGACCACGGATTTCGTGGTGGGGTTGCAGAGGACCCCGAGTGGGCAGGACAGTATTTTGTTGCTGGTGGATCGGCTGACGAAGGTGACGCGGTTGTTACCGGTCAAGGTCAGCTGGAGCGTGTCTAAGTTGGCTCGTTTGTATGTGGAGCGGATCGTTCCGTTGCATGGGGTTCCCATTTCGATCGTGTCGGATCGGGATCCGCGCTTCACTTCTGGATTCTGGAGGTGTTTCCAGCGAGCTCTTGGCACGGATTTGGCATTTAGCTCGGCGTATCATCCACAGTCAGATGGTCAGTCTGAGAGGACCATTCAGACTTTGGAGGACATGCTGAGATCCTGCTGCCTGAAGTGGCAGGGGAGTTGGATTCATCACCTACCGTTGGTGGAGTTTACCTATAACAACAGCTATCATTCGAGCATTGGCATGGCTCCTTATGAGGCATTATATGGGCGTCCTTGTCGGACTCCACTTGATTGGTTTGAGGTGGGTGAGCGTGTTTTGACGGGACCGGAATTGGTGCAGCAGTGTGTGGATGTTGTTCACCTAGTTCGTCAGAACATGTTGGCGGCCCAGAGTCGGCAGAAGAGCTATGCTGACCGTAGGAGGCAGCCCCTCGAGTTCGCTGTGGGCGATCATGTGTTCTTGAGAGTTTCTCCGATGAAGGGGGTGATGCGTTTTGGACGGCGCGGGAAGCTGAGTCCCCGCTATATTGGTCCTTTCGCGATTGTGGAGCGCATCGGTGAGGTTGCTTACCAGTTGCAGTTACCTCCTGAGTTGGCGTCGGTGCATGACGTGTTCCACGTCTCGATGTTGCGGAAGTATATTCCCGATGACTCTCATGTGCTCGAGTTTTCCGTTTGGCCTGAGGTGACTCCAGATCTTTCTCTCCCAGAGTTTCCGATCCGCGTGGAGGATAGGCGAGAGCAACGCCTGCGGAACAAGGTTATTCCCTTGGTAAAGGTCGTGTGGCAACAACACTCTGGTGGTGAGGCTTCGTAGGAACGTGAGGACGAGATGCGTCAGCAGTTCCCGTACCTGTTTGAGTGAGTCTTCCTCTTCTTTCCCCTTGGGTTGTTCTCAATTTCGAGGACGAAATTCCTTAAGGGGGGAGGGCTGTAATATCCCGGACCTTCGGGATCCTTTTCGTGGGTCCCGGATCTGGTTTTCGGAGTGTCCGGCTCCGTTGTGTCTAAAATTTCGTTTCGGATATCTTTCGTATTCGGATCGGCGCAATCCGGAGTTGTTTTGGAGGCCCGGAGGCGTTCCGCGACTTTTCCGCGCGTGTTTTTTGATTCCCGGTGTGTGCTTCGGCTTTTTCTTCGGAAGCTCGCTGCGGGCGAACCGGGCGGTTCACCCAGGCACGAGTGGTACCGTTGCGATCGGTGCGTTCCGAGGATTCCGGAAATGTATTTTTCTAAGTTTCGGTATTTTTCCGAAAAATCGGATTTTCTTATATAACCCATTTCTTTTTCTTTTTCTTTTCTCCTTTCTCTTTCTTCTTCTTCTTCCTCCTTCCTTCCCCAACCGTGGCTGCCCTCTTCTCTCTCCCTCTCTCCCGTTCGAGCGCGGCGACCACCGTTTCGGCTGCAGACGGCGGCGGTGCGACGCGGCGAGGACGTGGGTAACATCGAGACGATCGTGCGGGCGTGCGGCAAGCGTGGGAAGCGTGGGGAGGCGAGGTTTCTAAAAGCGTTCTTCACGATTCGTGGGTGATTTGGCGGAGCATTCGCTCCATTGAGGTAGGGTGACGTTCCTTAGCCTCTTGTCGATCATTCCCGTGTTTTATAGGCCGAGGGGAGGCCGAGAGGGGTTTTTTTTTAGCATGTTTGGGGTTTTTCCATGTTTTGGGGAGACTCGCCCGATCTATGGAATTGATGCATGGATTCGTGTTTTGATGGCCTAGAATCATGTTAGGGGTCCCCAGGGGTCTTCCCCTTTGATTTCCCCCTCTCCGGTGGAGGTATGGGGGCATGGAATGGTGTTTTTAGCCGTTCCCGGCCGTTCTCAATTTTCCGGGATGATAGCGGTCCACCAGTAACCGCCTTCATCAGGTAGCGGTCAGGTGGGGACCGCCTTCATCAAGGTTTCGAGCGTTGGGGCTTGTGCTGTCGGCAGGCGGTCGCGGTCTCGCGACTGACCGCGACTGCTGGTGGCGGTCAGGGGGCGACCGCTTTCAGCCTGGGGTCCGGCACGGTCTTCGAGATGGGTTTTTGACCGTTGGAGTCTGGTCGCGGTCTCCAGGAGACCGCTACCAGGTGAAGGCGGTCTTCACGCGACCGCTTTCACGTTTTCGTGCACCAGGGTGGTCGCGGCTCCTGGCCGACCGCGACCAGGTGATAGCGGTCCTGGGTCGATCGCTACCACTGGAGATGGTCCTCCGGTGACCGCGACTCCCCTTTTTTTTACCGATTTGAACCCCGGACGAGCTAGTCTCGATCCCTGTGCTGACCCGTAGTCCGACTGATGCGGGGCATCATGTGGGGGCTACACGTGGGGGTGCCGTGGGATCCCGGGAGGTGGTGGCTCCGGCTTGTCTCACCGTGCGTCGGTGTTTGTACAAGGAGCGTTCCTCGTACCTGCAGTTGCGAAGTTGTTTTCCGTTGACTCGAGAGTCTACTCCTTTGTGACCCTCCACTAGTCGTAGCCTATCAGTACGCGTGTGCTGATCGCACCAGGGAGTGGTGTACGGGCTTACCCTGAGGACGGTTTTAGACTGGTTACCGTCGGGCCCCTCGTCAAATCAGAGTCCAGTGCCAGGGGAAAACCAGTCAGAGGGCCAGACCTAGGACGCGTGATCTGTGTGTGCACACGTGGTTGGGGACAGTGGACGCACGTCGACGGGCGTGACCCCAGCTAGTCACTTGTTCGTGGTTACTTGTACGGTGTCTGCGTCTCGGGTAGGACCTACCACGTCAGGCGGTTCACCTGCGGTGCGGTGTAAGACGTCAGGGGACGCTACCGGTTGTGCTTCTAGTGGGTGGTACTCCTGTCGAGTACGGAGTGACAGACTGTCAGTCTAGTATTTCTGACCTTCGGGTTTTGTCGGCTCGACCTTTGAGCTTTGGTCTTCTCGTACCGTGGCACGTGTGTCTGTTTGCGTGCCGTAGGGTCTTGTCTTGTAGAGTACATGGCTTTCCCTTCCGAGGTACTCTCCTACCGCTAGTGTAGTGATTTCTCGTTTTACGAGGTAGGGTTCGAGTGATCCCTACTGAGTCTTGTTCCGAGACTCATTCCCTGCGTGTTTTCACCGTGTTTTAGGTGAGGCGCCACCTTCGGGGAGCGCGTCAGGAGTGCAGCGTGGTGCGGGTGCCCAGAGGTAGTGCCAGAGGTCAGAGCCGGGGGATGCCCCGTGTAGCTGTACTTTCCTTTCTCCTCACTGTACTAGTCGTGGACTATTGTTATTGTCGTTATTTTCTATTGTTGACCATGTAAAATGTTAATTTATTTCCTACTTAATATTATAACCGTTTAATCTCTGCAATTATTTGTGATACTTGTGTAGTTTCCACACCATCCTTTTAACCCTTCCGAGTCTTCGGGCTCGTGGGTGGCTGTAAGGCCCGTGCCTTAATGGATCCTTCGTGGTATTTGTTCTATTAATTCTTCTGGAATTTCCGGCTATTTTCCTGGATTTTTAGGAATTTGTCTGGTATTTTTCTGGATTTGTTTGGAGTTATTTGAGGGTTATTAGAATTAATGAGATTTTAATATATATAATGATTATATTATATATATTTTAATTTCTTTTTTTTTCTTCTTTCTTTTTCTTTTAATCCCTCTCTCTCACCCTCTTTCTCCCCGTCGATCTCTCATTCCCACTCTCTCTCTCTCTCTCCTCCGTGCGATCGCCCCTCTCTCCTCTCTAGGGAACGCGGGCGAGACGAGGTCGGATTGAGACGAGGTTGGCGCCGTTGGATTCCTCGCGTCGAGAGGAGCGCGTAGGTGTCCACTTCGGCGTGGTTCGGTGATCGTGGGAGCGGATTAGAGCTTGAAGGCTCGGTGAGCCTACCTCGGTGCATGCGGCTTTTTCCTCCGTTTCGGCTTGCAAGAGGTAGGGGGATGGAATCCTTAGCTCGCTAGGAGCATTTCCTATGGCTTATCCTGTTGATTAGCACCCCGTAGCATGCATGATGTGTATATTTCCATTTTTGGGGTTTTAGCCTAAATCTTGAGTTTAATGCGTTTTAGGCCTTGCATGTGCTAGATTTAGATGTTAAACTGTTGTCTAGCATGCGTGGTTTGACAGGTTATCAGGTTTTTCGTCGATACCCGGCGTTTTCAGCCGTCCGGGAGGGCTTCGGTTTATAAACCGTACCCGCCCGTAACCCAGGTGCAGTGACGGTCCTGCCAGGAACCGTCACTTTCCTGACGGTCCATAGCGGACGCGTCACTTCCAAATAGCGGCCCATTGGGGGTGCGTTACTTGGAGAGTAACGGTGGGGCTCCCATCCGTTACTCATCAACTGTTTTCCGTAGTTTTGGTCAGGCGATGCGCCCGACGGCCATTCGGCCGACCGTTGTTTCGGTCCGACGCGCCTAGACCGGGGCGTCACTTCGCCTGCTATCGTTTAGAACGCTGATAGGTGGTTTGAGCCTCGGGTGGATGTGACGGCGGTGACTCCACGCGTTGCTTCGAAGTAACGCGCAGGGCCCCCACCGTTACATGCCCTTTAGTGCCTCTTGAGCTGGAACCCTGAAGGGAGTGACGGATAGGGACTGGGGCGTCATTCTTGAAGTAACGCGCCGGCCCCCGACCGTCGTTTTCATGTGGCGCATGGGTCTTTGACCGCCGCTTCCCTGATGGCTGCTATATATTCCCAGCCCATCTGTTATGCGCTTCTTTCTATATTCATGCCATATTTGCATTGTTTCAAATATATTGTGGCGTGTTTTATACCAATAGAGTAGCTTTTCTTTCCATGCAATGGAGCCACTGTTGTTGCCCTAAGGTCTGTTGAGTACCGACCTGCTTGAGGATGGCGGAGGGGTGTATTTCCCATTCACGGTTTGTAAGCTAGTTCCGTGGGCTCCCAGCCAATGGTAGCGTCCTGCCAAGGGAGAAAACTAGTTAGAGGGCCTGGCTCAGGCTAGAGTTAGTGTGTGCACACGTGGTCGGAGACTGTGGACTGACACCGACGGGTGCCACTCCGACTGGTCACTTGGTTTGGTACTGTTTACGCGCTTAGCTTGTCGCTTCGTCGACTGCGAGTGCTTGAGACGCAGTGTAAGCCGTCAGTGGACGCATCTGGTTTCTGCTCCAGTGGTTGTCCGTCCTTGTTGTTTGGATTAGTTGCAGCTCATTCTATTTGGTAGTTTTAGCTTTAATCGCTTGCATTTAATTAGTAGTGGCATGTGTTAGCTGTTATACCTGCTTAGATAGAGCCTACAGCTTTCCTGTGATTGGTCATTCATGCCATTGCCTGTGTGTTTATTTAAATGCATGCTCTACTTGCTTTACTTATGCATGTTCGCTTGTTTAGTGCGAGGTAGGGATCCGCGTGACCCCTACTGAGTCTGGCTGTGACTGACCCTTTTCCTTTCAGGTGAGCCGCGCCCGCCGTCTCCCGGACTTTAGTGTGCTGTTTCGGGACCGTTCCTAGCTGCCAGCTGTGCACGAGCTGCCTTTTTGAGGCTTGTGTTGTACTTTTGCCGGGGTATGCCCCGCGTAGTTGTACCTTGAGGACTAGTGTTTGTGACTCTGAACTAGTTATATATATATCACTCTGGTTATTCTTTAAATTGCTTCCGCACTTGTGTTTAAATCTTAAATACTTATTTGTATTGCGCGCCCCAATTCGCAATTAATTATGCATACTCCTCAGCTAACCCCCACTAACCCTTCAGGGGCCTCATCAGCCTCTTGGGTGGCCTCCCCAGTTCTTGGTGTCGGTGTATCGATGTTATCGGTATATCGGTGTCCTGAACTCTGGGTCGTCACAGTGGCGGTGCGAGTCTCGGGTTATCGGGCCTTCCCGGTAATCGGATTCTCGGGTCGTTACAGAGAAGGTCAAGACCGGGTCGGTCGGGCGATGGCCGTCTGCCGTGGTGCTAGATGGATTTTTACTTTTCACTATGTAATGTATTGGCAGTTGCCTTTCTGATGTACCAACAATTATCTTGAATGAATGCAAAAAAGGGGGTTTTATTTTACCCAATTTGTTGATACAGTTTTCAGAAATAAAATCTGCGTAGTGTGGTTGCGTTCCATGTCCGGGGAATGGGTTCCCCTTCCATTGTGACCAACCTGTACGCACCTTTCCCGAGCGTCTCGATCACTCGGTAGGGGCCTTTCCAGTTGGGGGATAGCTTGCCCGCCGCCTCCAGTGGTCGAGAGGCTTCGGTCTTCCTGAGGACGAAGTCCCCTGGTCGAAATTGTCTGCCCCGGACCTTGGCGTTGTAGTACCGAGTGAGGCGGCGCTGGTATTCCGTAGCTCGGACGTTCGCGATCTCTCGGAGTTCGTCTGCCAAGTCGAGGTTCTCGAGCAACTTCTGCTCGTTTGCCTCGGGCGAAAAGCTGATCACTCGGAGAGACGGATTGGCGATCTCTAACGGAACGACGGCTTCGGTGCCATATACCAGCTGAAAAGGGGTCTCACCGGTTGCCGTCCTGGGGGTCGTTCGGTGCGACCATAGTATGCTAGGCAGTTCCTCGAGCCAGCTACCCTTAGCCTTGCCGAGTCTGGTTTTTATGCCCTTCAAGATGGTTTTGTTGGCATTTTCAACCAGCCCGTTGGCCTGAGGGTGGGCGACCGAAGTGAAGTGGTTGCGGATATTTAGGTCGGCGCATCTGTCTCGGAAGTACCGAGAGTCGAATTGCCGCCCGTTATCGCTCACTATCACTCGGGGGATGCCAAAGCGACAGATGATCGATTTCCAAACGAAGCCCCAGGCGACTGTCTCGGTGATCCTTGCTGTAGCTTCAGCCTCGATCCACTTGGTGAAGTAGTCGATGGCGACGATGATGAACTTCTTCTGGGATTGAGCCGTTGGGAATGGCCCAAGGATGTCGATCCCCCACCGAGCGAAAGGGTAGGGCTCGGTAAGGGTGATAAGTTCCGTGGCCGGCTGATGGACCAAATGGTCGAACCGCTGGCAATAGTCGCACTGTTGTACGTAAGCCGTGCAGTCGCGCTGTAGGGTAGGCCACCAGTACCCCTGCCTTAGCTGGATTCTGGCCAGCGACCGACCTCCTGAATGTGCTCCGCACAGGCCTTGATGAATCTCTTCAACAGCTTGGCTTGCTTCGTCGGGACCGAGACACTTCAGAAGGGGCCCGGAGAACGATCTTCGGTAGAGAACGTTGTTGAGGATGACGAAGCGCCGAGCTTGGTACTTCATTCGGCGGGCTTCCCGAGGGTCGGAGGGCTCCTGGGAGTCCCGTAGCCAGGACAGGTAGGGGGAGCGCCAGTCACCGGGAGTGGCCGAGTCAATGGCGAGGAGCTCCGAGTCTATGCTCGGGCGCTCTAGCTCTTCTAGGAGGACCGATCGTGTAGCTTCCGGGTCTAGGGAGGAGGCCAGTCGAGAGAGGGCGTCCGCCCGAGAGTTTTGCTCCCGAGCTATTCGGACTACCTCGAACTCCTCGAACTGCTGGGCCAGGCTCCGGACCAACTGGAGGTATTTGATCATAGGTGCCTCCCGAGCTTCGTACTCGCCATTGATCTGGCTTGCAACTAGCTGGGAGTCGGTGTGGATCCTGACTCGCTCGGCCCCCAACCGTCGGGCCATGCGGGCTCCCGAGATAAGGGCCTCGTACTCGGAAGCATTGTTGGACGCCAGAAAGTTGAACTTCAGGGCGTATTGCAATTCTATTCCTTCGGGGGACTTTAGGAGGATCCCTGCGCCGCTGCCGACCGAGTTGGACGATCCATCCACGAACAGCTCCCAGGTTGGCCCGGTTGCTGTCGGAGGCCTGTCCTCGACCGGAACGGTGCTCTCGGCGATGAAGTCGGCGAGCGCTTGTCCTTTGATAGCTGATCGTGGCCGATACGAGATGTCGTAGGCCCCGAGCATGATGGCCCATTTGACGAGTCGCCCCGAGGCTTCAGGATGGGCCAGAATCTTCTTCAGTGGCTCGCCGGTTAGCACGGTGATGGGATGCCCCTGGAAGTAGGGTCGGAGGCGCTTTGCGGAGGTAACCAATGCTAGCACGAGTTTCTCGGTTGCGGGGTACCTCCGCTCGGCCTTGTTGAGTACCTTGCTGGTGTAGTAGACCGGCCTCTCAATTCCCGAGTCATTTCTGACTAGGACCGAGCTGACCGTTGATGGCGTCGCCGAGAGATAGAGCAACAAGACCTCGCCCGGGACGGGCTTGGAAAGCACCGGGGGCGAAGCCAGGAACTCTTTGAGCTTGGCGAACGCTGTCTGGCATTCCCCATCCCATGCGAACGTAGCAGATGCTACCTTGGGCCCCCTCATCAGCTTGAAGAAGGGCAAGCATCGTTCGGCCGCACGGGACAGGAAACGACTGAGAGCAGCGACACGCCCCGTCAGACGCTGGACGTCTTTAATACATGTGGGCGGGCGCATGTCCAGGATGGCCTGGACCTTGTCGGGGTTGGCTTCGATCCCTCGCTGAGTGACCAGGAAACCGAGGAACTTCCCGGATCTTACTCCAAAGGCGCACTTAGCGGGATTGAGCTTCATGCTGTACTTCAGGAGGGTGCCGAAAGTATCGGCGAGGTCGGTGAAGTGGTCTTGGGCCCTCGGGGTCTTGACGAGCATGTCGTCGATGTAGGCCTCGACGTTCCGACCTAACTGTCCCTCGAACATATGGTTGACCAGTCGCTGGTATGTGGCTCCAGCATTCTTCAATCCGAAGGGCATCCGGGTGTAGCAGTACATGCCGTAGTCGGTGATGAAGGCGGTCCTCTCGACATCTTCAGGGTTCATTCGGATCTGATGATAACCCGAATAGGCATCCAGGAAACTGAGTATCTCGTTGTCCGAGGTTGAGTCAACCAGTTGGTCGATGCTCGGTAGCGGATAGCAGTCCTTGGGGGTGGCCTTGTTCAGATCGGTGAAGTCTACGCACATTCACCACTTGCTTGTGGTTTTCGGCACCAGGACGACGTTGGCTAGCCACGTCGGGTACAGGACCGGTCTAAAAAGACCAGTCTCTTGTCCCTTGGTGACCTGCGCCTTGATGATCGCCTGTTTCTCGGGCGCATGCTTCCTCCTCCGCTGCTGTACGGTTCTCACGGTGGTATCGAGGTTGAGCTTGTGCATCACAGTTTCCTCTGGTATACCAGGGAGTTGATCATCGGACCAAGCGAAGACCCGAACGTACTCAGAAAGAAACTCCTTGTATTGCTGTTGTTCCTCTGGTGGTAGGTCGGCGCCGATCCTTACTCCTAGGGCCGGGTCGTCGTTCAGGAATACCGTTAATAACTCGCCACCGGGTTCGGTGGTCACGGCTTTTCCTTCGACTCCCCTGGGGCCCTTATCCTTCCCGTCCGGCCTTGAGGCTTCCACCGAGATATTGTAGCACCTTCTAGCCGTGGCCTGGTTACCTCGGACTTCCCCCAACCCGTTTTTGGTGGGAAACTTCATTTTTTGGTGATAGGTAGATGGTACGGCCTTTATTCGGATGAGAATTTTCCGGCCGAAAATGGCGTTGTACGCTATCATACCTTTAATCACTATGAAGTCCACTATGACCGTAACGGTTTTGGGTGGGGTGCCGATAGTGACCGGCAGGCTTAGGGCTCCCTCGGGGTAGGTGGCCAGGCCATTAAACCCGCAAAGGGGCGTTCGGATCTGGCGGAGCTTGGATGGGTCTTCCCCCATCTTGAGAAAACAGTCATAAGATAATACATCGGGGGCGCTCCCATTATCAACCAAAATCCTGTCTACATTACAGTGATTTATCGTGGCCGAGATAATGAGGGCATCGTCATGCGGGGTGCTCAGCCCTTCCAGGTCTTGGTCGGAGAAGACTATGACCTGGGACTCCATCGGCGGGCCTCTGGGGGGCCCTAAGGCTCGGCTGGCCCGCTCGGCATGACGTTTCCTTCCTCGGCTGGTATCGCCGCCCGATGCCGCTCCTCCGGAGATGACGTTGATGTGGACCCCTCGGGGGGCGTTGTCGATCTCATCTGCGGCGTCTCGGTCTTCTTTGTGCCCGGTCGTGAATCGGGCTAGATGCCCCAGACGGATGAGGCGCTCGATCTCGTCCTGGAGCTGATGGCAATCTCCGGTGTGGTGCCCGTGGTCGCCGTGGAACAGGCAATGCCTGTCCCGCTTGCGGTTCTTCGACCTCATTGGCTCGGGCTGGCGGAGAAGTCCCGAGTCTTTGATGTCTTCATAGATTTTGTAGACTGGCGCGGTCAAGGGGGTGTACCTCTCGTACTTTCTCTTGCGCTCTCCTTCTCGATCGCGCTTCTTACCCGAGCCAGGGTTTGGCTCGGAGGTCCGCTTCTTGTCCCCCTCCCGACCCGAGCCGGTTGCGTCTCGACAGGCGCTGAGTACTTCTTCGCACTCGGCGTGGCGCAGTGCCAGAGTCACTAGCTCGGCAAGGGTCGAGGGAGGGTGGAGGACAAGCTCGCGGCGGAGATTCTCGTCCCGGGTGCCCCCGGTCAGTGCGGTTGTGGCTGAGGCCACATCCAGGCGGGGGATCCTGAGGGCTTCCGATTTAAATCGGTGGACGTAAGTCCGGAGCCTCTCCCCTTGCGCCTGTTTGAGAGCCAGGAGCCCCGCTACTGACCTTGGGGGGGGCACTACCGGCGAAACTCTCCTTGAAAATTCGCCCAAATTGCCTGAAGTCTCGGATGGACCCAGGGGCGAGGGCCCGGAACCATGCCTGAGCGCCTTGGACCAGGGTGGCCGCGAAGGCTCGGCATTTGATGGGATCCGACGTTCCATGCAGGGTCACCAGGGCGTCGAAGCTATCGTAGTGGTCGGCTGGGTCACCCTGGCCGTCGTAGAGCTTGAAGGTTGGGATGGAGGCTCTGGGAGAGACCTCTGCCTTCAAGATGTACTCGGAGAAAGGGGATTTCTCCTCGTCCTCCGGGAAAGAGGTCTTCTGCAGGGCGCGGAGGGCGCGCTCTTGCTCTGCGAACCGTCTTTCAAAATCTCGTAGCCGAAGAGACAGCTCTGGCTGCGGTCGCGCCGTGGGGCTGGGGGGGGGGCGTCGTGGCGATCTCCCGGGGTACTGGTGCCCGGGCGCAGCGGCCTCGCCCCCTGCTTCCCTCTCCTCGGCGTGGAGGAAGCCTCTTGCTCCGTAGGCGGAGCATGCGAGGGTCCTCCGACGTCGTTGCGGAGGAGCTGTCGGCCGCGGAGGGTGAAGCGGCCTCCGGCGGTGTGCTGCGTCGCACTCCTTCGGGGGGGACTTCCTGACGGGGCGCGGGACCTTGCGTCCCTAGCCGCCTGGGCCCTCATGAGCTCCACGAGGACGTCCATCTTTTCGTTGAGGGCCTGGAAGGCGTTGGCGCCACCGTCGAGGGGTGCCCCTGTCTCCGCCGGGGGGGTGGCCTGTTGGTGGGGATGCTGGCGTTGGAGGGGGGGCTCTGCGAGACCCTAGAGGGGGCGCCTCCCGCCGCTGCCATAGCCTTACCCTTCCCATCGGCGGATCTCCTCCCTGAGCTTCTTCTCACCATCTTGGCTCTTCGTGCGTTTCCCACAGACGGCGCCAGATGAAGAGGCGAGATCTCGCGCTGAGTCTTGAGCGGGCTATGGATCACCAGAAGATGAATCTGCAAGAGAGGGAAACGTATCAGAGGGCCCAGGGGATCTCCCTGTGGGAAAACCCTCCGATGGCTAAGTCAGTAGAGCTATGGTGGAAGCGATAATGGGGGGAGGAGAGAGCTGATGCGCGAGAATCCTCTCCACTAGAGGGTGAAGCGAATCGTGCTCAGGGGCTTAGGGTGTGTGAATACCTTGTTTCTCTTATCTTCTTCCGGAGGGTATCCCTTGCTTAAATAGTGCGCCGCCTTCAGGAGTCCTGCAAGCTGAGGGGTTCCCGGCGGGAGTTACGTCTTTAACGGGGGTTTTCATGGCCTGATCGTGGGAACGTTATCCCCTTGGAGTCCGGCGGCTCCCCTGACTCTCCCGCTGGCGGGGGACTCTGAACGGCTGCACATGCGGATAATCAACCGGCCTTACCGAGCCTCGGGGATGCTAGCTCTTGTCCGAGCGATAGGCATGGCCCGGCGAAGGTGGGGTCGGATAGGTCGGCTAGAGCCTATCTCTCTCGGACGGGGAGAGGGCTTTAGGCCAGACCTTCCTTGGGACCTGACCGTTGTCTCGGGCCCTCCGAGCCTAGAAGGCCGCCGGGGAGAGTTAGTTCCTCGAGTCTTATTTATTGGGCTTTTCTTCCCTAAGTGGGCCCTGTAGGCTATCACTCGGGCGGGCTCGCCTGGTTGGACCTTGTGGGTCTTGTTGGGCTGCCTTTGTGGTGGGTTGCGGAAATCCCCCTCTCCAGGAGTGTTTGCAAAAGCCATGTAATCCCGCGTCGAGTATTCATGAGTCACTTTGTGCCTACATCAATATCTGGCTCTGTTCCATGGTGCAGGTATCGGGTTCCCAAACTCGTCTTTGAAGACTCTCGGAGATATTGAGCTCATTCCCCATGCATCCTTCGTGGTGCTGGCCACCCGAGACTCTCTTCGTCACCGCCAGAAGATAGTGCGGTCAGGTAGTCCAGTGCTCCTCGAGGAAAGGTCCCGTCTCCTTCAGCAGTGGCTGTCCTCTTTCCGGCGACTCCAGGTCTCCACATCATCGGCGTTTATCTACCCCCTTTCTGTTGCCAGTTATGTACTATTGTTTTCTTCTCGGAAGTCTTCGGGCCGTGTAGCTTGTGGTTGCTCTCGCTCGGTGCAGTTTGTCGCCGTGTATGTTCATCTTTCTACGTATGAAATGAATTACCCCATGGTTCCAAAAAAAAATTCTGGACTTCCCCATTCCGCATTTGTAGTTGTGAGTTGGCAATTTATTTTAATAACATTTATACCCATAATTTAGACCCTTAATAATATATATATATATTTATGTGCAACCAAATCTACGTATCGCTCATAGATAAACTAGGTTAAAATTCATGTTTTAAATTCTTAAATATTATTGTCTCCAATACTTTCTCGTATCAATTGCAATAATAGTATTGTATACTATAAAAATATTAACGTTAAAGACCAATACTATGCCAAAATTAATACTCCATCGAAATGGCTCCTTAGATGAAGTAGTAAGCTCGAAGCAAATGTTTGCACCAATCGCATGGCTCTCAAGCAAATGGCAACATGTACGTAGTGTTTCAATACCAAGTGCACAAGGTATTCAAGCAAATTGTATCATGTGCCATCAATGTAATCCAAAATGGAATATTTTAAGAAGAAAATATACATGGCTTACACTACATCAAGAATATCTAGGAAAATAAAAAATCTCAACCTCTGTTCAACAAACACAATGACATAGAACATTGTAATAATTAATGAAAGTGCGATTTATAAACTTCGCGGCTTCTCTCTCAGTGAACATAGAGCATTGTAATAATTAATAAATGATGTTGGACTAAGTGGCTTAAGAAATATTACGTAAATACTATGTTTAATCTTGAGATGAGATCTCACGCAGAGGCCCTTGGGGGGTATTTATTGGAGGCCAAGGGGGTGTGTAACTTGTGGGTGATGCCATGAAAATTATCATGATGATTTCCCCTTGAGTTGGTGGTGTGGAATATAGGGGGCGAAGACATGGACGAAGGAGGACCTGTAGAAGGTCAAGAGAGGAAACAAAGGAGGAGGCGGCAGGCCAGCCCGATGGGCATTGCCCATGGGCCAGCAGCCCGCTAACAGCAGTAGAGCATCCTGGACTACCTCGATGCAAAGCCATCTCCGTGCCCTTCCTATTGACCGTGTGTGGTTTCAACGCACACATCAAATTTCTAGCTACTAACATAAGACAAATCTCACGCACATCAATTGACAGATTGAGAACAATAAGAACTATATGCATTTTTTGGAGAATTTTGCAAAACTATATTTTAAAATTATCTATCTTACCTTCACATTATTTAAAATAATTTTGCTACGTCATAATATTCACAAAAACATGTACAATTTTTAAAAAAATATATATTGAGTGCTAAAAATAAGAGGTCGATTGCAAGAATCTATAGACAAATCTGATAGTTTGGGGTGGTACATTGCAATAATCCCTATAAACAGCCCGTTTAATTAACCCCGACGAGGGGGACGAGTTCACAATGTACATAATTACATACGACAGAGCATGGTTTCTTTTTTAAAAATGAAATGGAAACAAGGCACGAAAAATGCTGTCTTGTTATGTGGGCAATGGAGCAGGGCTTCTTCAAGCATCTTTTTTTCGAACCATGTAGAAATATATATATATATATATATACTACGTTCGCCATGTTGGATTTTAGAGAAAGGCTATCCACCCATGTGCATTTAAAGGATCATGTAAAGAGAGTATTGTGTGCCTCCGTTGCTCCCCTCTCACGAGGACAATCAACTAGCATATTGATTGGCAATTCTAATTAAGATAGTTCGGGAACACAATTTATAAAACATTAAATAAATATGATATTTTTGTATAAAAGTCCCTACAAACTTAGTTACTTGTCAATTGGATTCTGAGTTACAAATATTTCTCTATAAGTCCCTACAATCTTCGCTCTCTTACTAAAAAGTCTCTGTAATTTACGTATGTCAAAACAAGAAAATATCTCGTGAAATATTCCATCTTAGAGGTGACAAAACACTAGGAAAGATGAAAATATCCCCCTAAATGTGGGCCCTTTGAACTCTCTCTCTCTCTCTCTCATTCTCAGGCATGCCCTCATCAAGCTCGTCATCCTCTTCAATCTAGAGCATCGAGTCAACAACATCGGCGAGTTCGCATCGGAGGAACCTTGGCTCAACTCCTACAAGGTTGATGAGTAACTCCAGAGCCTCTTGAGTAGTGGTCTCCTACTCCCAAAGTTGAGCGCCTCAGTGAGGGTGTGCATCATGGTGGGGAAGAGGTCTTGGAACCGATCACGATCAGAGGGGGTGAGCAAGCACTAGATGATGATGTTGGCAGCACCGAGGGCAGCGACGTGGACATCAAAAGCAGCATTGGCAAACAAGAGGAAGTTGAGGAAGACGGTGTGAAGGGTTAGGAGGTGGGGGAGGAGTGTGTTGCCGATGTACTAAGCAAGCTGTGAGAAGATGAGCAACACCAACTCTTAGAGCCGCGGCAAGTCAGAGGTGATGGTATGGAACTTAAAGGGCAGAAGCTCGGGCCAAGCGTTCTTCGGGAGGAGGTTGGATTCGAGCTTGGAGATGGTGTTGCAGAGCTTCTTCAAGATCGACTTCACCTCCTCGGGGTAGACGGAGGCGAGGAGGAGGGACTTGAGGTTGGACTGGGTGGAGGGGGTGAGGAGTGGGTTGTTGACGTCGGAGGGGGAAGTCTCCGCCGATGCCTCTCTCTCCTCTCTCCCTACTCTCTCTCTCACTCTCTCCCTCCGCTCCTCTTTTTATCCTTCTCGCGATAGGGTGACAACGTGCAAGGAGTGCTTTGCGGATGCCACTACAACCTTCCCCTCTCTCGAGCACCAACGTCATCTCATTGTCGACATCCTCTGAGGTGGTGAGTAGAACCATAGGCAGTCCTCGAAGACGGCAAGGACAGAGGTGGTGGGCAATGTCGGTGGTGTTGTTCCAAGAGGGGTCTTGCCACTGTTGCGGTTGGTGTGCGTATGTTATCGGGCAGAAGGATCAACGGAGAACCAGGCCATACCGTCGACCTCCATCTTGGAGGATTGCCATCGCCCCATGCACCGGTCTCCTTCATCCTCCACCATAGCCAAACCTCCCATGGCTCTCCCTTCTCCCTTTCCCTCTTCTTCCCACAGGGAATAGGCTCAGGCTGCCTCCTCTTGTTGAGCTGTTGTGAAGTCCCAACCGCCCCTGTAAAACCGCACCCCCCTGTAGGAGCATCCGACGCCACCTCCCATCACATTGCTGTGACGCCTCTACTACATGATGGGGATATCACCTCCCATGCCCACGTTCACAGCTCGTCTCCTCGCCCCGGTTGCATCCGGCATGGTTTAGTCATTTAATTTTAAGTCCTATGTAATTTTATTTGAGTCATTTGATGTATTTTCCCTTTTATTTGAGTCATGTTCCTAGGTCTTGCATTTATTTTCCTAAGTTTGAGTGTCATTAGATTGTCTAATGTGCTATTGGGCCCAATTCTTCGGGCTTGGCCCATGAGCCCCCCCTACCCCTTCGGTTATTTGTTATTGAGTCTTTTGTAAGGGACTTATTGTAAAATGTGGGTTTCCTATATATAGGGCCCCATTTCCTTCATTTGGAGGGAATGAATCAATGAATGAAAAAAACTTGCCATTTTGAGAGTTTACACTCCTTATCTAGTGGAGAGATTCCATTTTTTGGGTGAGAAACCCTAGGGGAGAGATTCCCCACCCTTCCCTCTCTTAATCTCTCTTTTTCACTCCACTTTCTCTCTCCTCAACACCCAAATTCGAATTTTCTTCTCTCTCCTCCCCCTCTCAACCACTTCCAACCCCCACCTACCTCCATTAACTCCCCACAACTTCCCACAACCCCTCTTTAATCCTCACCTAGTCCCAAGGAAGTTCCACCACTCAAAACCCCACCCTCCAACCACCACCTACCCCTTTCACTTCCCTAAGCATATCTCCACCTTCCCAAAGCTGAATTAACTCATTCCAAAGCCCAAATTCGAATCTCCCCATCCCTCCTTGCTCCCTAGGTCGCACCCCTCCTCTCCCCTCAAGCCAAGTTCGCCCCCCTCCTCTCTTCTCCACTCCAGCTTTGTGTGCAGGCCGACCTGTAGATTAGCACTCTGTTGCAGTGACGTCCACGACTGCATCCTGGTTCTTCTGGTGGTGTGGCCTAACTTTCTGGAAAGGCCTCCCTGTGCTCTTCGCAGGCGAGGTGGAATCACTCCATTCTGAGTTCGTGGCCGTCCGTGAAGGCTGTTCTTCCCCGACTGCGCAGAACCTCTTAGACCAAAAGCCAGAGCGGCAGAGAAGACTCTCCCACGACGAACCTTGAAGGAATCAGCCTTCAGGGTCTTCTACAAAGATCTTCCTCCCTCTGTCAGCGTCCAGGAACAGAAGGCGGAGCTCCGTTCGGCATCCGAAAATCAAAGATATTAATTTTCTACCACAACCACGCCGGTCTGCCTCCTCACAGTCTGCCCCGACCACCGTCCACTTCTCTAGACACCCAGCTCATCTCCGACATCAGAAGACTTCCCCGTTTGTTTTGCTGCAAAGTAGACTCGTCAACGATTCCAACGAGTCCAGCGGTGCCAGATTTGGAGCTCAGGAGCAACCGTGACCGCTTCTGCAACCTGCTGTTTCAGACTGAGCTCGGCCAGAGACCAGAGCTGCATCCATCTTCCAGTCGCCGGAGCAGTCAGCCCCCAGATCAGAACGTCGTCCAAAAATTCAGGCTGCACCCCTCTCCGGTTAGCAATCTTTTGGCGCAAGTCTCATCAGATTCTGAGCTCGGTGGATTTATTGGCTGCATCAACATCGACTCCCTGTCCAGAATTACAGAAGCTAGACAGAATCGGCGAAGCTCGGAAACTCGGTTTCCTTTGCATCTCTCCCCACCCCGCTTGGCCGGCTGAAGGCCCCTCCCTGTGTGGAGGTAGTTTTGAATGTATTAAGCATAACCCCCACCCCAAGATCACCCCTCCTGCGTGAGGAGTAGTGCTGTACCGTTTGTAATTTCAGGTCAAGCTACACCGCCGCGGCGTGTGGGGATCCACCGCCTCCCCGCTCGCCCTCGTCTCCGAGCGGGACCGGTTTCTTCAAACCGGTCGAGTAAGTGCTCTAAACCCTTGCTCATTGTGCTTGTCTTTCAATGTTTGTTTCTTAGCTCCGCTGGTTGTGCGAGAGAGAGCCCGATCCTCAAGCCCCGTTGCCTTGAGTGATCACCGTGGGAAGAGTGAAACCGGTGCCCTTGGCACTTTGTCGGCCCCATTGAATTGGGTTCCACATCCTTTTGGGAATCAAGCCTTGGCCTTGCTGGCCCTCTACCAGCAAGGGCCCAACCCCACATCTTCACCTTGGCATTGCCAAGTTACCCCGGGCTTGGGTGAGCGACGAGAGAGCGGCGGCCCAAATTGGCCCATTTAGAATGCGAATGTGCTTGCTTGCTTAAGTCCAAGATTGTGTCACATCAAGTGGTATCAGAGCAAGTTCACAACTTGTCTCTCCACAAGTTGGTCCTAGGGCATGTTTATGCATTTAGAGTCCTCGGTTGCATCTCCCATGTCCACTAGAATGGCCACTTCATACCCGTCATATTCATCCCCATCAACTTTCCCAAGAAGCCCAAATCCTCATGGAAGCTCCATTGCCAACAAAGTGGGTAGCAACACCTCTATCATAGAAGCCCTACCTAATGTCCTTAATCGGCTTGAAGATATCATGTCTCGACTCGACCGACTTGAAGGAAATAGCCGTGCACCAAGAGTGAATGAGAGTGACCTTTGGGGAAATCTAGAAACCATATTTTTAGAACACTTGAAAATCAAAACCCCCGCCTTTGATGGATCCAACAGCCCAAGCCTTTACATAGATTGGGAGATTTCCCTAGACCAATTCTTTAAAAGTTGCCCCTTGAACGATGAAAGGAGAATGAGGCTAGCCAAGGCACACCTCTCCAAACAAGCTAAAACTCATTGGTTAGTTGTGGAAGGTTTAAGAAGGATCCGCAGGGAGGCCCCCATTAGCACTTGGGATGAGATGAAGGTCGAGCTTAGGAAAACCTACACTCTCCAACCCTCTCCCTCCTACTCAAATCACAAAAGCCCAAGGAGTACTTCAACTCCTTCATCCCCACCCGGTCAATCCAAGACCCCAATCACCCATTCCCTACCACTTCCCATCTCTCCCACCCCAACCACTACATTTACACCCCACCTCCAAGTCCACACCACAACCATAGGCCCCCATACCCAATTGGGCCCCATGGCCAACTCTCCACCTAGGCCCATGGTAACCCCCACCACTACCTCTCCATCACCCCCAAAAAGAGACACTCCTCCCAAAACAAATCAACCCAAACCCCTTCAACCCACCCATCTTCCTCTCCCTACCCCAATCCAACTCCCACCAAAGCCTCCACTACTACCCTCACCTATCCTAACCCAAGTTTCCCACTACCTACCACCCCGGATACACCATGCCCCAATCATCACCACACCCTCAAAAGCCCCTCTCACCTCCTTGGAAGAAGAACCCATACCCCACCCCATAGTGGTGAACACTCCAAACCCACTCTCCACCTTGGAGGAAACCCAAGCCCAAATTGAAGAAGAAACAACACATGAGGGTCTTCACCTTACATCACCCTCTCTAGTTGGGACCAAGCTCATCTTAGGAGAACCCATTGTTAGTTGGCTAAAGGAGAGCCCAATTGGAGAGACCCGGGCCCATATTTTCCCTCCCATAGAACAAGACCTTCCCTTAGTGCCCTTCTTCTCCTATCACACCACAATCCAAGCATCCTATCAAGTGGAGACCTTAGAAGACCTTCTCAAGGGCATAGCATGGCAATTAGAGATGACTAGCATGTTGACCCCTATGGTAGAACAACCTAGGAGCCTTAGCCTCCTACACCTATGCATAGGGTCTATCACCTCAGTTTGCACCATTGGTTGCTACACTAGCGACCTCCTTCTATTCCTCCCTACACCCGATGAGCCCAACCTTCTCCTCGATTTAGAGCTTCTTATCTCGGGTAGAAAGCCAAGCCCTCCACTCATGGCCGACCCACTTGTCAAGAACATTGGCCCAACTATCATGGAGAAGGATGACTTAGCACCTTTTAAGGATCTTGAGGACATGGAGTTCCTCCCCCTAGATGACCCATTTTATGATCCATATGATCCATTCCAATGGGAGTCAAGGGACTCATATGACCCAACCATCTTACCAACCACCCACCCTTTCCTACCCTCACCCACCATATTGGGCCAAACCCACCTCATCCATGACTCGGGTTATACCTTGGGAGCCATGACCTTGGGCCATATATCCCTAGGTAATCAGGTTGTACCCCACCCCATGATGACTACCTTCTTAGATCCATTCGATCCTTTCCAATGGGAGTTCAAAGGTTGTCCCACACCTATACACATGGAAGTCACCTTTGGGAAAAGCATGCATGTGTCTAGGCTTACCATACCCCTTGGCATGAACACTATGTTGGGTCCATTCATTCATATCACCCACATGTCAAGTAGAAAGTATGAGTGGTCCACATTCGGATGTCATGGTCCTCCTTCATTCATCATGGATCTTAAGCATGTCAAAAGTATCTACGGATGTCCGGGTCCCCCCACATTCATCACCACTTTGCATGATAGGTTCACCTACGAGTGCCCCGGCCCACCTAGGCCCACCAAAGTCTACATGACAACATTGCATGATAAGTCCACATATGGTTGTCCCGGCCCTCCAAAATCCATCAAAGGCTTCTTGGCATCAAAGCATGATCGGTCTACTTTCGGTTGCCCAGGTCCACCCATCACCCCTAGAATGTCAACATTCACGAAATTGCATGAAAGCCTTTGCAAGCACATAAGCAAAAAGAATGAGGCTTATAAGAGGCGGGCCGACTCTCATCGGCGTCACCGAGACTTCCATGAGGGTGACTTTGTGATGGTAAGGACGGAGAGGCTCTCCCCGGGAGCCAACTCTAAACTGAGGCCACGTGGGGCTGGTCCCTTCCAGGTCTTGAGGCGCATCGGTGCAAATGCCTACGAGTTAGATCTCCCTGAGGAGTATGCAATAAGTCCCACATTCAATGTGGCCGACCTAGTGTCATATAAGGGACCCACGGTGGTACCTAGTGAGGAGATTGAGCCCACTTCTTCCCTTGAGAGAGCACCCACCCGTGAAGAGAGATCACCAGCCAAGAGAGCCCAGCGTGAACAAATTGAACAAATATTGGATGAACAAGTCACTACCACTCGGAGCAAGGTATACGAGCGCTATCTCGAAAGGTGGATGGATCGGACTCGTTCGGAAGACAAGGCAGTACCACTTCTACACCCTCCAAGGAGGGAATGACACTTACTCGACGGAGTCGAGTTCTCCGCACCCCGGGAGTATGATGGGGATATCACCTCCCATGCCCACGTTCACAGCTCGTCTCCTCGCCCCGGTTGCATCCGGCATGGTTTAGTCATTTAATTTTAAGTCCTATGTAATTTTATTTGAGTCATTTGATGTATTTTCCCTTTTATTTGAGTCATGTTCCTAGGTCTTGCATTTATTTTCCTAAGTTTGAGTGTCATTAGATTGTGTAATGTGCTATTGGGCCCAATTCTTCGGGCTTGGCCCATGAGCCCCCCCTACCCCTTCGGTTATTTGTTATTGAGTCTTTTGTAAGGGACTTATTGTAAAATGTGGGTTTCCTATATATAGGGCCCCATTTCCTTCATTTGGAGGTAATGAATCAATGAATGAAAAAAACTTGCCATTTTGAGAGTTTACACTCCTTATCTAGTGGAGAGATTCCATTTTTTGGGTGAGAAACCCTAGGGGAGAGATTCCCCACCCTTCCCTCTCTTAATCTCTCTTTTTCACTCCACTTTCTCTCTCCTCAACACCCAAATTCGAATTTTCTTCTCTCTCCTCCCCCTCTCAACCACTTCCAACCCCCACCTACCTCCATTAACTCCCCACAACTTCCCACAACCCCTCTTTAATCCTCACCTAGTCCCAAGGAAGTTCCACCACTCAAAACCCCACCCTCCAACCACCACCTACCCCTTTCACTTCCCTAAGCATATCTCCACCTTCCCAAGGCTGAATTAACTCATTCCAAAGCCCAAATTCGAATCTCCCCATCCCTCCTTGCTCCCTAGGTCGCACCCCTCCTCTCCCCTCAAGCCAAGTTCGCCCCCCTCCTCTCTTCTCCACTCCAGCTTTGTGTGCAGGCCGACCTGCAGATTAGCACTCTGTTGCAGCGACGTCCACGACTGCATCCTGGTTCTGCTGGTGGTGTGGCCTAACTTTCTGGAAAGGCCTCCCTGTGCTCTTCGCAGGCGAGGTGGAATCACTCCATTCTGAGTTCGTGGCCGTCCGTGAAGGCTGTTCTTCCCCGACTGCGCAGAACCTCTCAGACCAAAAGCCAGAGCGGCAGAGAAGACTCTCCCACGACGAACCTTGAAGGAATCAGCCTTCAGGGTCTTCTACAAAGATCTTCCTCCCTCTGTCAGCGTCCAGGAACAGAAGGCGGAGCTCCGTTCGGCATCCGAAAATCAGAGATATTAATTTTCTACCACAACCACGCCGGTCTGCCTCCTCACAGTCTGCCCCGACCACCGTCCACTTCTCTGGACACCCAGCTCATCTCCGACATCAGAAGAGTTCCCCGTTTGTTTTGCTGCAAAGTAGACTCGTCAACGATTCCAACGAGTTCAGCGGTGCCAGATTTGGAGCTCAGGAGCAACCGTGACCGCTTCTGCAACCTGCTGTTTCAGACTGAGCTCGGCCAGAGACCAGAGCTGCATCCATCTTCCAGTCGCCGGAGCAGTCAGCCCCCAGATCAGAACGTCGTCCAAAAATTCAGGCTGCACCCCTCTCCGGTTAGCAATCTTTTGGCGCAAGTCTCATCAGATTCTGAGCTCGGTGGATTTATTGGCTGCATCAACATCGACTCCCTGTCCAGAATTACAGAAGCTAGACAGAATCGGCGAAGCTCGGAAACTCGGTTTCCTTTGCATCTCTCCCCACCCCGCTTGGCCGGCTGAAGGCCCCTCCCTGTGTGGAGGTAGTTTTGAATGTATTAAGCATAACCCCCACCCCAAGATCACCCCTCCTGCGTGAGGAGTAGTGCTGTACCGTTTGTAATTTCAGGTCAAGCTACACCGCCGCGGCGTGTGGGGATCCACCGCCTCCCCGCTCGCCCTCGTCTCCGAGCGGGACCGGTTTCTTCAAACCGGTCGAGTAAGTGCTCTAAACCCTTGCTCATTGTGCTTGTCTTTCAATGTTTGTTTCTTAGCTCCGCTGGTTGTGCGAGAGAGAGCCCGATCCTCAAGCCCCGCTGCCTTGAGTGATCACCGTGGGAAGAGTGAAACCGGTGCCCTTGGCACTTTGTCGGCCCAATTGAATTGGGTTCCACATCCTTTTGGGAATCAAGCCTTGGCCTTGCTGGCCCTCTACCAGCAAGGGCCCAACCCCACATCTTCACCTTGGCATTGCCAAGTTACCCCGGGCTTGGGTGAGCGACGAGAGAGCGGCGGCCCAAATTGGCCCATTTAGAATGCGAATGTGCTTGCTTGCTTAAGTCCAAGATTGTGTCACATCACTACATCGCCTCTAGTCCCGCACATGTAGCCTTCAGCTCACCCCACCACACGGGTTTCCCCATCGTGGAGCCCGCGCCTCCACCCTATGCTAGTGCCCACCATCGATGCCCTGTCACCAACGCCGCACCTGTAGCTCCAGTGTAACTCTCCAGCACCCTCCGTTGTTGAGCCTGCTATTGTGTCAATTTGTGCAGCCCAACAGTAGCCACCCGCAATAGCCAGAAGGACCGCTGGCCACCAGGGTGTGGGGAGAAGGGGAGGGGAGTCACTGGGATGGATGGGGGGAAGGGGTCCGCCGGTGATCGCCGAGATGGGGGGAAAAGGGGAGGGGGTCTGTCGGGTTGGGGGGAGGGGGTAGACACAAGGTGGTCTCTCTCTCTCTCTCTCTCTCTTAACTGACCAGAAATAATTTAATCTTTTGCTCACCTTGGGTCAAGTTAACCATAGTTCGGTTAACTTTTATCTAACGGAATGAACGGTAGGGACTTATTTGTATAACGTCAAAGATGGTAAGGATTTATAAGAAAATAGTTATAACTCAAGAACTAATCGATAATTAGTTAAGTTTGTAAGAGTGTATACGTAAAAATCCTAATAAATATATATCTATTTAAAAGTACTCTCCCTCTTGTTATACAAAATTTAAATTTGATGCTCTAAAGTTGAAGAGGGTCGAACTTAAGGTCTACTTTTTACGGTATCTAATTTTTAAATTAAAAATGTAACAATTCGGGTGGCAAAAAAGTGTCACCATAATTTTTATATTTCCTTTATATAATAATAAAAACAACGGAGTAGGCTACCAACAATAATCTATATGATCACATTCAGAAATACGTCTCTAGTTTACCTATCTATTATTCAAGACTCCAACTCCAAGTACACCCTCCGCCGGTCCGGGGGACTGGGCGGTGATCCGGTTCTACGTGGGAGGTGACACTAACCTGGCCGCGGGTGCATCGTCGTTATGCTTGCTTGTGGTCGAGAAAGACCCACTGCCGCCCAGAGCGGGCTGAAGCCGAGAACACTGTGGGAAGCCCCCCCCCCGCTGCTGCTGCTGCTGGAAAGGTATGCTTCTACCTGGGCTCTGGGATCTTCCCCCCCACCACCCCCACCCCCACTCCCCCCACCTGCACATAGACGAGGCTCCTATTGGAGCCTGCTGTTGTTCTCGTCCATTTCTTTCTGATGGGTGTGTTTCCATGTCGGTTGTCTCCGGTTCCTGGCATTTCCCCCCATGAGCGGCTCTTCGCAGATTTTTAACTGTAGTGATGTCCAGGTCGAGACTTGTGGTGTTTGGGGTTTTGAAGCAAAGACATGGGCAATTGGGTCTTATGCAAGATGAAATCTGTGTTTTGTTTTTGCTAGCCTTAATCTGGAGAGAAGATGACATAAACAGATAGCCCTGGAGTTCATCTTTCTTTGCTTTTTATCCTTCCTTTTTTTTCTCATGTGCCTGCTCAGGGTTTGGTGAAACATAAATAGCCTTGCAATTGTTCCTAGTTCCTACCACTTGGGTGTCTTGGGCAAAGTAATGAGTTAGCGTATATACTCTTTTTCTTTTGTTGCGTAATTGTTATCTTTCTAGGAAATACGAGGGAACATGCATTCTTTTTTTGAGTGGACATTCATTTCGGTTGGAACCTGTTCGATGAAATGCTCAGTTTTTGAGTGGACATTCATTTCGGTTGGAACCTGTTCAATGAAATGCTCAGTTCAATCCTTTTTTGTAGTCTCTGTTGGTGTACCTGCATTTTCAGCTCCTAGGGCCACCCTCCATTGAGGACATCTTGCTCAAAAATCCACCAGTTGGACAGGTAGAACTGGAGAATGGCCATGCCCTTCCTTGCATTGGACAAATGCTGTCGGTGTTCCTCAGACCCGATGAAAGTGTTCTCAAAAGACCTCCCTGCTCAAAAGTAATTTGGCGCTTCTTTCATTTTTGATATTTTCTTGTTGGTTCAGCTGCTGATCTTTTGATGATAACACCTTTTCTGCAACAGAACAGATGATTTGCCATCGAGGCATCAGTTTGCTTTACCTTCTCGAGATGAACTGTATAGCAGAAGATGTAGTATGTTACATGGTGGGGTCTCATTGCTTTCCACTTTAGCTGGTGGCATTGGCTTGATGCCATTGCCAGTGAAGGCAGAAGGGAAGAATTCACAAGGTCGGGATAAGAGTGATGATGATGATGATGATGATGCGGATAAAGATATAATCAGTACGATTAAATCTCTATTTGACCCCAATGAGATAACAAAATCTGGAAAAGTTCTGCCAAAGGCATATCTGAAGTCTGCCAGGGAGGTTGTGCAGACACTCCGGGAATCGTTGGAGGAGGACGGCAAGGATGTTGCAAAATTTAGGAGGACTGCTGATGCTGCAAAGGAGTCTATTAGAGAGTATTTAAGTGGCTGGAGGGGACAGCAGACGGTGATAGCTGAGGTATTCAATTGTTTGCCTACTTTTTTGTCTAGCTTTATTAATTCAAGGAGAGATGAACATATCTGTCCCCCAAAGATCATGCTTTTGGTGATGTGCGTTGTTTTTATCACCCTTGGTTGATGTCATGATCACAACCAGTGAAATTTCTCCATTATTTTGAGTAGGCTTCAGTGACAAGCCTACGGGCTTCTTTTCAAGACAGAGTGAGAAAGGTGTTAAATTATTTATTCTTTTATGGCTTTCTATACCTGCTGGGGACATATTCATGGTAGCTGTATTTACCAGATGAGTGTTCTGACTTCATATTTTGGTTTGGTTTCTTGTCGTTGATGTCTCTCCTTTCCTCACTCGCTGCTGGGCTGATTTGTAGTGTTCAGGAGCAGGTCCGTGCTCTAAGTTGGTTTCTCAATCTTTCACCGTACCTCCTCTCTTCCTTGAGAAAAAGAATGTTTTCTCCTTTATCAATGCCCATTCCAAGCTCTTTTCAGAGCTTTACCTCATATTCTTACATGTGTGCTTGACTGATTTTGGGATAGGACTTGAAAACTGGCATCTTTATCACTTGATTTTTTTCTCTTATTATCCACCTAGCTTCAACTTTCTAGATTTACCACATTTTCATATCAACATTTGTATCCTCTAACTTACTCATTTCTGACCAACCAATAACTGCTAAAAGGGAAGTGAACCTCTTCTTTGTTGTTTAATTTTCATTCCTTGCTGTTTATATTTATCTAGTGACGTTGCTACTTCTGTTTATGGAGTCGTTTCTCTGCAGTTCCCCCTTACAAGTAGATAAATATATTAATAGAATACTGTTTGGAGCAACCAGCATGTGGTGAACAGGCTTTCTGATCCAACCCCTTCATGTTGTTCTGTACATACATGGGATCAATTTAATGCTGCATTATTTTATTGTGCTCCTGATGCATCCATAGACTGTCCTTCCTTTTTGGTCATGCACAATGCCATCTTCCTATTCCTAAATGGTTAGCGTTTTCCTCAGAAGGAAAGCCATGTAATTGATTCCTACTGGATCTCATAGAATATGTTGAACTTTGGGAGCAACTTCTCCATTATTGTGCATGATGGGTCTGATATCATTTGAAGAGTGAAATCTATCTCTTTATAATTGCCATCTTTACATGCAAATGTTGCATCTGACTCTTTGCTGATACCTCATTCTTCCAAACAAATAACAATATCTTTAATCCGGTCATTATGGAGTCCATAGTTCCTTCAAATGTCATTCAAGGAAAGCAGAGGCAAAATTCTTTCTGGTTATCAGCATGCTTGGATTTATAATTTTTACAAAGAATAAGAATAACAAGAAACAATAATGGGAGAAGCCGACTGCCTCAGCACCAGCAGCTGAACGGGTAAACTCCCACAGTTGTGAACACCGTGCAGTTGAATCTGCGCTTCTACACATTTATGATTGCATACATGGAAATTGGGAATGCTTCCCAAATTCATGAAAGGGGCCCCCTCCCTGGGTGGGAAATTTGTCCCTCCCAGTGCCTTCCTTCAGAAACCCGCAGTGGAGAGGTCACCTGAGTTCAGGACTGTTAATGGGCTTGAATGCCCATTGGGCCACACGCCGTGCCCGTCGGCCTGCCGGCTCGCTGTGCCCGCCGCAACGCGGCTCGCGCCCACACCCCGACTCGGCTCCGCTCGCACCCCGGCTCCACACGGCGCCCGCTTGCACCTGCGCCATATGGCGCCCGCCCATGCCAGCTGGTGCACTCGGCATCCGCCAGCGCCCTCCATCTCTTTTCCTTCGCGTTTCTTCTTTTACCATGTGTGTTTATCCTTCTCCCCCTCCACGTAACCTCTTTACACCGCCTAATCCTTCCGTAATTGAACCACCTGAACCCCACTCCATCCTTCATAAATAGGGGGGTAAGGGATGTATTCATACAGTGTGTGCATGTGTGTGCAGTGAGAATAGATATATGTAGGTGATGGAGGGATAAGGGGAATAGTTTTTTTGTTTTTTTGTATTTTGCTAGTGAGGTGAGAAGAGTAAGAAAAAGAAAGGGAAAATGTGAGAGGGGTTCTCGAGTTTGGCTTCCACTGAAAGTGCATGTAAGAGAGAGAATAAATGGAGAGTGTAGCTCAATAGCAGTCTCTCTCTATCTCTCTCTATCTCTTTTCTCTCCTAGTCGTTTCTCTGTAGTGACGAGTTTGGCTACGGCTCCGGTGGACCATCACCGTAGTCGCACAGATTTGGAGGGTGGACTAGCGGGTTGGCTTTCTTAGTCTAACCCGACTCCGCTCGAGTCCATTGGCTTCGCCATAGCACGGTGTGAGTCTCCACCTCCGCTTCGACTTCTGCTTATGCTTCCGTTCTGCTTCTGCTTCTGTTTCCGCTTTGTGCGGACAAGGTACGTCCTTAAATACTATACTTGTGATTTTTTTGTAATCATATATATGCTGTCCGGGGGTTATCAACAAGGACCAACCTCCATGTCATGAGAGAAGGAGGTACCAAATGAGCTACAGCTTGGTTGATTTATGCTATTCAATTTCGATCTGAAATTACTGTCAAGCTCACTATTGCAATAACTGATGGGCTTATGTAAAAACAGGCTTGCCTCTGATTGTGATACATAAATCAACCTCTTATATGGGCATTCTGAAGAAGTTAATTGATATCCCTTATATTGACATAGCGATGAGAGGGAGGGAAGTGTGTCAGGCAAAGTGCCGAGGCCAGTCATTACACTTCTACCATGGTCATCTCGTGCCATGGTCTTTGTTGATTTCAGGGAGACCAAAATAGTCTGCATCTTCTGCATAGAGCTATTGCCTCCTCTGATATTACAGTTGTAAGAATATATCTGATGTATACATATGATCGTGCTAAAGTTTGTTCATCGGAACTTTCCCAACCTAACACAGAAAGTAATAATCGTCATATATGATCCACTTTTTGTAAGAATGCAGCTCAACAAGAAGGTTAAGTTAGCATCCTTGCAACTTTATAAGTTTTGTCCAGAATTTTCTTTTGATTATCTCATTTATTATCGGTGCATATGTCTGAGATATATGTTTCACCAACAGGAGTAAACAGAGTTGTCTGATTTTTCCCTCCTGCAATCCTTTTCTCTTATATTAGTCTCTTCTTATTTTTCTTTTTCACGTATTGTTTATTTCAGGTATTTCTTCTCTAAGTCCTTTCTCTGGATTTGCAGGAATCGTACGTTGCACTTGAGAAAGCAATTAGGTCATTGGCTGATTTTTATTCAAAGGCAGGCCCATTTGCGTCAATGCCAGAGTCCATCAAAACTAGCATTTTGGATGACTTGAAAACTGCAGAGGCTTTTCTGTAGAAAAAGTCACATTCATGACATTTTCATTCACTTTTCCCCTCATCCTTCTAGTATTCACTACCGATGCTGGTTTTAATTAAACAACCTCATGTATTGTCTATTTCCACACATGAAATAAAGGAAAATGATAAGCTTTATTGATTTGTTCTTTTACCTGCCAATGCCTCTTTTACCTAGTATTTGTTAACTTTCATTGATTTCAAGTTTGAAATTGCCGAGAAACTGATAAACTTCAGTGTTGTCCAGAAGAGATGAAGAATTAGAGGTGGAAATGGTCTCTGCATCATCCCACCATCATATCCATCTATTGAAAGCAATGACGAATGACTACACCGCTATAGTTATATGGCTGGGGTATCACAATTTTCTATATGTTGGCCAATGCTCTTTGGCTCAGTTGACAGCTCACTTCTTTTTCATTGGATAGGTCATAGATTCAAGTCTCGTATTGTGTAGGAGTGCTGGTTGGAGTGATTTAACCTATAATTTGGTGAGATTTTATGCTCGAGTATTTCTCACATGTGGCATGGTTCAGTCACAGAATAGGGTCAGGTTAAGTCGGATATCTCACCCTTGATTTTGCGGATCTCATATTATTGTTGGTATCCGGATTAAAAATTGGTATTCGAGTTATGAGTTGATTAGGTTGCTTGAGTAAAACGATAGAATAAGTTAACTCCAGTTATGATATCTCGATCGAAGTAAAATTTTTCATTCTTTAAAATAAGTGAACCCTGATTATAGTATCTCCTTTAACCTATTATGTAAACAAACAAGGATATAGGAAATTTACTTAGCGTACATGATCTTCATATTCAGAATAGATACTCGGAGAGATTGCTTGGATTCGTAAATCTGGGTGGACAGAACAGAATGTAAGCGAGCAAAACTAAAGAGTTCTCTTTCCTCATGAACGTGGGGACAGAAATAGGTCTTTGAGAAAGAGAGAAAATGTCACTAATTTTCTACTAGTCTGAATCGAATGAAACACTCGACGACTTCGCTTTAATCCTACTGCGATGTTTGCAAACATACCATTCTGAGAATTTATTTACGAAGTTGTAAAATTTTTGTATTATTTTTAATAACCTTCTCATAGTGTTAAAATATCTTCATGACCAAGATAATATGGGATAACTCTTGACTGCTCCTTTGATCTTTGTCTGTTATGTCCAAACACACAAGATATCCCAACTTAAATTCATCCTCATTTGTAAGTTAAAGTAGAGATAAGGGATCTATTTGGTATCAGACACCTCTAGATTAAATTAAGTTTGACTATCCTCATGTTTGAAGTTAAATCTGAGGATAAATCATTTCCACAAATTTAACTCCATTTGACATTAGAATAATAAGGCTTACCAAAAAACAGAGACAGGAGAAGTGAACTAACTTAAAATTATCCTTGTTTTTTATTTGAATTTGGGTAAGGTGGTTTGTTTGGTATCGAGTAGCCCTGGATCAAAGTTAACTTAGACTTGTCCTTGTGTTTTAAGTTAAATATGGGATAAATCATTCGAACTATTCCGTATAATAAATTATCTTCACATTTTTAATAGTCTTATTCTTGTTTGACTTTTCTTATATATCAAACAATATTCTATTAAGGATAGACACTTGATTTGACTTATCTTTACCCTCATGAAAGCTATGCTAACACCAAATGGATCCTCATGGAGCAAGTTATCATCATGCCATGAACGATACAATGGCGTGACACCATGTGTCAAAAAGTAAGAAGTGAAAAAAAAATTGTGTGACTCAAGAAGATCTATTATATATGAAATTACAACAAATTTTAATAAGATAATTTAGCTCAATTGATTAGAGCGGTAAGATAGTTAAGGTTGTACGTTCAATAATTACAACTTGCATGGGTTATTTTTATTTTTAGTTTTTATTAATCTTACTTTTTTCACTTAACAAAAATTATTTGTTCACTTTTAAATTTTGATTAACAATTTTAATGACTTTAAATATATTTTTAATAATTATATTATATTTAATTAATAAATTAAATGAAATACTTTATAAATAAAAATAAATAAGTTGAAGATGAATAATGTTGAGATATTGTGATGTTTAAATTATTTTAGATTATATTAATTAAATATACTATAATTATCTAATAAATATTTTTAACAACTCATTAAGATTACTAATTAAAATAAAAGGTGATAAAATTGTTTTAAATTTTTTAAGATAAAAAGAATAATAAAAATATAATAAAAAATGTGAGCCTCGTAAGTCATGAACCAACGACCTAGAATATATAACCCAACACTCTTAACTAATTAAACTAATAAGTCACATTATCATAAAATACGAAACATTATATTTTAACATATATAATTATCGGACCACTTATGTCCCACACAAAGGGTTGTCAATGGGTCAAGCCCGGGTTGGGTTTAGGTCGACCTAATCCGGGCCCGAGCTATGTCAGGCCGAACCAAGTTCAACACTTTTACAAAAATGTAAAATCCAACTAAGGCTCAGCATGATCCATAAAACTTAAATAAAAATAAAATTAATAGAGAAATAATATATTTAATAATATAAAATTTATAATCTCACTTAATTAATTAAACTTCTGATGTTATTATTTAATTTATTTGAAAATAGAATTTTTATTTTTTAAATTAAGTGGAATAACATAATTGTAACTGTGTAATTTTTAAATTTTGAAGGGAGAAAAAATAGAACGAGTCAGGTTGACTCGCAGGCCGAACTCAAAGTCCGAGCCCGACCTATGGATCTAGTCGAGGTAGATTTTTAGGCCCGACTAAAGGTCCACGGGCCGAAAAGTGCCTTACGACTTGATCCAAAATCGGGTTAGGCCTGTGGACCTGTCAGGCCAACCTCACCCGACACGTGAGATACACATCATATCAAACTAATATGTAAAAATATGGGGGTGGGGTGGGAGAGAAGAAAGAGTTGGAAGAGAATGCAACTTGCAGATACCCTTGAGACGATTAACTTCTATTTAATATACAAGATGTATTGTCTAATTCAATCAGTCCCGCTTTGTTTGTGGGTTAACTTTGAGTTAACCCATTTTTAATCTGGAGTTAATCCCAATATTACTTTCACGGGATGGATTAGGTTAGCTGGTTAAAAATTGGTCAATTATGGGTTAACCCGATGACTCTCCCCATTTTGCCCTATACGGCCACCTCTCCTCCCAAGGCAAACACACCACTCTCCCCACCCTCCCATCGCCGACCCCCCCTCTATCTCACTCTCGATCTCCCCGTCCCCCTCCCTCCTGATTTCCCACTCCCCCTCTCACCTTTGTCACTGGCCACTCCCTCTTCCACTCCATCGCTGGCCCCTGTCCCCTCTCTCATGATCTCCCACTCCCTCTCTCCCTCGGTCATCGGCCACTCCCCCTCTCCTCTCCTCTCATCCCGCTTCCTCCAGGCCTAGGACGGAGGGAGTCTCTAGGCCCCACTTTGGTTTGGGATTAAAGGTAATCCGATTAAATTTAAGTGGATTTACTTCATCCACTTTTATTTATTTTTATTTTGACATGGCATCGGATTAAGTTATCCCCACATGTGGAGGTGGGATAGGCTAATCCGGTTTAAGTTAGATTAAGTCACTTTTAAGCGGATTATGTAAATCTGCTCTCTCCAAAGTAAAATGACTTAAATTTGAGTTAAAGTGGGAATAATCCTGAGATAAATTCTAAACAAAGTGGGGTTAGAGGAATTGACTGACATCATTGCGATTAATGAATAAGGATGGGTTGTCGCAGCTCTAGGGGACAAGCACGTCTGATGAGTTGATGGACGCCGAGATGATGTCGTCGTTGAAGAGTAAGGAGTGCTGCAGACCCACCACCCCTAGATCCACCTGTTGTTGAAGCCGAGGAATTGCCGGCTCCTCTTTCCCCTCCGTGGGCCACTTCCCCTTCCCCTCTCTTCCTATGTCCCCATAGTTACCATGGGTATTTTGGGTAATTCCTCGTCAATATCTCAGAGTTAACCCCATTTTTTATCCAACTATAAGGAGTCTGCGATTTTCGGCCACCGGGTTAATTTGGTGAGTTAACTCATGTGCTTTCAAACTAAAAATAAGTTAAGTATGAGACAAGTTAGCCAGGATGAGTTAGCCCGGCTCTGGGCTTGCCCGCTACCCGATATCGTGAACAAAAAGTAAACCCTAGTCCCGTTCCCTTGCCCCCTCTCTCTCTCAGTCGGCCCCGTAAACCGTAGCCCCGCTCCCTCTCCTTCTGTGCCTGTGGTCGACGGCCTTCTCCGCCGCCACCAACGAGACATGTCGCCGGCAATGTTGGAGACACTGGCGCATATGGAGAAGATGATGAAGAAGAAGAGAAAGAGCAAGGAGAAGAAGAGCGAGAACGGCGGACACCAGCAAGTTCAGGAGGAAGAAGATGGAAAGGTGGAAGACGTGGCCGCTGCCGACGACAGAGGCGCGGCCGCTGGTACCGCCAATGGGGCTGAAGCCGGCGAGGTCGAGGGCGAAGGAGACGAAGACGGGGCGGGGGAGGACGGAGGAGAAGGCGGTGATTCCGATGCTGAGGGGGAGGACGGAGTCCCAACCGCGAAGAAGCAGAAGCTGCAGCGGGGCTCCAAGGGGATTATGAGCTCGCAGCCGTTCTCGCAGCTCCCTGTCTCGGAGCTCACCATGAAAGCTATCAGGGAGATGGGATTCGAGAACATGACCCAGGTTCCGCAACATTGCTTCTTCTGGATTAGTCGGATGTTATTAGTCCAAGGTGCTTCTTTGTAACATCGCTGACTTATTCTCCAAAATTTACTATGTGTAGATCCAGGCAGAGGCTATCCCTCGTCTGTTGATGGGGAAAGACGTCGTTGGAGCGGCGAGGACGGGTTCGGGGAAGACATTAGCTTTCCTGGTGCCGGCTGTTGAACTGCTGTATAACATATGTTTTACACCGCGGAATGGGACTGGAGTTGTGGTCATATGCCCTACAAGGGAACTCGCAATACAGGTATGCCTTCTATGCGTTATGCCTCCTTTGCATACGGATTCTTGGAGTTTAGCGATATGACCTTTTTTAGTTCCACCTGTTGCTAATGTTGAATGGAGTTGCCCTTGTGTATAATTATTCATCTAACTTCTCACATACCGGACAGCAACCGTTAAGTACCATTGCTCTTTTAATCATTTTTTATAAAATTTTTAACTCGGAGGAATCGCTTATGGCCCTACTACAGGTCATAAATTTCCTTGAATTCTCGTCCTTTATACTCTCAAAAAGTTCCTCATACAACACATTTCATTGGCATAGAAATCTTGAACTCTTGAAATATCATCTGTTACCTTCCAAAAAGAAAGGTAATGGTCAAGCAACATTTCTGAATGAAAATTCAGAAGAAATTGCCTTGTTTTCTTTGAACCAAGAGATCCATGTCTGGGATCCTGATGCATATTGGTTAAAATGGTCTAATATGAGCATTAGCTTCCACGAATATTCTGGACATTTCTTTTCTACGCTGCATCCATTTTCAAGTAATGCTTTGTCGATTATCTATTAATCAATACTTAACTGATTGATCCAAGCAACTCAGCAAACAAAATTTTATTAAGCCACTATTTTTCTTTGTCCAAGGCACTCTTTTTTGGTCTAAATTGAATATCCCTTTTTTTTTGGTCAAAGGCACTCCTTTTTTGTCTAAATTGCTCCTCCCTTTTTTTGTCCAAGACACTTCCCTTTTGTGGAGCATACCCATGATAGATTTCCCTACTCGGCAGTGAGTTATTTGCAGATTTTCTTTGGATTGAAGATAATTTTGGGAATTTTTTCAGCATGGCAACTACCGGGTATGCCAAGGCCTCGAAGTGCTTACATTGGTTCAGACTGGATAGCCGACAAACTTAAGGTAGTGGATGGAATGCAAAAACATTGTTTGTGTTATTAAACAGGAAATTCTAATAATAGAGAATATGTAATAGATAACTACATTTAAAAGATTGGATGATGATGGAATTGAAGCATTCCAATTTTTTGATCTTTTTGAATTGCATTAAATTCCATTTATTCATGAATATGTGAATGGCTTTCCTCATTCTCATATTTGTCCTAGAATGTCATAAGAAAATGATGCCTAGTGTCATCCTGATCTCCTCCTCTCTAGAGAAGAGCCGGTCTCCCACTCTAATACAAGTGATAGAGTTGACTCTTCTTCTCCCATAAGCAATGCACTGAAAGTATGTAGTGTTCTTGTCTCCCTCCTTGACCCATTTGTCCATCAAACTCTGCTTCTAGTAGACCTCTCTAGCCAAAATCTGTCCTTGACTCCTATCAGCATTTTCCATCGGCGTTGCCTCCTCTATGCAATCCAGCCCTTCAATATGATGTAAGATCCTGTCCTTCATTGCCCTGCCATGTAATGATTTGTCTGCACCCCATGCCATGAGAACCTGTGCCACCTGTCTCATTTTGCCCACCAACTTGGCCATAGTTGAAGACTCACCCCTCTGTATGCACCAAGCCTTGCCAACAGTGTCCATGAAGTCAATCTCCCTAAACCAGAACCTCTCTAATCTAAAGTTGTATCTCTTCGCATGAGGGCGACTAGTCTTTAGAAGGAGGGGCTTGTGATCAGGGGTAGATCTAGCAATAGCTGACACGTGCACATGAGGGAAATGATCTTCTCAATCAATTGAAACCCGAAATCTATCCAGTCTGGAGCAAGTGGGATCCGCTCATAGATTGGACCAGGTGAACTGAGCATTAACCACATCAACATCAATAAAGTTGGTGAAGTCCTCCATCTCCCCCATTGTGGCATGCGTCCCTATCCTCTCATATGCAAGGATGGCAGTGTCGGTTTCGGACTCAGTTTCGGCCGAGTCCGAAATCGAAACGACTCAATTTCAGTTTCGGTTTCGGCCGAAACCCAGTGAAAAGGATAAAAAAATCAAAATAAATCCAAAAAATCAGAAACAAATCCAAAAAATATAAATAATCACATAAAATCAGAAAATTCATTAGACATGCATTTGATTGTAAAGGAATTGGATTAAGTGTAATAAACATGAAGTGGGCATTGGACATGTTAAACTATTATTCTTGAGTACATATTAAGCATGAAGTAGATTCAAGCATTACAATAAATCTAATTAGACACGGTAAATGTTACAGAAATTAAATGATCCTTACCTAAATGATGATGCACTAATATGGATAATAACTAGAAGAATCTTCTCCCTCATCGTCTGGCTTCTGATGTTGATACCCATAAAAAGGTTACATGTATTATGTATACTCACTATAACCAAACAATGAGGTAGTCAAGTCCTACATCCCTCTTTGGATCCCTCTTGGAGTGTAAGGTTGTTGGCTTGATTGGAATCCAGAATCAACATAAGAATCTTGAGGATGAGAAGAGGAACTGGATGGAACTGTAATTCTGGTTGATGGCCCCACCCATAAATGGCTACTTCCTGTTGGCCACCTTCATAACCTGATGGATGCTCATATTGGCTCTGTGAATTATATTCTCGCTCACTATGACTGTATCCTCTGCCTGCGTCTGCGTGGAAGGAGGAAGTACCACCATATGTGCCACCGCCAGTAGTAGCACCTGCAGTGCCACTGCCTGTAATAGCACCTGTAGCTGCACTGGGATAACCAGTCGCCTTTTAGCCTTTGGGGATGCTTTCATCTTTGACATGAGCCCTTTTCCCCCTGGCGTGTGCCTCACATAAATCTGCTTCAACTGCTCAATTGTCGGGTCCTCTCGAGCAGTAGCACTAGTCCTCTCAGTTAGTTCATGCACTGATATACTTCTTCTTAAGGATGGAGGTGGCTTGACTATTCTGTGAGTGACTGGCCTACTATCTTATTATGAGTGTCTAGTTGGCTCAAACTCAGGTTGTTGCTCAGTGTCATGAACAAACAAAGCTGGGTCCCTTCTCTGGTGCTCATGAGTATCTCTTGCCCTCTTTGTTGCTCTTCTTAATGCTGGATTTCTTGGCTCATCTTCATCTAGTATACCCTCTGCCCATGTTCTATCATCAACATCAAAAACAGGCTCATCAACCTGCTCTTGTGTCTTCACCCAAGACTGCAAGAGATTGTCATCATCAAATAAAGCGTCTACATCAATTTTTAGAGTTGCATCCTCTGCGACGCGTTTGTCCCTCAGCTGTTGTCTTAGCTTCATGTTCCTTATTCTTAACCTCATATTGTAGTGGCAGTAAACTAATTTTTCTAACCATTCAGCATTTAGCCGATTGCGAATCTTTGAGTGTATAAGGCTAAACGTGCTCTAATTTCTTTCACATTGGCTTGTTGATGTTGTTTGACTGAGCACCCTAATTGCAATGAAAGCCAATGCATTACTGCCCACATATCGGTTGTTCACCATTATCCACCAGTCAGCTGTTCCACCAACCATAAACAAATAAGTGTAAGATGTAAATAAAGATCAATTCTCCATGATGTACTAATACATATTGAGGTTAAGAAAGCACAAAGATAAAGTATACTGGGGCTCACTCTTCCCACAACGTATTACAATTAGGAGTCAGAATACGTCTCAGTCCTCATTCTATAGTAGTTCATCTACAAAGATAAAGTAATAGATTAACATAACTACTTAAGTAAATTCTATAATCTTATTGATAAAATCAATAAAGGTCAACCTCTACTTCGGCCTGAAGTTATTTTTCTGGTGTCCTCGATAAACGACCAATGACTTTTAAAGTGTCTTGAAGCACCTCGCTATCAACATGTGTATTGGCATTGTACATAAATCGAGGGCTGAGGAAATAACCTGCATTTGTGTATAGTTAACTAAATGTTAGATATAAATTAACATAAAGAACAATATATCAATACAATTAATCACTCACCAGCTGCATGCAAGTCGTGGTGTAATGTGTTGCCCCATCTATGGTTAATAATTTTCCATCACTTTGCATATTCTCTAGGAAGGGAATCTTGCAACTCTAATTTGGCACGGTCCATGGCCTTGTACAGATATCCCATATCATTCTTCTCATCGTCATCCACCATTCTTAGGATCTTCACGAGGAATGTGACTACTTTCATGTACCATGAGACCTTGTCCCAGAATTTGTTATCTTCCACGATGTTGTAGACATCCAAATAATCCATATGAGCATCAACATTAGACTTGTCTATGTATTCTTGCAGGGCATTGTGGTACATGAAAGCTTTCAACTCATTCTTATATCTATGCAGAGATTTCAAAGAAATGAAATTTGAATCAAATACGGATCATATCTATAAGGATAAAGTAGAAAGAATTGAGCTCAATCTTATACCTGTGCAAAGACTCTAAAAAAATGAAATTCGAAGCAAATCTGGTTGGCCCTGCACGGATGATATCTTGCCCCCCACTTGCATGCTCCCTGAACATATTCAATATCCTAGGATATCCATAAATATACTGGGTGATTTTCTGTGCCCTGTCAATTGTCTTCTTCACATAATTTTCCTTCCATATGTCTTCAAGTATCAGATTCAGACAATGTGTTGCACATGGGAGTCAATATAAATGTCTGCGCTTCTGCATCAATTTCTTCCCTGTAGTTTTATAACTGGCTTCATTATCAGTCACTACTTGTACAACATTGTCCTCTCCAATTTGGTCTACCATCTTATCCATCAAATGAAACAAATAATTGACATTTTTTTCATAATTTTATACATCTACAGATTTAACAAATACTGTACCTTCGATGTAATAGACCAAAAAGTTAATCATGGACTTCTTCGTGGTACCAGTCAAGCCATCACACATGATAGTGCATTCTCTCTCCATCCATATATGCTCGAAGCTTTCAACCCACCCATGGAGCTTCTCAACCTCTCCCTCAAGGCCACGCCCATATATGTCTCGACATAACGGGGCCTTCAAGCTAGGCCCAACATCTGCTATGGCATCTAACATAGGTTGGAAATATTCACTTTCAGCTGCATATGCAGGGACACATGCATGGAAAAACTATTTGCAAATACTTTTAAATGCATGCCCTGCAACTCCTGCTGATTTTTTTACCCCTCTCAATGTTTGTTTAATTTTAGGTTGTGTAGTATGGGGCCTTTTGTGCAGATAGCTGTCCATGGGGCCTCCTTTCTGCGGGACTGCACCAGTGTCAGGACGTCGTGCAGCTCGTGCTACACCAACTGTACTGGAGTAGGTCCCTGAACCTATGGGTGCTTTTCCTTTCCTTCGAGCGGCTTGTTCACGCTCTATTGCTTCAGTCAGCTTTGGATCTGAATCCTCAGTGCCTTCCTCATCATCATCCCTTCTTCCCCTTCTGCCCGAAATCTCCTCAGCAATTTCAGCCTCATCTTCAGCCCTTTGTTGCATCCTTTCTTTTTTGTCCAGAAGGCACTGGCGCATTTCTTCTCGGACCTCTCGGGAACATCTGTCCCATTATTTCATCTCTCCTCTTATCCCTGTCAAATGTTGCTTTCCTCTAGTAGTTCCGCCATGTATCTCCTTAGCACAATAATTGCATTTTACTTTTCTTCTCTCAGCATCAACTAAGGAGAGGTGGGTCCACTTCGGATCCTCCTGTCCTTGCTGCTCCTGATTTTGTTCACGTCTAGGTATGATCCTGCATTAAGACAGTCAAAGACAAATAGTTGTAAGTACAATGAAAAAATGCAATTCAACGTAATTGAACTTCAAATTATTCAATGAAGTTTAATTGAGCTTCAATTGACCCTAACTAAACCTAATTAGACAAAAGTCCCAAATTTAAGTAACTAATTAGGGCTTAATTATCAATTTTATTTTAATCACCCTTCATAAATTTTAAGTACCAATATGCTCCCACCCTAAATTATTCAATGAAGCTTAATTGAGCTTCAATTGACCCTAACTAAATCTAATTAGACAAAAGCTCCAAATTTAAATAGGTAATTAGGGCTTAATTTTTAATATTACCCTAATCACCCTTCATAAAATTTAATTACCAGCATGCTCCCACTTTAAATTCTTCAATGAAGTTTAATTGAGTTTCAATTGACCCTAACTAAACCTAATTAAACAAAAGCCACAAATTTAAGGAACTAATTAGAGCTTAATTATCAATTTTACCCTAATCACCCTTCATAAAATTTAATTACCAGCATGCTCCCACCCTAAATTCTTCAATGAAGTTTAATTGAGCTTCAATTGACCCTAACTAAACATAATTAAACAAAAGTCCCAAATTTAAGGAACTAATTAGGACTTAATTTGGAGTTTTAACATATTTCATGGTTTAAAATTAATATATTTAAGAGCACCTAACCTACAACGGAAAAAACTTTCAAACCAACCAAAAAAATAAAACAAACCTCAACCTCCCTCTCAAGAAAACGCAGCTACATGCTGCAAACTCGAAGAAACGGCGGCGGCAGGAAACTTCCTGTTCTCCCTCACCCTGTAGTAGCAGCCAGTGGCCCCCCTAAGCTCCCTGGACCTTTCTCCCTCATATCTAAGATTCTGATGGAGAACATGTCACGTGAGTTTCGGCCGAAACCATTAAAATTTTTTTTTTTAAGTTTCGGATTTGCTATAGTGAGCAAGTCCGAAATCGTTTCGGGCAAGGCCGAAATCGATACGTTTCGGCTGAAATGTATCGGTTTCGGCCGATACTGCCAACCCTGCTCATATGGAGCCGCAATCGCATCGAAGTCTCCACCTACACACCAAGGCCGGCTTGAAGTATGGTGATATATGGAAAATTCTTCCCATAACATCTTCTTCTCCTCTCTGGTCTTGGGGTCATAGACCCCTAAGAAGTCCCAAGAGAAGTCATCATTTACATTTCGAAAATGTAAAGAGATGGCCCCACTACCGATTTGCCTATCTTGTTTCACCTCTTCCACCTCAAAAGAGTTTCAGAGGATCATGATACCCTCAGATCTACTCTTCATCGTAGAGGCCACCCTCTTGGAAAGGCGGGTACCCCGAATCTCCCTCATAATGGACACTCTGTCTCCCTTACATTTGGATTCTTGTAAACATATGAGATCAATCTTACATCTTCTTACCAACTCCCTCACTACCCTTCTCTTCTCCCCCCCACAAATCTCTCTCACATTCTATGAAACAATCCTCATGATAGCAAAGGGACGGTCCAACCCCCACCTCCTATAGGCCACTTCTCTCTTCCCCTCTGTCGATATTCTCCCTAGACCCCTTCTTATGAGATTTCCCACTCTTGGCCCCCGTTGCCCACCCTGCGAACCACATTTGCTTACATTTTGTGAACACCATCTTCACATCCTTATTTAGCCCCTCAAAGGAGATGCCCATCTTCTCCGCCAACTCCCTCACCTGAGCCTCCATAATCGTCTCCACTTCCGCTACTATCTCCTTCACTCCCTAAATTGGCCCTACTCGGCAGGCCGTCACCTTCAGCTTGATTTCCCTCCAGCATATCAGTCTCCCCCAGCATCTCCAGGATGGCTTCCTCTCCCTCTGAAGTAGACTCCTCATCATCATCCTAGCCATCACAGGTCCCTGCTTCGGACATCATATCACCCTAGCTGACCACTTGAGCCTATTGGGCAAGAAGCACAAATATAGCTAGCTCACCTCCAGGATGTGACGCCGCCTCCTGCTGCTGAGTGGGAGTGCTTCTGAGAGCAACCCACGACGGGAGAACCCTTGCTCAGAGGCTGGCAGATAAGGAGATTTCCTCTAAAGGGGTGTTTCAACCACGTCACAACCATGCGCCAGTCCTCCTGCAACAACTGAGGGACCCAGAGAAATCATCGGCAGCAGCTGTTGTAGGTCCCCTTTAGCCAGTATCCCATAGCACTAGAACTCTCAGGTGTTGGCCAAGCGGAGTTGCTCTCCCACCTCTGCCCGCCGAACGATCTCCTGTGGCTGGGGACGCCGTATGGGGTTATGGAGACCACAGGAGAAGGCCGTCGAAGACGTCGTCGTCGGTGGTCGATTGACGCCACTGGTCGCTGCCGCCAGTCGTTGCCCGCCCTGCTCCACCAGTGGGAAGGAAACCCCCTGAGATTCCGCAGGTATTGGGCGGGAGAGGAGACCCATGGTGGGTCCGCGCCGACCCGATATCCCCTCAAACTTGGATTCGGATAAGTATAGGGTTTTCGGGTGTGCCGGCGGGTCTTGGGTAGGAAACTTACCCGTCTGGGCTGAGTCGCCCGTGCTCGCCCCAAGTGGACCGGCCTCAGTTAGACGCGGCCCAGCCGACAACATCTCCTGAGCCAACCCATCACTCGGCCCAGCCCACCTAGCGGGCCGATTCGAATTCAAATCCCACCTAACCACTTTCTTCAACCTCCAACTGGCCAGTTGGAAACCCTAGCGCTTGCGGCGACGTCCTCTGCCCCTGTGTCGCCGGTCTCATCGAGACCCGTACAACATACTTTGTCTCCCCGATGGCGAAGAGGATGACCGGAGGGATTATCTAAGGGGAAACGACTTGTACGAGGGCTTCTACACAATTGATACTCCCCTTCGGGACCAGCCGCATCGTGCCGCCCTCTACCCTCCCAAACGACTTTGCAAGGAGGCCCAGATTGGTCTGGCAAAGGATGATCAACACCCCTGTCAACCTGACCCAGAGGGCCGTTAGCCCCTGTGTGGGATATGTGCCCCTCTCCAAGGTCTATTGTTGGACTCGGCAAATGGAACCTCTGGCCGCTAGCGCCCCAGCTCGAGCCACTTCTTTCACACCTTCCTCACAGCTCCCAACGGCCAGAAGTCCATCCCTGTGCACTCGCCAAACTTCCCAGGACCCACCCCGAACCCACCTCTTGTTCAATAGGACCCTCAGAGCTTCCTCATTCTAACCGCCTTCAAGGGGGGAGACCCATAGGCACTTTCCGAGGCAAGCCAGCTAGTCTCTGAAACTGTTCGGCGAAAAACTCCCAGCGTGCACACATTTCCCACACTCCACCTGGGACGCCGGAGTTGGCATCCGCCGCTTCACCACTCCGCATAGGAGGCCGTGCTCTGACCCCCTCGGTTGACCATCAGCCTGCGTTGACTCTCCTAAATCTTGCACACGTGTTGGAGGTGCCCTCTCCTCCCACAGTGATAGCAGACCGGCACCCGAGAGCCCAAGCGCCATCATACATTTGCTACGAAGGCGAGACGGGAGGAAGTTGGAGAGGTTCCGACAAGGACTGCACCCTCGGGGGGAATGGTTCCTCAGAGCTTCTCTCACTAAAAACCTAGAGAGAGACGAGAGGCATACTTGCTTTTACATACCCTATCCCATGCAATATCATGTCAGCCCCTACATTTGTCACCACTTTTTTGTTTTGAATCTAAGTTGAAGTGGGTTAGAGACAAAATGAAACGGTGGAGTCAGGATACCGATACCTTTGGGGCTTTTGCTAAAACTAGACAAGAGCTACTGGAAAAAATTGGGGAATTTGACCGTAGAAATGATCAAGAAGTTTTATCTCGAGCAGATTTTGATCAGTGGGAGCAAATAAAAGGGCATTGGTCTAGTATGGAAGAAATCAAACGGAAACAGCGATCCAAGGAACATTGGCTTTAGGAAGGAGATAAAAATACTAAATATTTTCATGCAATTGCTAGTGGTAATAAATGACGGTCAACTATTGATAGCCTCAAAGTGGGTGAGGTTGTGTTACAAGACCAGGCGGAAATAGCAAAAGCTGTGGTACATTTTTACAAGAACCTTTTCAAAGAAGAGGAGCAGTGGAGACCAGAGATTGATAGTGACTCCTTCAGGTGGTTATCTGAGTAGGACACTCGTGCAATCACTAGGCCATTTTTTGAGGAAGAGATCCACAAAGCAGTGTTCAGCATGGATGCCAACAAGTCTCCTGGACTAGATAGTTTTTCTTTAGGTTTTTATCAGCACTTCTGGGAGGTCATTAAGGCAGATTTTATGACTGCAGTGAAAGAATTTGAAAATCAGCCATGAGCCATCAAATGCTTTAATTTATCTTTCATTTGTCCTTGTTCCTAAGAAGGACAATGCAGAAGCAATTAAGGACTTTCGGCCAATCAGCCTGCTCAATGGCAGCTACAAAATCATCACCAAGGCTTTGGCTCCATGTCTAAGGGAAGTCATTGATAAGCTGGTAAATGTCAACCAATCAGCCTTTATGCAGGGTAGGAACATTTTTGACAGTTTTATGGCAGCTTATGAGTGTCCATGACCAGATAGTCAGGGGAAAGGAGTGCTTTATTTACAAAATTGACTTCGAAAAAGCATTTGACGGGGTTAATTGGGATTGTCTCCTTCGGGTGATGCATTTTATGGGCTTCAATATCAAGTGGATAGAATGGGTGACAAACTGTATTCGATCAGCACGGTTCTCAATCCTAATTAATGGAACACCTTGTGGTTATTTTGGAAGCACTAGAGGCCTACGGCAAGGTGACCCTTTATCCCCACTTCTCTTTGTTATCATTCGGCATGTGCTGAGTATGATGTGGGAGACTTCCAGGAGGCATGATCTGATAGAAAGTGTTCACATAAGGAAAGTGAAGATTTGACCCACCTGCAATATGCAGATGACACATTACTGTTCTCAGTTGCTAGGGAAGACAAAGTAACAAACTTGAAATTATTGCTGAAGCTTTTGGAGGCTGCCACAGGGTTCAAAATTAACTATGACAAGAGTAGCCTCATTCGTATTCACTTGAAGCAGGACCAAAAGGAATCTATTGCTCAGATTGTGAACTTGCAGTGGACTTCCTTCCCCAGTAAAAATCTTGGTCTCCCACTTTCCGATGGGGCACTTAAATGTTCAGACTGGACTGACATGGTTAAGACATTTGATCACAGGCTTGCTGCATGGAAAGGTTCTCTTCTGTCTGCTGGGGGCCGATGGATTTTATCCAAAGCAGTCCTCTCAAGTCTACCCTGTTATTACCTATCCATCTTTCAGATCCCAAAACCTGTTGCTCGGAAATTGGAGTCCATCGGGGCTGCCTTCTTCTGGAGTGGCAAGAGGTCAGAAGAAAGCGGTTACCACCCTATAGCTTGGAGGAATGCCTGTTAAAGCAGGGAAGAGGGACGAGTAGGGCTGGTCCCCTTTGATGTCATCAACCTGGCTTTGCTCACAAACTGGTTGTGGAGGCTGGAAATAGAAGAATCTCCTTGCTGGGTCAGAATTGTAAGAGAAAAATATTTTCAGGGGCCTTTTTCTGGTGTGACAGGATACCGCTTACCTATAGATGCTCACGCATTTGGAGGCGTATTCTGAAATGTGTGGACTTCTTTAGATGCTCATCCACCATTAAAGTTGGTAATGGAAGCATTTCTAAGTTTTGGGAAGATGCTTGGTGGGATCACTTCCATTTCTAAGTTTTGGGAAGATGCTTGGTGGGATCACAGGCCCTTCTCAGAACAGTTCCCCAATTTGTATGCTATAAGTGGTTCAGTTAACTTCTCTATTAAGGATATTTGGACCATGGAAGGAGGAAGGGATATCTTGGGACTTTAATTTCTGAACAAATGTAGGGGATATCGAAATCCGTGAATTCCTGCATCTATCACAAATCTTAGATACTATCACCATCATTCCAGACGAACATGATAGAAGGTGGTGGACATGGGAAAAGGATGGGCAATTCTCTGTCAAATCTGCAACAAGATTCCTTGCGCGGGGAGGAAGAAAAGTAATTTGGCACAAAATTGCTTGGAATCCAAAGCTACTGCTGAAGATCAGACTTTTTTTCTGGAGATTAGGATGGAAAAGGTTATCAACAGGTGATGGAGTTTGCCAGCTCATACGTTTTTGTGGAGCTGCTACAGAGGACATTGATCATCTCCTCATCAACTGTGGCATCATTGACACAGTATGGCAGATGTTCTTCAAAGCGGTTAAGGGTACTCACTTCATTCACCCGGACCTTTTCTTTCTGTTAATGAACTGGAAGGACCTTAATCCAGTCCCAGAGGAGAGAAATATCTGGACTGGCTGCCTACCAGCTATGTTATGGGCCATTTGGAAAGAAAGAAACAGTAGAATCTTTCTCCAAGAGTTTAAGCACCCTGCGAAGATTACCAAGAGCTGTATTCTTTTTCAGAAAGACTGCAATATTGGGTGTACTGGTAGCAGAATTAGGGATTCCATTATTCTAACCAGCCTCTGATATTGGGTCTGTGATGGGTTCTCAGCTGTAGTGGGACTTGGGCCTTCGGCCTTATGTCTCCTTCTCTCTCTCCTCTTTTATCTTTTCTCTTTTCTCCTTCTGTTGGGCATCTTCTTTTGCCTGCTTTGTACTCCCTTCTTTCGTTGCATGAAATGTGGTTAACTCCACCTTAAAAAAAGCAATGTTGTGTATACCATGTGGATCCTAAAAATTTCAGATCCAAATATGCAAATTCAGATCTCTCTGACCCATTATTTTTAAAAGATACATATATATTAGGATTTCGTGTCAGATCCGAATCCGAAAATTTAAGCTTGGACTCGGATCAGATTCGGATCCGAAATATCATTTCATTTTTGATCTGGGTCGGATTCGGATCTTGTGATATCGGATTCGGGTTCGAATCATGAACGATCCGACCCGGATCTGATCCGTCGACACCTCTACCTTCGATTGTCTCATCAGTGAAGTCTGAGGGGATTGAACTTCTAATCATCAATATATGGTATTACAGAAGAATCAACGTACTTGAGAAAAGCCTGACAAGGAAGTAATACTTTATTTTGTCCCCATGTGAATTCTGGAGGTTTTAGTCTGAGGAGATTGAACTTCTAATCGTCAATATATGGTATCGCAGAAGAATGAGCTTACTTGAGAAAAGCCTGACAAGAAAGTGATACCTTGTTTGTTCCCCATGTGAATTCTGAGGGTTTGAAGTCCTCTTTGAATAAGGAAGTTTTCTGACGAAGATGTGGAACTTGGGGATACTTTTATGGACTTGGAGTGGCCATAAGTTGAATGTTTAAAAGATGTACTCGTTATTGCCAAGGCCTCCCAGCTAGCTGGAAACTGAGAGCTGGTTTCCTGTTGTAAAAATGAGCTAATTGGAGGACATGTTTGCTTTTTGTTGTGGCACAGTTGAAAATTAATAATCCAAGATATTGGAAGAAAAAAGATTAGTATGATGTTTACAATTTATAACTTAGTTTGGATGTTTTCACATGCTTTTTCTCATTTCCCTTGAAGATCACATTGGATCATCAGCTCGTGGGTTTGAGGCATTTTTCCACAAATCTGTGAAATTGCTATAAATTGATGAATTTGTATCTTCATTTCTTATGAAAGGATAACTCTCCATCTCCTTATGCTTGAATATGCTGTTTGAAATGCTGCCAGTTGATAGGAGCCAACCTTGCCTTGAGACATGTCAGGAATGAGGGCTACAAAATCTTTTGGCTGCATATGGACCTGGACTGAGTGGAGTCCATGACCAAGTTATGCTTTCACTTTTGTAACATGTGAATATGTGATAGGGCAGGCTTTATCCCGGAATTGAGAAAATTAAAAGAAAGACATTTAACATTTTTCAGATTCTGGCCGTTACTTTATATCCAGACTTATTACATTTACATGCCAAGTATAGCCTTCTTAGAAAGTGTTCGAAGACAGTTCTTTGAGATGTGGCACGATTAGTGTCAGTTGACTGGTACGATTTGCAATTGCTGCTTTTCTCTATTCTTGTTTAAGTGGTTTTCTCTGTCTACAACCATTGTCATCACTGACGTCATCAACTGAAGAGCCTTTCATGGATTTGTTGGTTTCCACCAATGTTATCAGAACCGAACCGGTAATTGAACCGGTCAATGAGCTGGTTCGATTCGAACCGGTTGGACCGTTCAATCGAACCGGTTTAAACCGTGACGTCATCATAATATAATTATGATGTCATAAAGTTTTAATAAATTTAAAAATATATAAATAGTATATTTTTTGAATAATATAATAAATTATATTATGCATGAAGCAATGATTCTATAGCCCAAGACAATAAGAAATAAGATATAATGATCAAAATAAAAAAATATACATGCATAATTATTATTCATGATTATGTAACTATGCAAGTAAAAAAATAACAATAACACGGTTAAATAAACTTACCATAAAATTTTGTAATACTCCATTGGTCTTCACTCTTCACAATTGACATCTATGCTCCTTTAAACTTTTAAACTTCAAATATATCTAAAACAAAATGATAAATAACAACAAATCAATAATAGTAAGATAATTTTGTTCACACATAAATGCCATGTTGAATATCCAAACATTTTTGCATTTTTTTTGCCTTTTTTATTTAAAGGGTGAACTGGGTCTGACCGGTTCACCGGTCGAACCGCGGTTTGTCCGATTTTTTAGCATTAGACCGGACCGGTCTTAATTGGACCGGTGCCTGGACCGGTTGACGGTCGGACCTGTCGGTCCGGTCCGGTTTTAATAACACTTGTTTCCACCATATTCTATTTCTCAGTGGAGCTTCATGTTGATGCATCTTTTTGTACATTCTTCAGTCATCTTATTTCAACCTCCTCCCCTTCCTTGGAACTTCCGTTTGTTGCAGTGAGCTCCTTGATGTGAATCTCTGATCATTGGCATTTGATATTTGTTCATGGTTCGTGAATATCATGGGCTGGTGCTTGATGAGGATCTCTTTCTGTACCTTTGAGCTTTAATATATATTTGGAACACTTTCAAAATAGCCAAAGTGATACATTATGCCTAAATTACAAAAGTGGGTTAGCGTGCTGCATGCCTTGGTTACTGAACCTAGTATTCATGATGCTTTTTAATGGTTGTGCAGACTCATGCGGTGGCAGTGGATCTCCTCAAGTACCATTCACAAACTGTCGGTTATGTGATAGGTGGTAATGCTCGAAGAGGAGAAGTAGAGCGTCTTGTAAAGGGTATAAATTTATTAATTGCTACTCCAGGCAGACTTCTGGATCACCTAAGGTCCACCAAGGGCTTCATATTCAAAAATCTGAAGGTACAGTTTTGCTGCAGTTATTATTATTAATGACTTCCAGAAAGAGCGGTGCTTGGTCCTGTGACTCAAGGGTTGTGCGGTGCCCTTTTTTGTGAAATTAGACTATATTTGATGTGGATGACTGCTTTCATTGAATCATCTATTTGAAATGTTTTCACTTGTTTAAGATGCATGCTTATCTCTTGATTTGTGACTGTATTTTAACTGTTTTGTGATTAATGTGATAGTTATGAGCTCCATAGATGTTCAGAAAAGGCTGAGTCCTCTATTGAAATGTCTTTTGTATGCCTGTATCCACAGCATCATTTCTCTTTTGACAATCTTCATTGTGTTTTTTTGAAAGTGGATAATCTTCATTGTGTTAGTTGAATCTTTCATGAATTTGATGGTTGGAGGTGGGTACCTGCATATTGGTGTATTCTGCTCTATATTTTAAGGGATCTCAAAAGAAAATGTCCATTGCTACATCAGTGATTCAAGGAGGGCCTTTCATTCAATAGAATTCAAGTATCTTGCATTGGCCCTGGCACTATATGCATGAAGCTGTGTTGAATAGTTATCTAGGATCTTAGCATGAAAAGCATGAACACCATAGAAGGCAGTGGTCAAAGAAGATAGACCAAGAGAAAAACAATTTTGAATGGAATGTGATCTGATTCGGAAGAGTGACAGACTATGGTTGACAGCCTTGATCCTCAGCATGGTTGGTGGCTGCAGCCTGCTGCAGCAATGGTCATCCCATAGCAGCATCAGTGGCTCTCTGAGCAGTCAGCAGTCCACATACGTACTCTTTTCTTTTACCCCCTCTTTAGCTTGGAGGACATAAAGGCATTTTCCCCTTGTTTTGTTGTCGTTCCCCCTCTACTTCCTGAAACAAGCCTGTCTTCTCGGGAACACATTTCATGCAGCTTCTAAGCAATCTTCTGCTGACTCAACTGCTCTGTCTTCCAGTCTTGATTCCCCACCTACCTCCGTTCCTCAATCTCATACTGATTCATGGGTCCTCCTGCCAGCACCAGCTGCCACTATCTTCTCAGGCTTATCCAGAGACTTACAGCCTTAGGAATTCTGTCAGATCCAGAACTAAAATCATATGGATCTTTTGTGGTTCCGATCACATCATTTGTTTCTTTTTTGTTTCACAATGAGGATTTAGGAACCCTGTCCGTCTCTGCTGAGCAAACCTTGGGGTACTCAAGAGTCCCCCACTAGTACCCTTACCTTGTTCAGATTTCTGTGGTTATTGAGCCTGGTTTACGTCGTGAGCAGAGTCCTTGGCATGCCATCCTGCATGAGGCGGTTACCTATCTTAGATCTGAGTTGATTGGTAGAACTCTGTGCCCATGTTTTCATATTACTAGAGAAAAAAAAAGGGTTATGTCAATGTGAGATTGTGGACGCCTAGATGACTTTCGGTTGATTATTATTATTATTATTGTTATTTGCAGATGATATTGTCTTAATTGATGAGAGTATTGATGCTTTAAATGCTAAGTTAGAGCATTGGAGACTTGCCTTAGAGTCTAAAGGTTTTAAAATTAGTAGGAGTAAGTCAGAGTTTATGCATTGTAATTTTAGTAATGGGAGAGTGGTACAAGAAGATATGGTTCTAATTGATGGGCATAACATTCCGAAGAGTAGTAGTTTTCGATACTTAGGATCTATCATACAAGAGAATGGGGAGATTTATGACGACGTTACACATAGGATTAAGGCAGGCTGGTTAAGATGGAGAAGCGCATCAGGAGTCCTCTATGATCGTCGTATGCTTGTGAAACTCAAAGGGAGGTTTTATAGAACGGCTGTGAGACCTGCTTTGTTATATGGTACCGAGTGTTGGGCAGTACGAAAGGAACACATTCACAAAATGTGTGTAGCAGAGATGAGGATGTTGAGATGGATGTGTGGCAAGACTAAGAAAGATAAGATTAGGAATGAGCGCATTCGTAAGGACTTAGGGATAGCCCCAATTGATAGTAAAATGAGAGGAAATAGACTCAGGTGGTTTGGTCATGTGCTTCGTCGCCCTAACTCAGCGCCGGTTAAAAGATGTGACCGAATCTTAGTGGATGCTAGTAAAAGAGCTCGGGGAAGGCCTAAAATGAGATGGTGCGATGTTATTAAGAAGGACATTAGCCTCTTGGGTTTAAATATGAATATAGCACTTGATAGAAATCTTTGGCGGAACAAGATTCAGGTAGCCGACCCCAAATAATTGGTATAAGGCTCCGATGATGATGAATAATTCTAGAGTCATTCACTTGACTTGTTGTTCATCTTTCTCTAGTTTATCTCTCTGTATATATTAGAACAAAAACAAATTGTGCTTGATGATTATTGGGCATTTGCTTTCAATTTAAAAAATTTGGATTTGAAATGTGTTGGAGATTGTCAAGTTAAAAAATTATTATTTCAGTAATCAGAGTTTGTTGTTCACATGCTGTTCATTTTCTAAGTGTAGTGCTTGATGATCGATGAAGCTGATAGAATATTAGAAGAGAACTTTGAGGATGACATGAAGCAAATTATAAAGCTTCTACCAAAGGTTGGTCATTTATCTCAACATAAATAAGTGATATTCTTGACAAGGCACATGCAGTTAATTTCATTAGATGCACTGACACCTGCATCTGCCTACCGACTGAGTGTGACTAATACTTGGGATCTTTTGGGTGGCTTGGGGGGGGGGGGCAGGTTCAAACAGTGTGGGATGGGAGTTGTTAACTTATCTGAACAATGTCCTGCCATGGTGGCAGGGAACTCAAAGAAAGAAAAGGGAAAAAGATGCATCTGTTTCCAATTAGAACAAAAAAATGTTTCTGGTGTATAATCTTTCTTGTCATGAAAAATAATGTGAGCTCACATATTTCATTGCATCTGCAGGAGAGGCAGACAGCACTATTTTCTGCTACCCAAACTCAGAAGGTTCACAAATTTCTTCATCCTGGCACTCTTTCCTGTATGTTATGGCAGTAAGTTCTGCTAGGCTAATCAGCTCTTGTAAACTAATACTCTGCAGGTAGCAGATCTTGTGCGCCTGTCATTTCAGACAAAACCGGATTATATTGGAGTTGATGACGGTAGATCTAAGGTATCTAAATTACTTCCATTGCTGGTTCTTCCGCTGTTTTTCCTTTGTTGATCTTGATAGGAAGGTGATGATGTGCTGGTAACTGCAGGTTACAAATGAAGGTCTTCAACAAGGGTACTGTGTGGTGCCATCTGCGAAGAGATTTATCCTGTTGTATTCATTTTTGAAGAGGAATGTATCAAAAAAAGTGATGGTGTTTTTCTCTTCGTGCAATTCTGTCAAATATCATGCTGACCTTCTCAGATATATCAAAGTTGATTGCTATGATATTCATGGAAAACAAAAGCAGCAGAAGCGCACCACCACATTTTTTGACTTCTGCAAGGCAGGGAAGGGTATTTTATTGTGTACTGATGTTGCTGCTCGTGGACTAGACATCCCTGCTGTGGTTTGTTCTGATTGCTTTTGTCTGTTGTATTGATATTTGAGGATTTCAGGATACTCAATATTTGTTGTCACATTTGCAGGACTGGATCTTGCAGTATGACCCTCCGGATGAACCAAAGGTGTCTAATTTTCTTTGGCATGAGTTCACATTGTTTGGTGTGGCTATTGCCACAAATGCAAGATTTTATTAGTTCTTTCTGTATTTGGTTGCAGGAGTATATCCATAGGGTTGGACGAACAGCCAGAGGGGAGGATGGCAGGGGTCGCGCATTGCTCTTTTTGATACCTGAAGAGATGCAATTTTTAAGTTATCTAAAGGTAAAATACTACATCTAACAGTGGTTTCCCATTTATTTATCTACAAAATATCTCTCTTTATCATTTTATTGATGCCAGGCTGCGAAGGTGCCTGTCAAAGAATATGAGTTTGACACCAAGAAGCTAGCCAATGTCCAGTCGCACCTGGTATTCCTCATTGTTCCAGTCAATAACTGATCAGTTAGGCAATTATTTTGTTTTCACGACTAAAAGATTGATGATTTCATGCAGGAAAAGTTGGTGGAAACGAACTATCATCTGAACCAGTCAGCCAAAGATGCCTACAGATCCTATATGTTGGCATACAATTCTCATTCAATGAAGGACGTCTTCAATGTGCATCGCCTTGATGTTAAGGTGCAAATGCTTCCTAGTCGTTTTGTCAATTATTTTTTTACCTTTTTGTTAATTTGAAGAGAACCACATCAAGTTCATTTTTAAGAAATATGATAGATTTTTTAATCAAGAAGGAATCTGATAGTTAAAACCTGTCAACCAGCAGAATTTTGATGAGAACAGTTGACATATGTTCTTGCTGTTATGAATTCTACACATGGGCAACTTTCCAAGACGAGATATGAGAGCATTTCTATTTGGCAAAGATAACATGTTCTGCAACTATTTACTTATTAAGCTAAGGTTTCATTTGGGACATTTCCATTTATCTGATACGGGAAGAGAACCCAAGGAAATCAAACATGTGGGGGGAAGGGTGCCCGGTGAACCATCGTCCAAATCCTGGGATAGAATTTACATGCATGTGGTATCCGTTCATGAATTGTTGGGAAACAACTCAAATTCCTACTCTCATCCAGTATAAACTTTATATTTATTGCTTGATTAATCCATAGTTCACCGGATAGGATCGGATTGGCCTGGATCGGCCGATCCGATCGGTTTCCAGGCGAACTGACCCGATCCCGAGTCAAAGTGGACCGATCCAACAGTGGGATCGGCCTGGGATCGGCCGGATCGGGCCGGATTGGCTGATCCCAGCCGATTCTGGGTGATCCTGCCCATGGTCCCATTTGAATTTCAAAAAAAATGGAGGGAATGCCAACCAAGGGTCTTTGGTCCTTGGGACATTTTGACTGGGATTTCACTCTCTCACACACATCCTCTCACTTTCTTCTCTTCTCGTTCAATCTCTTAGGCTCCTTCCTCTTCAAGTCTAATAATAAAATTCAGACTTGCACCTCATACATATCTTGAGGGTTCTTTTCCTTCTGAATACTCGATTGCATAGGTAAAGGTATTTTCCCAACATCTCCAATTAAAGATAAACTTCAAAGGAAATAGCAATTCCTTAACAGAAGCAGCAGTATACTTAATTTTATACTTGCTTCAAGTAAAAATGTAGAACAAAAATACCAGTGTAGTTATATCATGCTCAAAACAGACAGTTGCATGCACAAATTCAGCCTAAGTTAGGGCAATTCAGCTCTTTACTACATATTCTTCAGATTACGATCCAAGGATTCATATGTTAATATGAATATGAATTATTTTCTGACAGTCATCGTCAGATAGCAAGTTCGAAAATAATCTAATTTGTTTAATTTCCTTATTCTTGTTAAGAAACCAAGTTTAAAATTTGTATTAGCTGTTTCCGTATCCATTGGCCTATCAACTGCAAAAATACTATCCAAAAATCATCTATTAAACTAAAAAGAACAATCGGATAATCTGATTATCCGATCCTATTCAGACACATCATCACAACAATCAACTAGAGGTAGCTATCAAGTCCCCGATATCCCTGGTTGGACTCCTATCATGACAGTGTACACCAACATCGAGGAGTATAATCGGTATCTCATTGACTACCAACTCATGTATGCCACGTACATGTCATGGAATGACTGTACAATATGCAGAAAACCCTTTCAATGTTCGCCTTCAATGAATGAAAGGTAGCTATCTCATGGAATCCTTGCATCATTTCATGAAATGATGAGCATATGTCAACAATTTCACATTAAATTTTATATAGAACTATGTTATAACATTTTTCCCATTTTTCAGATTTTTTGAAAGTTTTTTTGAATTTTTTTGGACATTTGTATCCCTAGCTGAGTCAGCTGGTCTGACTCTGCCGGGATCGGTCCGGATCGGCCGATCCTACTGATCCGGATCGTTTTGGGACCGGCCGATCCGATCATGATCCCCGATTCTGCCTTGGACTAATCAGACCATAGCTAGATATGAAGTAGAATTCACCCGTCACTCGTACATACAAAAAAGGAGGAACTTGTGTTGATCTTTACATGCTGCCGAATTCTACCCTGTGCTGGAGCCATTGTCCTCTTAGTATACGCCTCTTTTCATGCCCTGGGGGAACAAAGGGTACCCAGGGAACCATTTTCTTGCTTTTTTGTCGGATGAGAATATCCACAAAAGGTGTGCTCTTAATGTCTCGTTTGGACACAGTACTACCTCTAGGATGTGGTTCGTGTTGTTTTCCCTCAGTACGATTTACAAGTGCGGGGGATGAGGGTTCACTAACACCGGGAATGGGACCTTTCCAATCTTTGACACAAAGAGGAGGACCTTTTACTTTTTAAACATTGGGATCTTATGCTTTTCAGACACCAGTTAATATTGTCTTTTTTTTTTTTGAGTTGTTGATGTCATCAACATCTGCAAAATCCACGGATTGTGTATGTATTGCGTATACATGTATTGTTCTTCATGTATATTGATTTGTTTTTGTGGTACTGTAACAGGCGGTTGCAGCATCTTTTGGCTTTAGTTCACCTCCGAAGGTAAACCTTAACATGGATAGCAATGCGTCCAAGTTCCGAAAGAAGCAGCGTAAAGTTGATGGTAGCCGGCATCAAATAAGTTGGAGCAATCCTTATGGCAGGAAAAAAGTGGAAGATGGGAGGCAGTTCACTAGAATTTAAAAGGATGAACCTTGTAATATGTACGGCAAGAGAATCCCTCATTAGGGATCCTGCATAATTATGCTTGAGGTTCCCCACGATATCATTCAGATTTGCCAAACGAATGCCATTTTCCAGTCTGTCAATGACGTCTTTGCCTCTGCGTTCATCTTTGTAACATACATGGATCAGTCAATCCCAACTGGTTCCAACCCCAACCCTGGGGGGCAGGCATTTCCCATGCAGCAATTTTGAGAAATCTGTTTAATCTCTTTTTATTATGTGTAATAGAACTATTATAGTTTTTTTCTTGGTTTGACCTGAAATGTATTTGTAACCTGGAAAAGATGCACTTGAATTGTTGGTTATGGACCGGAATTGTTCATCTATTATGGAGTCTGCCTTGCCTTCCGTAGAAGATGCAACTTGTCGAAAAAGAGGGCAGCTGGAAGAAAAGATGCTCGCACTTGTTTCCATCTACTTCGAATCGCCCGGTCAGAATGGAGCTACCAACTTCAGTTCAAATTTGTTACAGGGTTGAAAATGTCTGTTGTAAGACTAATCTAATGATATTACTGCCCTATAATCCATCTCGATAATAAACATCTCTTTGTTTACCGGAAATGTTTCACTGTAGAGACAGTGGCTGCTCCATGAAATCTCAGTCTGTTTCACCATGGATTGCCCTGTGATGGTTCGTTAGGTCTATTAGACCTAATGAATCTTTAGAAAAAAAATGAGACTTTATTGATTTTTATTTAAAATTATTTTTATGTTAATTATTATAATTATAAGTTTTAATACAAATATATAAAATTTTAAAAATTATTCTCTCTCTCCCCCCCCCCCCCTCACCTCTTTCTAGTGTTATTGCATTGCCCTTGTCATCATTTCACTATTTTTATGGGCCTTTCCGTGTCATAAGCTGTTGCCCCTTCTAAGAAATAGTTCGAGAATAACTTCTAACTTTTTCCCGCGCGTTGCTGCGTTGTGTTTGTAATCTCTCTCCGATGAGAAATCAGTGGACACAGGAGTTGAGATGACGAGAGGTCATTCGGTTCGGCTCATTTCACATCCGGTGATTCCAATGATCGTAAGCCACCGTCCAAACTTTTCCAAACCACGCCTAATAGGGGCGGCAACTTTTAAACCCGAAGGTCAAATTGTGATGGTTCTGCTTAACTAGGGGATTTGTTAGATTCATGTTGGGTCCACATTCAACCTGACCTTGCTTCAGTAGGACCGGGTTAGAGCCATGCTTCGGTAGAACTGGAATGGACTCTCAGGTCGACCTGACTTAAAAGAAAAAACGATAAAAAAAAAATCAAAGAGAGTATTACATATGAAAGAAACTATTCTTTATGATATATATCATTCGGCTTGGAGTGGGGTTGAGTATGTTCTAACTCGGGTCGAAGAGTGAGGTTGGTTAAGAAAAGCTAATGTTTAGATTCGGTCGGACTGCTTCGGTGATGATTTGGGTCATCAGGATGGCAAATTTTAAAGATCCAAAATAATGGATTTTCCCAAAGTGAGCTCTGATGATGGTCAACATATATAGAGTATAACTATATATCTACAGTAGGGAAATTATTTATTTAATAGTAAAATATCACAACTACCTCATTAACAAACTACCTCATTAACAATCCATTCCTCATGCGCTCCCATTCGCAAAGTCAAAAGGATAAAAAGCGCAGCGCCCCGTTAGAACTGGGCCTTCCCAGAGTTATAATACACATGGTGGTGGCTGCCACCTGCGACCCGGCCCTCCGTTGAGCTTCCTGCCATCACTGCCCGCCTTTAGCCTCTTCCTCCTCGACGTCCGGCGTCTCCGCTGCCGCCGCCGGCGCTGGTTCCACGGGAGCCACCAGGAGGTCGGCAAAAGCGCCGACGATGTACTTGTGGGCGTGCTTCCGGTTGAGGACGAGGTAGCAGAGGAGCAGCTCGAGGAGGCGCTCGCGCCGGCTGCAGTAGTACTGGTCCAGCAGCCCCATCTCCGCCGCCATCTGCTCCATCGACCTCCGGAAGTCCCCGTACGGGTCGGTGGAGTACGTGGGCACCGCGACCCCGGCGCCGACGGGGATGGCGGCCGGGTCGGCGATGGCGTTGGAGCGGCCGGGGGAGGAGGGCCGGAGGAGGCGCCGGGAGGCCATGGCGGAGGAGAGGTCCGCGATGCAGGCCGGGGAGAACGGCGGCGTGGCGGCGGTGGCAGGGTCGTCGGGGTCGGCAGCGGCGGGGGTGGAGGCGGCAGTGCCCGTGGCTGCGGTGGCAGGTTTCGGCCAGTTTGAGGTGGCGTCGCCGGTGGGGGTCTCCGTGTCGGGCGAGGTACTGACGGCTGTGGGGTCGTACACAGAGTTAAAGTTCTTGAAGAAGATGGTGGAGGAGGAGGAGTATGATGAGGAGGGGACAGAGTCGGGATTCTGCAGGGTCCTGTCCAGAGGAGCTGATGACGAGGAGGAGGACAACGAAGATGAAGAAGAGAAAGAAGGGATTTTGATCTTGGAGAAGAAGAGGTGCAGGTTCCTGGTAATGGCAGTCGGCATTTCCCCGGAGTGAGATGTTACGTTTACGCACGCACCCAACCACAAACAGAGACCTACAAGTGCACAGGAAAATTAATGGACAAGCAGTGTGAGAGCTGAGAGCCACAGGGAGAGGAGCGAGTGAGAGATTGGAAGATGGGGGATAGCTAGCGTTTGCAAAGGAATAAATAGATGGAGAGAGAAAGAGAGAGAGAGAGAGAGAGAGAGAGAGGAGGGGGAAGTGAGTTTGTATGTGCATGTGTGAGTACTACTTTCGGAAGTAGTTTCAGATGGCCTCCTTCTATTCCCTTATATCCCTTCTCACAATGGCTTAGTGGCGGAGACTATCCACTTGTGAGTGAATGGACGTAAAAGTGATCTCCAAGCTTTGTTGATGTCGAAGTGATCTCTCTCTCTCTCTCTCTCTCTCTCTCTCTCTCTCTCTCTCTCTCTCTCTCTCTCTCTCGTTCCATGCACAATGATGCCCTTCCAATAGAAGGCTCACGACTGGACAGTAAAAGGATCTAAATAACCTAATTGTGAGGGCCGACGTAGGTTGAACGAGGGTGTTCTAGCTACATGTGTGATAGCCAAGAAATATGCCGAATCAGAGTAGTACTGTTCTGATGAGCAGGGTTGTCCCTCTTGCTATAAATGCCTTCCTGAAAAAACCCAATTAATAATATATGCATGCCTGCTCGAATAAGGTTAACAACCTACTTCATCTGTATAAGACTCACCACCCATGCAAGCATGCAAAGATCATCATGCAGATTATATGTACGAATGTTCTTGGCATGACAGCAATCAAGAACCCGGTACCATGCATATTAATTACATACGAGAACAAGAGGTGAATGAAAGGAGAGAGAAGCAGCAGTGTGCGTGCAACAGTGGATCACTGGAGAGGACAGCTCCGCAAGGCCACCACTTGGCTGCATTATTGTGGCCAGTGCACATGCATGTTTGTGTGTGTTCCCTCTCGTCCATATCGGAGGCTGCTTCCTTCGTCTTTCATCCCCCCTCCAAATAATTGTTTAGTCTTAGATTTGATCTCCTCAGACCTTCGAAGGGGACAAAAAATATCAAGGGAGCAGTAGCCCTTCTTTTTGTTTGCATTACACATGCCCTAGGTGTGAGTGATGAATTATAACCAGGAAGCTGTCTGCTGTGATGGGAGATTACGACAAACGCGTGGGGGGGAGGGGGGGGGGGAACACTCGATCGATGTTTAGCTAACGGTGAAGACATCAGTCATGCATGAGAAGAAATGAATCAGGAAGGCCTCCAGCAAAGGTGGGGGGACGACTATAAAGCTGCTATCGTCTCCCACTTCCTGGATGATGCCAAAAGCCATGAAATTAAACCCAGCTGCAGGAGATCGCAGTTCCACTCTGCAACGCCTTGGCGTTTGCTCTTTACGGTAGCTACATAGCGCCAGAAGGGAACACTGCATGGATGTACACCGAAACTGTGAGCTTCGGACGGCGGAGAGAGAGAGAGAGAGCGATTCTTGTCTCCCGAAATGTTATTAGTGCCTCACCAGATTAAAAAGAGTCTGTATACCCTCTCATCTAACCCAACGGCCGGCCCGCCGGGAACTAGCCAAGTTACCCAAGCCCACCATATGCATTGGTGATAAGAAAAATGACGAATCTTGGCGTTGCAATTCTAACAGATCACTCTCTGTGCTAATTAAGGAATGTTTATATGTTCAAATATATGCAGATTTTTTAAAGTGTAACAAATCCTCCACGAGTTATACACATGGAACTGGCCATTGCACGGCTTTTGGGTGAAATTAATTAGAGGTAAAGTAAGTTGAAGTTTGAGAAGTAGAAGTGATCTGTTTAGTGCACATATATATAGTAGTAATATTATATATATATATATATATATATGTGATTGGGGCAAGTGGTACCTGATCATATCTCATAGATGCACAAATTTTATATCTGCACTGGAGGGAAAGACCCCAGCCATTCAATTAACCTCGGGCGGCGCCCCAATCTAGAACACAGCAGAATCAGACTTCAAGAGCCCATGCACTATATATCTCCCAGAAAGCATGATAGGAATAGATATAAAATAAAAAAATTAAAAAAAATCGATAAGCCTAAACACAAAATATCACACTACAGCAAGTCACTAAAGTAAAAGCAACGTATAACCGTTGCTTGCATTGCCAAAGAGCGAGATTTTTTTTTTTTTGATGAGCTAGTTCAATGAAATAAAATCATTTCATTACTAATTATTAAGAGACGATCATTACATACTCGCTAACCCTAAAAATAAATATGACGAGTTTCAAGAGCATAATATATATACAACGGATTAGCTAGGGTAAAATAAAATTATATGGAAATATTTATCTCAGAGTATAAATTAAGAACTAAAAGTTCTACGGCCAATTGAGATCTCTTAATCTTCGTTCAACATCATTGATTGAGATTTATTCAAGTTTGGCCGCAAAAGTGTGAAAAAGGGCTCTATTTCAATTCCCAAGGCATAAGAATCCCTATCAATTAGTTGCTGATTAATGGTGGCTTCATCCCATTAAACTTGGAAAATCATCTTCTTTTTGTTATATAAGCGGAATGAACAGAATGCACCAACAGGAAAATGAAAATACAGCATATCAACCTTTCGAGGATCTCTATTTTGAAATGTCCAGCTCCAACAAGGTGGAGTTGCCATTAATCTCGGAGAAGCACGAGCTAATTAGCTTCTCCACGAAGGGGGAACAAAAGAATCTGAAACAGATGATTTTGAACACTAAAAACGTACGTATAGTTACTTGGAGAAAAGGAAAGGAGAAAAAAAAAGAAGGGAAATATGAAATCCACTTAATAATTTCATTAATCCCACTGATTAAGTTGTGATAAAATGTCATTAATTGTGTGTGTATTCTGGTGAGAAGAGATGGCACAGTTCCCAAGTTACACAACCCTCCCAAGTACTCCCGATCGACCCACCACAGTCTTTATTGGCTAGCCCTCAAGAGCTCTGCAGCTGGCCCCTCCACCTCTATCAGAACTGAAGATGAACATGAGCCCAATTAACGATCTGCCACCTCCAGGGATCGATGAATCAGGTCCCATTGTACGTTGTCTGGCTGGAAAAAAGCAGTATCCAAATAGCTAGGTTAATTTTTTTTCCGAGTTAATTCACACCGGTTAAGTTTGTAAGTCCAACCGAGTTAACTTATCTCACTTTTTTTGGTGGGTTAGAAAACCAGAGTTAACCAGGAGTTTTACTCACTACTAATTAACCGGGTTACAGAATCTGACCAATCAAACTAATAAAATAGATAATTTAAAGTTAAAAGTGGGTTAATTATCCCGTGATAACTCTCTATATATCAAAATGGGGCCAAGGGGGTTTCCTGCCTTTACTATATAGGTGTCTCCCTTATTAAGTCCAAGTGAGTCTTTAAAGTTAGAAGTTCTCTCCGATGGGTCCATTGAACCTTAAGAAGCTGGTCTTCCTGCCCGTACGTAGCTTTCTTTACTCAAAGACACGGCATCAATTAGAAGAAGACTCGTACTAAAAGCGACGCATGTTCGAGCTTTGATTGTCGTTGTTTGTACTATACTATAGCTAGTGTCCTCTCTATCAGATGGACATCAAGAGCATTTTAATTTCTTCATGGTGTGCCATCCATGGTCTCCAGTACGTAGACCCCTCATGCCTGGTTTGAATGGTCCTGCATGCGGCTTCATCCCTAATGCTGGCTTCACCGAGAGCTACACCGTATGATTATGTTGCGTCTACTCATGCCGCACATCGAGAGTGGGGTATCCTTCTTCTTTATGTAGATGATTTATATAATCATCGTCACTAGTGATAATTACTTGGTCACCATTACATCGATCGCATCTTCACCGACAGTTTAAGATGAAATATATGTATTGGTCCACTTTGCTATCTTCTAGACACTATAAGATTGCATATTCTTCTGGCAGTTATCTTTATTGTCATCGGAAATACATTACGGATCTTTTAACATGAGCTAGCTAGCCCCTTTGACCCTAAAACTGTCGACACGCTCATAGAGGTCAAACAAAAGTTTCGCAAAGATTGATAATAATTATTAATCGTCTCTCTCTCTCTCTCTCTCTTTAATCCCACTCGTTATTGAGCGCGCGTAGGGGAAGTGTATTTAACTTTGATTTTTTCCCCAAAAGTCATTCTTTTAGAAAAAAATTTAGATCGCTTTTTGAAAAGTGTAGGGTTTTCTTAATATCTCTCTCTATAACCTAAAAATTATATTTTGAAATAATTTTTGTGCATTTGTTTTTGATTTTGGGAAGAGACTTTCGAGATTAATTAAAAAGTCAAAACCATATATAATTCCCCCCACAGATATTCAGAGCTCCAATTTGTTTGACCACACTTGTCCTAACATTGATCATGCAATCTATAGAGGTTAAAAAGTGTCACATTCATCTCATACTATATCTTTGAAATTTTTTTGACAGAGAAGAATAACTTATTATCCCAGGAAAATCTACAACCACTAGATCGAGCATCAGAAGGAGCCCTGAGAGTGATCTCAGGGGACGACCCTCCAATACTTAAGTCAGTAATGAAAGAGAGAACAGTGAGGAGGTTAGAGTAAGGGGAAGAAAAGAGCATGAAGTAGAGGCATTGTTGCTATGTGATGGAGAGAGTACTCATAGAGATGGAGAGTGCCCGAAAATCGTAAACTCTCGATCTTCCCTCTCTATATGGCCTGACTTCTACGATGTTGAAGTCTCCTCCTCTGTCTGAGCGTCTGTCTGTGTATATGTCTATCCCCCCTCCTTTCGTCAGTCTATCTGGCCTACTTATACATGTTGCAGTGGCGATGCCTCCTGCATGGCTTGACAATGGCGTGGTTAGTGGAGTGGCATCCTGTTTGATCGTGGGGATCCTCCGCTGCCCACTCACTCGCTCGCTCTCTAGGGATGTGGCAGATATCTCGGCAGTGTGGGCAAGACCCGGTGCTTTTCGGGGTAAGTCCCATGATGGCGGAGCCAACATTCGTCCGTTGACGAGTTTTACGGCATCCAAAATGTACAAACGCAGAGATCTCGCTGGTAAGCTGGCCAGGCCATCAATAAGTGTCATGCCCCGACGCGGAATATCAAGGCGCGACGAGTCGTAACACTCGTGTCCATCAGAGCATGTATATAAAGGGGAACCAATTACAATGGAGATAACGACAAAGGGACACTATTATTTCATCGAAGTAAAGTTTACAACATCGATCATTAAGCCTTAAGAGGCATAATGTAACTTCAAAATATACTTAATTCTTGCAAGAGCAACTAATTTAAAACCTAGGTATCTAAGATAATCTTGGTCCCTCTTTTCGCTCTTGCACGTCCCCATTTATTTGGGGTTCATCATCGGAACTACCTGAAATGTTAACCGAAAACGCAGGGTGAGCGAAACGCTCAGTAGAATTTATATCTCTATACCAGGCAACTTTAAGTAATTAATGTAACGACCCGAGATCCGAGTATCGGAAAGGAACCGGCACGACTCGAATCTCAGCCCGCCACCCACGAGTCCGAAGACTCGGAAGGATTAAAGGATAGTGTGAGGGTACACGAGAAACTAAAATAACTGCAGAGGTAGCACAATAATCTAAAAATTAAAGCAGGAATTAAGATAAATAATCACTAAACAGCTACAAGGTCTAAAATATCTCATGTCCAATATAAGTACAGTCAACAGAAAGAAAAGTACAAGTACACAAGGCATACCCCGGCTCTGGCAACTGGCGACTAACCCTTGCTACTGGAATCACGCTGAAACTCCGATGCGCCTCTCGACGACCCCGCCTCACCAGAAAACACAAGGGTGAGCCTCATTTCATAGGCTCAGTAGGGATCCCGCCACTACAAGAAAAAGTGGCTATAGCGACCGCATTAGCGACCGCTTTAATCGGTCGCTATTCGGTCCCAAATAGAGACCAATTCGGCGACCGAAATAATCGGTCGCACACTGAGACCTATTGGCGACCGAACTAAATTCGGTCGCCAATCGGTCGCTGATCCCGTTATACTCCCCCTGCAACCCCCGCCCGCCCGAGCCCCTCCCCGCCCGAGCCCTCCCTCCCGCCCTCCACCCTCCCGACCGAACTAAATTCGGTCGCCAATCGGTCGCTGATCCCGTTATACTCCCCCCTGCGACCCCCGCCCGCCCGAGCCCCTCCCCGCCCGAGCCCTCCCTCCCGCCCTCCACCCTCCCGCCCGAGCCCCCGCCCGAGCCCCCTTCCCCTGCGGCCCCCTCCCCCTGCGGCCCCCTCTCCGCCCTAGCCCCCCCTCCACCCTCCCGCCCGAGCCCCCGCCCGAGCCCCCTTCCCCTGCGGCCCCCTCCCCCTGCGGCCCCCTCTCCGCCCTAGCCCCCCTCCTCCGCCGGAGTCCCCCCTTCCCCTGCGGCCTCCCGCCCGAGCCCCCCTCCGCCGGAGCCCCCCCTCCCCCTGCGGCCTCCCGCCCGAGCCCCCCTCCTCCGCCCGAGCCCCCCTCCCCGTGCGGCCTCCCGCCCGAGGCCCCCTCCGCCGGAGCCCCCCTCCGCGCCGCTCGCCTCGCCGTCGTCGCCGCGCCGCTCGCCTCGCCGTCGCCGCTCGCCGTCGCCGTCGTCGCCGGCTTCCTCTCTCTCACACACAGGTACCTCTCTCTCTCTCTCTCTCTCTCTCTCTCTCCAACCCGCCGCGGCCCCCCCACAGGTACCCCTCTCTCTCTCTCTCTCTCTCTCTCTCTCTCTCTCTCCAACCCGCCGCTGCCCCCCCCAAGGTACCTCTCTCTCTCTCTCTCTCTCTCTCTCTCTCTCTCTCTCCAACCCGCCGCGGCCCCCCCCCCACAGGTATCTCTCTCTCTCTCTCTCTCTCTCTCCAACCCGCCCCCCCACAGGTACCCCTCTCTCTCTCTCTCTCTCTCTCTCTCTCTCTCCAACCCGCCGCGGCCCCCCCCCACAGGTACCTCTCTCTCTCTCTCTCTCTCTCTCTCTCCAACCCGCCCCCCCACAGGTACCCCTCTCTCTCTCTCTCTCTCTCTCTCTCTCTCTCTCTCTCTCTCTCTCTCTCTCCAACCCGCCGCGGCCCCCCCACCCCAACCCCCTGCAGGGAATTTAATGTGAAAATTTTGTTTAGGCCATGCTAATTTTTTGTTTAGGGCATTTCATAGTCCATGTTATTGTTAATATGATAGAATATTATTTTGTGCACTTTTCAGGTGTTTGGGTGCTTTATATTGCCTTTATTAACAGTCATATGGACCTTCCATTTTTTGTAGTAAAATACCAGTGCATGTAAATAGTCATTTTTGTGTGTTAGCATGATAATATATTCACAAACATGTGTTGTATTTGGATTGGCCTCACCTCTCCTTTCCTAATGATTAGTGTAAGGTTTTTAAGGGTTTAGTGTTTAGTGTTTAAGGTTTAGGGTTTTAGATTTAGGTTTTAGGTACTAGATTTAGGTTTTACTCTTTTAAGGTTTAGGATTTTTAGGGTTTAAGGTGTTTAGGGCTTTTAGGGTTTAGGGTTTAGGATTTTAAGCTTTATGGTTTAGGGTTTGGGGCTTTAGGGTTAGGATTTAAGGGTTAGGTGTTAGGGTTTAGGAAGGGTTTCAGGGCTACAGGTTTTTGGACTTCGATTTTAAGTGTGGGTTTTTCGGTTTACGGTTGCTAGGCTTAGGGTTGAGGGGCTGTTTAGTGTTTAAGGTTTAAGGGCTTACGGTTTTAAGATTTAAAGTTTAAGGTTTGACAGTTTTGAGGTTTAGTAGTTTATGTATTAGGGGTGGGGTAAGGGGTTCAATGTGGGTTTAGGATTTTAGTGTTTTAAATTTTATGGTTTTTAATTATTTTAGGGTTTTACAGTTTAGGGGGTTATGAGTTTATTTTTTTATGTTTAGGGTTTAACATATAGGGTTAGGGTTTAAGGTTTAGGGTTATTTAGGGTTTAGGTTTTTGGGTTTAGGGTTAGTTGTTTGGTGTTTAGGTTTGTTTGCATTTTATATTTGGCATATGAGTTTAGGGTTTTGGATTTAGCATTTGGGGTTTTTGGTTTAGCGGTTAGGGGGGTGGATTACGGTTTTGAGAGTTTAGGCTTTAGGGGTTTTTGGTTTAGTGGGTCTAGTTTCTAAGGATTTTAGGTTTTAGGGTTTAGGGTTTTTCATGTTTTTAGGGTTTATAGTTATTACAATTTAGGATTTTTAGGGTTTAGGGTTTTTCGAGTTTTTATGGTTTATAGATATTATGGTTTCATATTTTTAAGGTTTAGGGTTTAGGGTTTAAGGTTTTCAAGATTTATGGTTTAATGTTTTGAGTTTAGGGTTTAATGTTTTTAAGGTTTAAGGTTCTTGGGGCTTTTAGGGTTTTACATATAGGTTTACATTTTTGGGTTTCTTTTATTTAGGGTTTGATGTTATTAGTGATTTTAGGGTTTATGATTTTAAATTTATGGTTTATGGTTTAGAGTTTATAGTATTAAGATTTTTGATTTTTAGGTTTAGGAGTTTTAGGGTTTAAGGTTTAGGATTTAGGGTTTTTCAGATTTAGTCTTTTATGTTTGTGGTTTTTAAGGATTTTAGAGTTTCTAGTTTTAGGGGTAACTCAAGATTTAGGGTTTTAAGGTTTAGGGTTTGGGATTTTTAGTTTGAGGGTTTGGGGTTTAGCAATCGGTGGTTTAGCAGTTTAGGAGTTTAAGGGATCGTAGTGGGGTTAGGGGTTAGGGGAGGGTTTAAGATTTATAATTTTTAAGGGTTTTATGGTTTTATGATTTAATTAGGGGGTTCGGGGTCTGCAGTTTAGTGTTTTTAGGGGTTTTAGGGCTTACGTTTTTTTTTCTATAGGGTTTACAATTTTTACGGGTTTAGGGTTTAAGGTTTAGGGATTTGGGAATAGGTTTAGGTTTTAGGATTTTAGATTTAGGTTTGAGCAAATCGCTCAAAAGTGCAATTTGCAAATGCACTTGGTTTATAATCAAAGCCGTCGGGGTCCGGGGGTCCAGAATGTGAAATACTGATCCGATCGGCATTCCGATCATTCCAACACAACCTGGGAGGTAGACGTGACTTGTCAGAGCTGACGGATTCTAAATCGGACTACCGGTTTGAGCCCGACGCTCAAAAGTGCAATTTGCAAATGCACTTGGTTTATAATCAAAGCCGTCGGGGTCCGGGGGTCGAGAATGTGAAATACTGATCCGATCGGCATTCCGATCATTCCAACACGACCTGGGAGGTAGACGTGACTTGTCAGAGCTGACGGATTCTAAATCGGACATCCGGTTTGAGCCCGACGCTCAAAAGTGCAATTTGCAAATGCACTTGGTTTATAATCAAAGCCGTCGGGGTCCGGGGGTCCAGAATGTGAAATACTGATCCGATCGGCATTCCGATCATTCCAACACGACCTGGGAGGTAGACGTGACTTGTCAGAGCTGACGGATTCTAAATCGGACTACCGGTTTGAGCAAATCGCTCAAAAGTGCAATTTGCAAATGCACTTGGTTTATAATCAAAGCCGTCGGGGTCCGGGGGTCCAGAATGTGAAATACTGATCCGATCGGCATTCCGATCATTCCAACACAACCTGGGAGGTAGACGTGACTTGTCAGAGCTGACGGATTCTAAATCGGACATCCGGTTTGAGCCCGACGCTCAAAAGTGCAATTTGCAAATGCACTTGGTTTATAATCAAAGCCGTCGGGGTCCGGGGGTCCAGAATGTGAAATACTGATCCGATCGGCATTCCGATCATTCCAACACGACCTGGGAGGTAGACGTGACTTGTCAGAGCTGACGGATTCTAAATCGGACTACCGATTTGAGCAAAACGTTTAAAATTATCATTCGTCAATTTCACTTCAATGAAAAACATCTTGCTTTTAATTTTCAAGAATAATTGATTTCTTTATTAAAGAATTGATTTTAATTTTTTTAAATGATATACAGGATCATCCGTCGCGAGATGTTGGACGAGACGACGACCAGGATGACACATATGCGGAGGATTTGTGATTTCATTTTAGTTATTTGTATGTTGCCATTTTATTATGGATGTATGATTAATTTGTGTGTTTGTATGTGATGAATTTGAAATTTGTGGAGATTATGAGTTGTGTAGTTGATTTATATGTTTTTATGAAATTGTTATGTAACAGGTTATTTATTTTATTAAATTGTTATTTATCAGGTGATTTATAGTAGCTTTATATTAATTTTTGAAAAAAAAAAAATTTAATTAGCGACCGCATGGAGACCGAATAGCGACCGAAGTTATTACTTATTTTATGAAAATATTAACTTTGGCGACCGCATAGCGACCGAATAGAGACCATATAGTCGTTTATATAATTTTTTTTAAAAAAAATACTACAAAATTGGCGACGGAATGGAGACCGAATGGAGACCGAATAGAGACCGATTGACTCTGGGACCGTTCTTGCGACCGAGTTATATCGGTCTCTATGCACGACTGATTCGGCGACCGAAGTTATTCGGTCGCCATCAGCGACCGTATCCGCGACCGACTTATGTCGGTCGCAATTTAGCGACTAGTATATAGCGACCGAAATATTCGGTCGCTAAGTGGTGTCTGTTCGGTCGCTATTGGATTTTGCGACCGAAGAACGACTGAATAGAGACCGAATATGTCGGTCGCTATTTGCGAACTTTCTTGTGGTGCGCGGACCCCCACCTCTCACGAGAGAAATAAGATAGCAAGGTGCGAACGAGCACGAAAGGTAACGCTACCTAGTAGGAGTACGGCAGTAGCAAGAAGCAATAATAAATAAACGGAAAAGCTCACTATAACTAACCGTACCGGACAAACCAACCTCGAACCAATGGGAAAATAAGTCTGTACCTGCTAGGAGATAGGAGCACCACCCACTAGAAGCAAAACTGGATGCGTCCCCTGACGTCTTACATCACGCCTCAGTGTCTCCCTACGACATCCCAGGCGGAGACTGAGACACACAACAAGTACCACAAACAAGGACTAGCTGGGGTCGCGCTCGTCAGCGCGGGTCCGACGCCCCCAACCACGTGTGCACACACAGACCATGCGCCCTAGGCCAGATCCTCTAACTGGTTCTTCCTCCGATGCCCGGACTCAGGTTACGCGAGGGGGCCCTACGGTAACCAGCCTAAATATCGTCTCTCCGGGTCACGATCTCCAACACTCTCAAGTGGGTTCGCACACGCGTACGCAGGAAAGTTACGACTAGTGGACAGGTCACTGGAGGTGAGACTCAACTCACGGAAACCACCGATCGAAAGGAAATGGAGCGGCGGTCCACCCGGGACTGCCCTCAGCTTGGCGGCCCTCCCTGGACCACAAAATAGGCCTAGCGGTCTCCCTGAGACCGCCAGGCTCAGCCAAGCAGTCAAGCCATGACCGCAAGGAGGTGAGCCACAGGGGGACAAGCGGTCTATCGCCAGGCCGCTACCCCAACCAAACGGTCCTCAACGGGCCGCAAGGCGTAAGGAAACGGTCGTGCCCTGACTGCAACCCTGCGCGTGACTTCCAATGGTCCAAAACACGCACCCCGAGGGTGCTCTGACCAACGAGGCAAACTGTCATCTGCTGGCCGCTACCCAAAGGGTAGCGGTCAGTCGTGAGACCACTTACCAGACCTAGCAGTCCTATGGGGACCGCTAAGTCCAACCGACATAAAAGACGCCTAGCGGTCCCCCAAGAGCCGCCAAAGGGGCCTAGCGGTTCCTGGTAGGACCGCAACCCTAACCCGAGCACGGAACGGCGGGAACAGCCCAAAAAACTCGATCCATGCCCCGATCATCCCCCGATGATGGGGAAACAAAGGGGAATTCATCCCCAACCCTCCTAACATGATTCTACACCCATAGATCGGTCAAAAACCCCGAGAAACAAGAGATCCAGCACTCAAACCCCAAACATGCATTTTCACCCTCCTGGCTCAAAGACACCCCTCTCGACCTCTCCTCGACCTAGAAATCGCAGGGAATGCGAGAAAGAGGGTAAGGATCCGTCCCTGTGGACGCACTTTTTATTGAGAGATCCGTTGTTTATTTGTTTATTGGGTTTATTAAGTGCGTGGGCATGCCAGTCACAAAGTGACAATTTATGCGGGCTTGAAAGAAGCCCATGGTGCGCTCGATCTGACTAATCAGACAACTGTGTGGTTCGGGTCGAGACCAAAATCCGCCATGCCATAAAGGCAACGGCGTTATTTACATCCCCCATACGGAGGAACACCCTTGATTAATTGTCGGGAATAAGGGCCCTACGGCCTAAAATTCATGGTAACAAAGTGAGAGCAAGCGTCTCAGATCACGTTTAGACAAACCCGCATTGGGGCGTAAATGTTCATGGATGCATATATGTCGGTCACTCGTGGACCGTTTCATCTCCGGACAGAAGTCCGTGTTTGTAGCATAAAAGACGGTAACAAAACCGCGCAGATGTTTGCCGTAGGCTTGGCGAGTATAATGCGGGTGTGGGATCGGATCTCGGTAGAGGTGAATCAGTTTTGACGAACTGTTGGCCCGAGATGGTTTCGGACTATGGCCATAACGGGGTTCCCGAGGTCCACGTCCGATGCCATGGGGCATCATTGCTTTCTCTTCACGCACAGTCCGGGGAAATGAATCGTTAAGTATGAAGCCCAACCTCGCCAACGTACGCCCTCACACGCGGATCGACTTGCGCGGTCAGGTCGCGGGGTTCGACTTGCCCGGTCAGGTCGCGGGGGTCAAGGGGGCAGCAGTAATATCCCGGACCTTTCGGATCCTTCTTCGTGGGTCCCGGATCTGGTTTTCAGAGCGTCCGACTCTGTTGTGTCCGAAATTTCGTTTCTGACATCTTTCGTGTTCGGATCGGCGCGATCCGGAGTCGTTTCGGAGGCCCGGAGGCGTTCCGCGGCTTTTCCGCGTGTGTTTTCCGATTCCCGGTATGTGTTTCGGCTTTTCCTTCGGAAGCTCGCTGCAGGCGAACCGGGCGGTTCCCCCAGGCACGAGTGGTACCGTTGCGATCGGTGCGTTCCGAGGATTCCAGAAATGTATTTTTCCAAAAATTCGGATTTTCTATATAGCCCTAATTCTTTCCTTTTTCTTTTTCTCCTTTCTCTTTCTTCTTCTTCCTCCTTCCTTCCCCAACCGTGACCGCCCTCCTCTCTCTCCCTCTCTCCCATTCGGACGCGGCGAGCCCCTCTCCGGCTACGGACGGCGGCGGGGCGACGGCGCGGACGCGTGGGCGACGGTGAGGCGATCTCGTGGGCGTGCGGCGAGCGTGGGAAGCGTGGGGAGTTCGTGAAGCTTCGAGCATTCTTCGTGATTCGTGATCGATTCGGCGGAGCATTCGCTCCATTGAGGTAGGGTGACGTTCCTTAGCCTCATGCCGTTCTTTTCCGTGATTTATAGGCCGCGGGGAGGCCGAGAGGGGATCATTTGAGCGTTTTTAGGTTTTTCCATGATTTGGGGAGAGCTCGCCCGATCTATGGATTCAATGCATGGATTCGTGTTTTGAGGGCCTAGAATCATGCTAGGGTCCCAGGGGTCTTCCCCTTTGTTTTCCCCCTCTCCTATGGAGGTATGGGGGCGTGGTTGGGTTTTTTGGGCGTTCTTACCGTTTTCGGCCGCGGACTGAGAACGCGCTATACTCCAGTAGCGCGTTCTTGAGTGTCGCGCTGCCCCGACCGAGCGCGTTCATCGGAGAAGATGAACAGTTTGGCGGTTCGTGTCGCGCTATGGGGTCCTAGCGCGATCATCATTGTCGCGCTAGGAGGACCTAGCGCGATGGTCCTTGTCGCGCTAGGGTTCCCTAGCGCGATAGTCCGTGTCGCGCTATGGGGCCATAGCGCGACAACCCTTGTTGCGCTAGGGGACCCTAGCGCGACATGCCCTGTCGCGCTAGGTATCCCTAGCGCGATTTGGTTCGTTGTTGGGTGTTCCCCTTGGGCCGTGTGTGCGTCCCGGGCACCCCGTGGAGTTCCGTGACCGTGTCTTTGGTGTCCGGAAGTCCCGTTTGCCTCGGTCAGGCGTTTGACCGTGGGCAGTGCGTCTGTTTCTCTTCCGACCGTGGTTACCGTGCGACGGAGCTAGTACGTGGGGTGATTCCCACCCGTTGTCGGTTCGGACGTTGTTTTCCGTTGACTCGAGAGTCTACTCCTTCAGTGACCCTTCACTAGTCGTAGCCCACCAGTACGAGGTGCTGGTCTCACCTGGGAGTGGTGTACGGGCACCCACCTTTCGAGACGGTTTGTGAACCGGTTACCGTAGGCCCCTCGTCGGTAGCCAGAGTCCGACTACGGGGAAAATCGGTCAGAGGACCAGACCTAGTGACGCAAGGTCTGTGTGTGCACACGTGGTTGGGGGCGGTTGGACCCACGTCGACGGGCGTGACCCCAGCTAGTTACTTGTTTGTGGTTACTTGTACGGTGTTTGCGCCTCGGGTAGGACCTACCACGTCAGGCGGTTCACCTGCGGTGCGGGGTAAGACGTCAGGGGACGCTACCGGCTGTACTTCTAGTGGGTGGTACTCCTGTCGAGTACGGAGTGTCAGACTGTCAGTCGTGTGTTTCCGACCTTCGGGTTTTACGGTTCGACCGTTGATTTCGGTCTTCTCGTACCGTGGCACGTGTGTCGGTTTGCGTGCCGTAGGGTCTAGTTCTGTAGAGTGCAGGGCTTTCCTTTCCGAGGTACTTTCCTACCGCTAGAGTAGGGGTTTCTCGTTTTACGAGGTAGGGTTCGAGTGATCCCTACTGAGTCTTGTTCCGAGACTCATTCCCTGCGTGTTTTCACCGTGTTTCAGGTGAGACGCCACCTTCGGGGAGCGCGTCAGGAGCGCAGCGTGGTGCGGGTGCCCAGAGGTAGTGCCAGAGGTCAGAGCCGGGGTAGGCCCCGTGTAGCTGTACTTTTCTTTTTTGTCACTGTACTAGTCGTGGACTGTTCTTGCTATTGTTGTTCTTTATTGTGGACCATGTAAAATGTTAATTTATTTCCTGCTTAATATTATAACTGTTTAATTTTTACAATTATCTGTGATGCTTGTGTAGTTTCCACACCATCCTTTTAACCCTTCCGAGTCTTCGGGCTCGTGGGTGGCGGTACGAGTCTCGGGTTATCGGGCCTTCCCGGTAATCGGATTCTCGGGTCGTTACAGCTGGTATCAGAGCGCGGTTGTGGAATTACATGAGAATCATAGGTAATTGTAGTGGTCCACTAGTCCACAACGATGATGTACAGGTGACGCTGGCATTGGGCACCGTGTGTTTATTTTGACCTTGCCGTTTTCGTGTTTTCTGTCTTTTGCTTCAGAGGAGCGAGGATGGCGCCGAGGAGGAGTTCTCGCTCTCAGCAGGGGCAGTCGGCTGGAGGTCAGGAGATCCAGCAGGGGGTCCAGAGGGACCAGGAGGAGCATAGCAGAGTTCCGGGAGCTACCGAGGCCGCGGATGCTGCGAGAGCTCCGGGGGCCGAGGATTTCTTCCGTGGCATGTACCATCTCATGTCTCAGCAGTTCGGCGGAGAGACTGGTGAGGGCTCGTCAGTCAGGGGTGGGCCGGGCCGAGCGGTGAGGGACTTCATGCAGTTCCATCCACCTTACTTTAGCGGCCAGGCAGACCCTGATGCGGCTCGTGATTGGCTTGATGAGATGGAGCGGGTGTTCAGTTCTGCGAAGAGTACTGCCGAGGACAGAGTGGTGTTGGCCTACAACCAGTTGCAGGGTACGGCTCGGAGGTGGTGGTCTTCCGAGTGGAAGACGTCCTTTCAGCTTCGTCCACTTGAGCAGGTCGAGTGGGGTGACTTTGTCAGTGCTTTCGAGCGTACGTACTGTCCAGACGTCGTTGCTACGCAGCGGATGCGGGAGTTTCTGGAGCTGGTGCAGGGTGACATGTCCGTGTTGCAGTACAGGGCCCGATTTGTCGAGCTGGGTCGGTATGCACCTCATATCATGGAGCATGAGAGGGTGAGGACGACGCAGTTTGTGCAGGGCTTGAGGCTGGAGCTGAGGCACCATTTGATCGCGAATGGGGCCACTGATCTAGAGACGGCGTCTCGTGTTGCGATTTCCTTGGAGATGGATATGCAGAGGACTCGAGGACCGATCAGCCAGGGGCAGTCCGTGTCAGGTCGCAGCCAGCAGTCGGCTACCCAGCAGCAGGGTTTCTTCCAACATGCGTCGGGTGGTTCAGGAGTACCGGCACCGGCAGCGTCAGTGGCAGGATCTGCGTCCTTCGGCTCGAAGATCAAGAAGTTCTTGAAGAAGAGTCTCCGGAAGAAGCACAAGGATCAGGGGCAGGCTTCATCGGGCAGTGTACAGCAGCCGATTCCTTTGCAGCGTCAGGGATCAGTGGGTGGATCGCGAGGACCTTGTCCACGGTGTGGTGGGACCCACCCAGGCAGGCAGTGCACGGCGCCGATCATCTGTTTTCGGTGTGACCAGCCAAAGCATATGGCGCGTGACTGTCCTCAGAGGCCGCCGCAGCAGCAGTTTCCTCAGCAGCAGCAGGTTCCCCAGCAGCAGAGGCAGCAGCAACAGCAGCAGGGACAGTATCCGCCGCTACCCAGGTCAGCTAGTGTGGGAGGCAGGCAGAGAGCTCGTGGCCAGATCACGCACTTGACCAGGGCAGAGGCAATGGCGTCGCAGCTCGTGGAAGGTACCGTTCAGATTTTGGGTTGTGCGGCTCGGGTTTTATTTGATTCTGGCGCGTCTCATTCGTTTATTTCGGAGGATTTCGCGTCGAGCGTCGAGGAGCCGGTGACCCAGTTGTCCTGTGATTTGGCAGTGGAGTTGCCTTCGGGTGACTTTATGGTCACTCCGTATTGCTTCGACCAGGTTCCGGTGTGGATCGATGGGCGGAGTATGCCAGGCAGGTTGTATGCATTGCAGCTTCGGGATTACGACGTGATTCTAGGCATGGATTGGCTCGAGACTCATGGAGCGGTGGTGGATTGTGGAATGAAGAGGGTCTACTTCCAGCATCCGAGCAAGAGGACCTTCTATTTTCAAGGTATCCGTTCCGCCTCTTCTCGATTCCTTATCTCTGCTATTCGAGCCCGTCGATTGCTTGATTCAGGTTGTCAGGGTTTTCTCGCGTCTGTGGTTGTGTCTGACCGGATGGAGCCGGATGTCGAGGACATTGCGGTGGTGTGCGAGTTTCCCGATGTTTTTCCTGAGGAGTTGCCTGGATTACCTCCCCAGCGGGAGATCGATTTCGTGATCGAGGTTGTACCTGGTACGGGACCTTTGGCGAAGGCTCCCTACCGTATGGCCCCCGCTGAGCTGAGGGAGTTGAGGGCGCAGTTGCAGGAACTGTTGGCCAAGGGGTACATTCGTCCGAGCTTTTCCCCTTGGGGTGCGCCCGTGTTGTTCGTGAAGAAGAAGGACGGTAGTCTGCGGCTATGCATTGACTATCGGCAGCTGAATGAAGTGACCATTAAGAACAAGTATCCGTTGCCGCGGATTGATGATTTGTTCGACCAGCTTCAGTCTGCGCGAGTGTTCTCGCGGATTGATTTGCGGTCCGGTTACTATCAGCTGAGAATTCGCGAGTCCGATGTGGAGAAGACTGCATTCAGTACGAGGTACGGGCATTATGAGTTTCTGGTGATGCCGTTTGGGCTCACCAATGCCCCAGCAGCCTTCATGGACTTGATGCAGAGGGTGTTCCATCCGTATTTGGACCAGTTCGTGGTCATCTTTGTGGATGACATCCTTGTTTATTCGCAGTCTGCTGAGGAGCATGCGTACCATTTGGGTGTGGTGCTGCAGACGTTGCGAGATCACCAGTTGTATGCGAAGCTCAGCAAGTGCGAGTTTTGGCTCAGCGAGGTGCACTTTCTGGGGCACGTGATTTCTGGTGATGGCATTTCCGTGGATCCCGCCAAGGTCGAGGCTGTGATGCAATGGCCGAGGCCGAGGTCGGTGACGGAGATCCGGAGTTTCTTGGGGCTTGCGGGGTATTATCGCCGGTTTATCCAGGATTTTTCTCGCATTGCGACCCCGATGACGAGGCTCACGCGGAAGGATGTGCCTTTCGTTTGGTCCGAGGAGTGTGAGCAGAGCTTCAGGGAACTGAAGAGGTTGCTCACCTCGGCTCCGGTGTTGGTTTTACCTTCTGGATCGGGAGGTTTCGTGGTGTGTACAGATGCTTCCGGCGTTGGACTGGGTGCTGTTTTGATGCAGCATGGTAGAGTGGTGGCTTATGCATCTCGGCAGCTAAAGCCCCATGAGGAGAACTACCCTACCCATGACCTTGAGTTGGCGGCGGTGATCTTTGCGCTGAAGATCTGGAGGCATTATCTGTACGGTGAGAAGTTCGAGGTGTTCACTGACCATCAGAGTTTGAGGTACGTGTTCTCGCAGAAGGACCTGAACCTCAGACAAAGGCGTTGGATGGAGTTCATGAAGGACTATGACTTCACCCTGTCTTATCAGCCGGGCAGGATGAATGTCGTCGCCGATGCCTTGAGTCGGAAGGTGGCGGTCAGTACCTTGATGCTGAGGAAGTGGAGGCTCTGGGAACAGGTGCCCGAAGTTTCCTTCAGGCTCAAGATTCCCCAGGAGCGAGGGTTGGCAGTGCTTGCGAGTCTGACTGTCACTCCTGCTATCCGTCGTCAGGTGACAGAGGCTCAGCATGCGGACCCTGAGTTGCCACGGATTCTTGCGATGGCTGATGTGGAGCTCGGCGAGGACGGTGCTGCGAGGTTTCGTGGCAGGTTGTACGTCCCAGCGGAGGAGCAGGTTCGTCGTGCGGTGTTACGCGAGGCTCATGGGAGCAGGTACACTGTACACCCGGGTGCGACGAAGATGTATCGGAACTTGCGGAGGCAGTTCTGGTGGCCTGGCATGAAGAGAGATGTCGCGGAGTTTGTGGCCAGGTGCCTGATCTGTCAGCAGGTGAAGGCGGAGCATCAGCGACCAGGAGGTACTCTCCAGCCCTTGGATGTTCCTGCTTGGAAGTGGGACCATGTGACCACGGATTTTGTGGTGGGGTTGCCAAGGACCCCGAGTGGGCAGGACAGTATTTGGTTGCTGGTGGATCGGCTGACGAAGGTGACGCGGTTGTTACCGGTCAAGGTCAGCTGGAGCGTGTCTAAGTTGGCTCGTTTCTATGTGGAGCGGATCGTGCCGTTGCATGGGATTCCCATTTCGATCGTGTCGGATCGAGATCCGCGCTTCACTTCTGGATTCTGGAGGAGTTTCCAGCGAGCTCTTGGCACGGAGTTGGCTTTTAGCTCGGCGTATCATCCTCAGTCAGATGGTCAGTCTGAGAGGACCATTCAGACTTTGGAGGACATGCTGAGATCCTGCTGCCTGGAGTGGCAGGGGAGTTGGATTCATCACCTACCGTTGGTGGAGTTTGCCTATAACAACAGCTATCATTCGAGCATCGGCATGGCTCCTTATGAGGCATTGTATGGGCGTCCTTGTCGGACTCCACTTGATTGGTTTGAGGTGGGTGAGCGTGTTTTGACGGGACCGGAGTTGGTGCAGCAATGTGTGGACGTTGTGCACCTGGTTCGTCAGAACATGTTGGCGGCCCAGAGTCGGCAGAAGAGCTATGCTGACCGTAGGAGGCAACCCCTCGAGTTCGCCGTGGGCGATCATGTGTTCTTGAGAGTTTCTCCGATGAAGGGGGTGATGCGTTTTGGACGGCGTGGGAAGCTGAGTCCCCGCTATATTGGTCCTTTCACGATTGTGGAACGTATCGGTGAGGTTGCTTACCGGTTGCAGTTACCTCCTGAGTTGGCGTCGGTGCATGACGTGTTCCACGTCTCGATGTTGCGGAAGTATATGCCCGATGACTCTCATGTGCTCGAGTTTTCTGTTTGGCCTGAGGTGACTCCAGATCTTTCTCTCCCAGAGTTTCTGATCCGCGTGGAGGATAGGCGAGAGCAGCGCCTGCGGAACAAGGTCATTCCCTTGGTGAAGGTCGTGTGGCAACGACACTCTGGTGGTGAGGCTTCGTGGGAACGTGAGGACGAGATGCGTCAGCAGTTCCCGTATCTGTTTGAGTGAGTCTTCCTCTTCTTTCCCCTTTGGTTGTTCTCAATTTCGAGGACGAAATTCCTTAAGGGGGGAGGGCTGTAATATCCCGGACCTTTCGGATCCTTCTTCGTGGGTCCCGGATCTGGTTTTCGGAGCGTCCGACTCTGTTGTGTCCGAAATTTCGTTTCGGACATCTTTCGTGTTCGGATCGGCGCGATCCGGAGTCGTTTCGGAGGCCCGGAGGCGTTCCGCGGCTTTTCCGCGTGTGTTTTCCGATTCCCGGTGTGTGTTTCGGCTTTTCCTCCGGAAGCTCGCTGCAGGCGAACCGGGCGGTTCCCCCAGGCACGAGTGGTACCGTTGCGATCGGTGCGTTCCGAGGATTCCAGAAATGTATTTTTCTATTTTTCGGTATTTTTTCGAAAATTCGGATTTTCTATATAGCCCTAATTCTTTCCTTTTTCTTTTTCTCCTTTCTCTTTCTTCTTCTTCCTCCTTCCTTCCCCAACCGTGACCGCCCTCCTCTCTCTCCCTCTCTCCCATTCGGACGCGGCGAGCCCCTCTCCGGCTACGGACGGCGGCGGGGCGACGGCGCGGACGCGTGGGCGACGGTGAGGCGATCTCGTGGGCGTGCGGCGAGCGTGGGAAGCGTGGGGAGTTCGTGAAGCTTCGAGCATTCTTCATGATTCGTGATCGATTCGGCGGAGCATTCGCTCCATTGAGGTAGGGTGACGTTCCTTAGCCTCATGCCGTTCTTTTCCGTGATTTATAGGCCGCGGGGAGGCCGAGAGGGGATCATTTGAGCGTTTTTGGGTTTTTCCATGATTTGGGGAGAGCTCGCCCGATCTATGGATTCAATGCATGGATTCGTGTTTTGAGGGCCTAGAATCATGCTAGGGGTCTTCCCCTTTGTTTTCCCCCTCTCCTATGGAGGTATGGGGGCGTGGTTGGGTTTTTTGGGCGTTCTTACCGTTTTCGGCCGCGGACTGAGAACGCGCTATACTCCAGTAGCGCGTTCTTGAGTGTCGCGCTGCCCAAACCGAGCGCGTTCATCGGAGAAGATGAACAGTTTGGCGGTTCGTGTCGCGCTATGGGGTCCTAGCGCGATCATCATTGTCGCGCTAGGAGGACCTAGCGCGATGGTCCTTGTCGCGCTAGGGTTCCCTAGCGCGATAGTCCGTGTCGCGCTATGGGGCCATAGCGCGACAACCCTTGTTGCGCTAGGGGACCCTAGCGCGACATGCCCTGTCGCGCTAGGTATCCCTAGCGCGATTTGGTTCGTTGTTGGGTGTTCCCCTTGGGCCGTGTGTGCGTCCCGGGCACCCCGTGGAGTTCCGTGACCGTGTCTTTGGTGTCCGGAAGTCCCGTTTGCCTCGGTCAGGCGTTTGACCGTGGGCAGTGCGTCTGTTTCTCTTCCGACCGTGGTTACCGTGCGACGGAGCTAGTACGTGGGGTGATTCCCACCCGTTGTCGGTTCGGACGTTGTTTTCCGTTGACTCTAGAGTCTACTCCTTCAGTGACCCTCCACTAGTCGTAGCCCACCAGTACGAGGTGCTGGTCTCACCTGGGAGTAGTGTACGGGCACCCACCTTTCGAGACGGTTTGTGGACCGGTTACCGTAGGCCCCTCGTCGGTAGCCAGAGTCCGGCTACGGGGGAAAACCGGTCAGAGGACCAGACCTAGTGACGCAAGGTCTGTGTGTGCACACGTGGTTGGGGGCGGTTGGACCCACGTCGACGGGCGTGACCCCAGCTAGTTACTTGTTTGTGGTTACTTGTACGGTGTTTGCGCCTCGGGTAGGACCTACCACGTCAGGCGGTTCACCTGCGGTGCGGGGTAAGACGTCAGGGGACGCTACCGGCTGTGCTTCTAGTGGGTGGTACTCCTGTCGAGTACGGAGTGTCAGACTGTCAGTCGTGTGTTTCCGACCTTCGGGTTTTACGGTTCGACCGTTGATTTCGGTCTTCTCGTACCGTGGCACGTGTGTCGGTTTGCGTGCCGTAGGGTCTAGTTCTGTAGAGTGCAGGGCTTTCCTTTCCGAGGTACTTTCCTACCGCTAGAGTAGGGGTTTCTCGTTTTACGAGGTAGGGTTCGAGTGATCCCTACTGAGTCTTGTTCCGAGACTCATTCCCTGCGTGTTTTCACCGTGTTTCAGGTGAGACGCCACCTTCGGGGAGCGCGTCAGGAGCGCAGCGTGGTGCGGGTGCCCAGAGGTAGTGCCAGAGGTCAGAGCCGGGGTAGGCCCCGTGTAGCTGTACTTTTCTTTCTTGTCACTGTACTAGTCGTGGACTGTTCTTGCTATTGTTGTTCTTTATTGTGGACCATGTAAAATGTTAATTTATTTCCTGCTTAATATTATAACTGTTTAATTTTTGCAATTATCTGTGATGCTTGTGTAGTTTCCACACCATCCTTTTAACCCTTCCGAGTCTTCGGGCTCGTGGGTGGCGGTACGAGTCTCGGGTTATCGGGCCTTCCCGGTAATCGGATTCTCGGGTCGTTACAGCAGCGCCCCTTGCGGGGGTTTCTAGGGGCGGAGCCCCCGGAACAAAATTGTAATTATAGCAGGGGGGAAACTTTTGATTAGTTTTCTACTAACTTGAAGTATTTTTTTTTATTTGCTTAATCACCTTCTTTCTTTCAGGCACGTCGGATTAAGGGGATACAAGGAGAGGAGAGGGCGCGCCGGAATAAGGCAACAAGGAGCGCGTCGGAATAGGCTTGTGAGCGACGTCACGCGGTTCGGGGAAGAGCGGAGAAGACGCTGAGCGCTCGGGCTCCTCTTTTTGTTTTGTTTGTTTGCTGCAACACAGAAATAAGAGAAGAGAGAGAAGGGGCCACCACGGGAGATTGCTCCGGCGGGGCGAGCGGGACAAGTGTGATATAGCAAGATATGGGGGTTAAACGGCCATAGCGGGAAGTGACTCGCCGCGGCCTCGGGGGGACGGGAATGGTGCAGAAATTAAATAACAAGAATTGAAACGGCCATTGGGGAAGTGACTCGCCGCGGCCTCGAGAATATGAGCAGATAATAAGATGACAGAATATAAAGAGAATACAAAGAGCGGGAATTTAAATGGCCATTGGGGAAGTGACTCGCCGCGGCCTCGAGAACATAAACAGATAAGAATATAACGTATAAGAACGTGAATTTAAACGGCCATTGGGGAAGTGACTCGCCGCGGCCTCGAGAATATGAGCAGAATATAACAGAATATAAAGAGAATATAAGAACGAAAATTTAAACGGCCATTGGGGAAGTGACTCGCCGCGGCCTCGAGAACATGAATAGATAAGAATATAACATATAAGAACGGAAATTTAAACGGCCATTGGGGAAGTGACTCGCCGCGGCCTCGAAAATAAGATGTGATCGCCAGGGGCCGAAAGACCCCAAAATAAGAAAGTGATCGCGCCTACCTCAAGAGCGGGAGATGGCGGGTTGCTTCTTTCTCTTCCTCCGGCCGGCCGACGGAGAGGGCTTTCCTCGGCTACCCTTGCAAAACAACGACAAACAAATGATAAGTGGATTAGAAAGATGGAGGTGTAGTATTCAAATCCTTGCGATAAAAATAATGAAATGATGGCAAGACACACACCTGGTTGGTGTTATCTTTTAAACCCCTCTCGGACTCGAGTAGGAGGAAAATGAGATGATGGATGTAAGAAGTGTATAAGAAAAGGCACCCTTATAAAGGGGGATAGGGGATGCAAGATGATGAATGTAAAAGAACTACGAAGAAAAGGAAAGAATTGGCTTATTGGATGTGCCGATGGTGAAATCCGGCGGAGCTCCGGCAGCGTGGGGATGACGTGGAAGCGCGGTGGATGAAGATGACCTTCCTCTCGCGAGCGTGAGCACCCGAGAAGCCGGCAGAACCTCCACCTACAAAAGAACCCACGGGTTAGAAAATGACTCCGTAGCCTCTGGGCTCCGGCAGCCTATCGGATCACTTCGAAGCTCCCCCAGAACTGAGGGGGTGGGCCTCTATTTATAGAGCTCCGGAGGGTGGAGGCGTCCAGGACCCTAGACACCTCCATCAGGGCCGAATTAATATTTTATTCTATTTTTATATATTTTTTTGGAATACTTTTGTGGAGGCGTCCAGGGCTCCGGACGTCTCAAACAGGTCCACCGAAAACCGACGACGGCCGCACGCGGTTTGGCACAACGCGTGGTTTTGTGAGCGGCGCCTCGTGATTCAGAAATGGGCGCGTCCTGCTGACTGGACGTCTCTATAATTTGGATTTTTTCACACACGACAAACCGTCGTTCGGTGAGCGGCGCCCGTGAGAGAGTTGATGGAGGCGTCCAGGGGCCTGGACGTCTCCAAAATATATATTATTTTTTATTTTTCTTTTGTCTTTTATGCCAAAGCTGGCATTTTGATTTTTTTATACCTGGACGCCTCCATTAATATATATTTTTTATTTGGTTTGGGCCCTGAGAAAATAATAAAATGAATTTAAAATATGGGGGCGTCCAGGGGCCTGGACGCCTCCATTAAGACCCACCCGTGTCCTCAAATCAGACGTCGGCGGCCGCCCGTCAGACACCCTTTCTGATTCCGGAACCTCCTAATGCGTCTGACTGGTGTTGACGCTGTCCGAATGCCGTGACGAGACGATTACGGATGCCGAAAAGGGTAGAAGAAGACCCAAGAAAAGGAAGTACTCAAGTGATTCGAAATGCGTAAGCCGTCGCGGGGCGTCGTATAGTAATATGAGACTTTCTCAGGAGACGTCAAGAATGGCGTGTCTACAGCTGCCCCGCCTTGGCGTCTACTTTGTAAGGGAGCGACACGAAGTGGAATGGTATCGAAGTGGAGTGAAATGAAGTGGGAGCGGACTGATAAGTTGATGCCAAGGTGTGATGAGACACGCTTTTGACGTTACTGTTTGGAATCTTTCCTGAAGTTTTAATGAGGCGACCTTGAAGAAGGTCTTTCAAGTCTTGACGGTTGCTTGGACGGAGATCAAATAAGGGAGGGTGAAATGTGCACTCAGGCACGAAAATAAAGGAGACCAACTTCTCAGCGTGGAAGTACCTGGGTCATAAACCTGCAGGTTTCACCTTTGGGGAGCGGCTACCAGCCAACGTGGAAGTGCTGCGGCCAAGGTGGGTCAAGCAAGGTAAAAAGCAAAGGAATATCTGAGGGTCTGTCCAAACAAGGGTCTCCTTTGGAAGAGCAACGTAGAGCCGTTTCAAGGAAACTCAGTATTTTATTCGGAGTGGAACATCTCATATTTGTAGGAATTGAAGCACAACGGCCTTCGCAATCGAATCACTTGAATGATTTTCCGCAATGAATCAAAATCCTATATGAATGCATGCTGGGTTAAAAATTTAAAACAAACTAAAATAGAAGATAGCCAAGGGTAATATTGTCAACTTGTTAAGAACGGGTCAAGATACCGATCCGGTGAGCCGACACTGGGCTGGGGCCCGTTTATCCGCGCACCAACTCACTGAATGGAACCGTCGTCCCCATGCTACCACAAATTAACGGTCTATCCGTACAACCCAAATTCTCCCGGGATCATCACTGTTTTTGTTGAAGGGGAACTCAAATCCCAGATTTGTTCGGATCGCAAGGTCCTTGACATGTTCTAGTAGCGTAGGTATCATATACTACGATGCATGACATGGTGGGACCAACCATTGAAAGGTGGGACATGAGACTGGACAACGATGTCCGTTAGTAAAACCTGCACAGGCCAGCATGGATTAATGACATCAGAAAGTAGCAGATTTATAACAGAATCACACCACAATGGAAAGGAAATCTAGCCAAAATCCTGACACTGACTGCTGATGTGACATGTTCCGTCCTGTAGCGATCTTCCCTTCCTATAAGAACTCCCCTTAGGCTAGTTCATTCAAATGCACCAAGGTGGGTTTTGGAAGCTCAGGAGAGGAAAGAGAGGAGAATCTAGAGATTTCAGGATGGAAGGAGAGTCTTCCCGCGTTATGAAGAGGAGCAGGCCTAGCAGCGAGATCGGGCGACTCTCCGACCTCGAGGGTCATCTGAGTGGGACGATCATGTCGCATATGGTAAGATGATTCATTTCAAATTTTCCATGTGAACCTTCTTCTTACTTCCTTCCTTTCTTCTTCTTTCTTTTCTCTTCCAGTTATATCCACTCTTCCCAGGCCCGAGGAAGTTTTCCAAACTGCCTTGGCTTTCAAAGCTAACTTCCAATATCTCCATTGGTATGAGGGCCATACTCTCGAAGTGGCATCTGCAGGGGTTCCTTATTCACGCCAAGCATTACGAGAAGATTCGTATGGACTGGGCGGCTATGGGCGCACTAGTGGAGATCTGGCATCCCCAGACCCACACTTTTATCTTCCCGACCTTTGAGGTGACCATCCTCCTCGAGGAGGTGGAACTTCTGCTCGGATTGAAGAAATTCAAGAGTGACGGGAAGGTGAAGGCTATGCGGATGCTGACACGGGGGACTTTTGAAAGCGTCCTTGGAAGCTTCATGCCGCCCGACGCAGCCAGCAAGGTCCGTACTCAAAAGATGATCGATCTCCAAAAGCTTGCGGAGTGGGTCATGGACGCCCTGAGAGGGTCACCAGACGATGACTATTTGGAGGGAATCATGAAGGGGTTCACCATTTGTCTGGCGGGTGCTCTCTTGTTTCCTTATACCGACAACATAGTGGAGGAAGACCAACTGAGTGCTATTTGCGGGATCTGGCGTGGAAAGAGGGTGGGACCCGCTGTTCTTGCCTATCTTTATAGCGGCCTTACTGCCTCGAGCATGGGTAAGCCTCCTTTTGGTTGCGCACTTGTCTTAAATTGCTGGCTTGATCTGCACTTCAAATTCGACCACCGCGAGGGAATGCCAACTGCTTCGAAGCTTTTCCAACAAAGCCCGCTTCACCACATAGCCGACGTGTTAGGCTTCGGTGGTACTGTAGTGAACCGCGTTCCGTGGCTGAAGAAACGTGAAGATTGGCGGTCTCACTTCCGCACCGTGACACAAGGCTTCTTCACTTGCGCACCGACATGTTTGCTTTCGCTTGATCTCCTCATGAGGCCTTCTCCCGAAGTTAATTTTCAACTGATCGGTGCGACCGAGTTCGTCCTTTATAATGCGCATCGGTGCTGCCTCCAGATTGGCATCCCACGCCATTCGTTCCCGCCATCGACTGGCATCGTTCCTTTGAAGAAAAGGGAGTTGGGCACTGAAGCGGACGCGAAGGAAGCGAAGGCCATTAAAGCTCCATGGAAGATAAGTGTTGCGGGAAAGGCCTTAGCGCACGTGGTGGAAGAATGCGAGCCGTGGAGGGCTTATGTAACCGAACTGGGGAAGTTAAGGCCTAAGACGCCTAAACCCCTGATGTAGCTCACTCTGCTTTTCTGATGGAATAAAATCTGGCATTTGGCAGTTTTGGACCAGTTCCCTTATTATTATTTTTTTCTTGGTTTTTCTTTTCTTTGTATTTTTTTTTGGATTATATACATACTCTTATCTTTTTTACTTTATATATACCTTTTTTGAAAATTTTTTATTATGGGGGCGTCCAGGGGACTGGACGCCCCTAATTTTTTTTATTTTTTAATTTTTTAAGTTTTTGTCTTGGGGGCATCCAGGGGTCTGGACGCTCCTATTTTTTTATTTTTGATTTTTTTTTAAGTTTTTTTTTGTTTTGGGGGCGTCCAGGGTCCTGGACGCCCCTAATTTTTATTTTATTATTTTTTTGATTTTTTGTTTTGGGGGCGTCCAGGTGCCTGGACGCCCCTAATTTTTATTTTATTATTTTTTTGATTTTTTGTTTTGGGGGCGTCCAGGTGTCTGGACGCCCCTAATTTTTATTTTATTATTTTTTTGATTTTTTGTTTTGGGGGCGTCCAGGTGCCTGGACGCCCCTAATTTTTATTTTATTATTTTTTTAATTTTTTATTTTGGGGGCGTCCAGGCGCCTGGACGCCCCAAAGAGGCTGGATTCTATATATATGGGGGGGGCTCTCCCCCTTTGCTCAATTACTGTTCATTCAAACCGCCCAGTCAATCCAGACGACCCATTCTTCGTCCCAATGGAGCGAGGAGGATCGAGCCAGGGTCCACAGAAGCGGAAGCAACGGGCTCGTCGTCCGAGGAGGCTGAGGGATGATGCCGAGGAGGCTGCTGCGGCGGAGGAGATTGCCGCGGGTGAGGAGGCTCTTCCTTTGGCCTTGGAGGCTGCAGTGGATGCTGGCGACGCGGCAGAGGACGAGCACGATCCGGTAAGCCCCTCGGAACTCTCACTCTGTGGTTCAATAGGCTAAACGGACGGGTGAGAGGCTCTGAGAGAAGGCCGGGGAGTGAGGGAAAGGAGGCGTCCAGGGCCCTGGACGCCTCCACATTTTCTTTTTCTTTTTTTATTTTTTATTTATTTACGAAAATAATAGAAATATAATTAAAAATAAGGAGGCGTCCAGGGCCTGGGACGCCTCCATGATAATATATATATTATTAATATATTTTTTGTTTTGGTTTTGGGGTTTTGTAAAAAAAAAGAAAATAAAGGAAAAGGAAAGGAGGCGTCCAGGGGCCTGGATGCCTCCAAAAAATAAATATATATTTTTTTTAAACAAAGAAAAATAAAGTAAAATGAATAAGTAGTATATACAGTGTTATTGTTTATTATTATTCATGATGCTGATGTGTTCTCTGTTGGTTTTGTGGTGTGCAGGGCGTGATGAAGGGACAGATCAGCTGGTCCCTAGTGGTGGCAGCATACCGTGGGCTGCCGGACTTCCAGAGGGCGCGTGTGGACGCCATGGGCTTTGGAGCTTTCCTTAGGATCGAGCCCTTCCGGCTCGACCTTCCCCTTATCCAGGCACTGAGGGAGCGGTGGCACGTACCGAGCCGGGCGTTTCTGATGCCCTGGGGGCACATGGTGCCGACACTAGAGGACGTGGCTCGGATTACCGGGCTACGAGTTGACGGAGAGGCAGTCAGCGGGGTCACCTACCCCGACTACCGAGAGAGTGCCCTGGACCTGCTGTGGTTAGAGACGAGCGTGACTGATAGAGACAGCAGGGTAGTTGGCAGAGTGGAGATCATGGAGGCGCTCGGATTCGTCGACCCGCGCCAGCGGGTTAGCGAGACTGGAGCGGAGTTCTTGGCTCGACTGGAGGGGGATGCTCGTGCAGCTTTCACCCAGGATCCGAGCGAGAGGGAGCTGGTGGATCTAGACCTTCGGAGGTTTCTTTTCTTCTTCCTGGGCCGCCTTCTGCTGGGGACGAAGGGGGACGGCATCCACTGCCGCTTCCTCGGGATTCTGGCGGACCTTGACAGAGTGGGGCACTACGCGTGGGGAGCGGCTCTGCTTGCCCATTTGATTGCTGATCTCTCCCAGACTTTGGAGAAGGAGACGACAGTCAGCGGCTTCGCACCTTTTCTCCAGGTAAACATTTTATTTATGCATTCCCACAGTTGAATATGCAATTATTGTACTAATGATGTATGATGGATGCAGGTGTGGAGCTATTACTATTTCCCGATGGGGAGGGCTAGGCATGGGAACAGGAGGGCCGTGCCTCTGGCGCGGCGGTGGAGGCCGGTCGTGGTTGCAGCACCCCACGGCTATCAGCTGGCATCACTTCGTCGGGAGCTGAGCGAGTATCCCGAGGCCATGGTATGATGCGTATGATTTTTTTTGTGTTTATGCATGTGACTGAATGGTAACTAACATGATGTATGTATGGTAATGCAGGTGGTGTGGAGACCCTACCTGGGCATGGGCGACGCTGGCCAGCCTTGGGTTGTAGCGGGTCTTCCTCGTTTCAGGCGGGACGTGTGGGTCCATTGCCTGAACGAGATCGAGCCGCTTCGGCTGAGGCTGGTTATGAGGACGTTGGGGCTGGCCCAGTAGTGGGTTGATGTAGAAGAGCCGGCCCGCATTGGGCGGAAGACCAAGGGGAAGGCGAAGGTTGTGGACTGGCGTACGCGCTTCCCAGCACAGTACCAGGACTGGCAGCAGGGCGGGGTCCCAGTGGTGTCCCATGTACAGGACAGCACAGACTACATGAGACGGTACCGGGCTACGTATGGGGACCGCCTCTTCCTTGGTGGTATGGCAGGGGTAAGTGAAATGAGAATGCTTCACTCTTTTATATGTATATGCATGTGGTACTAACTTACGTGCAATGCAGGATGCTCGTGATACCATGATCGCCGACTTGCGGGCCCAGTTGGCGGACGCCAGGCGGCAGTTGGTGGCCATCCGACAGGAGTTGGAGATCCTGGTGAGTTTATGTGATGCATTTTTTGTGACCTGGATTTTTGATGCTTAGCCTTTGACTGACGTTTGCCCCGTGTTTCAGCGGGCCCACCAGACAGTGGCAGCCGGGACGGCTGGTGGAGCGGGTTCCAGTTCGCGGGGCCCTCCTCCGGAGGTTTCTGCTCTCCAGGAGCAGCTGGCGTATGCAGTGGCTCGTGCTGAGGAGGCCGAGCGTGACCGCGAGGCTCGAGTGAGCGTTTGCCTGACCTCGACTCTCCTTCTGGCTGCTCTCCTTCTATCACTGTTTTCTTACGGTGCACGCGTGCTTTGACAGGTGGCCGAGATTCGAGAGGCCCTGGCACGTGCTGTTTGTGCCGAGCAGGAGCGCGACGCTCGGGTGGCGGAGCGTGACACCCGGATTGCGGAGCGTGACGCCCGGATTGTGGAGCTGGAGGAGGAGCGTCGACGGGAGGCTGAGGAGCTCCCTCGTGACGTCCTGGATCTGCGGATCGCCCTCGAGCTGTCGAGGAGGGAGGCGATGAGAGAGAGAGAGGAGAGGGAGAGAGAGAGAGAGGGAGGAGCGACAGCGGGATCAGACCGAGAGGAGGGCTCTGGAGGCCCAGCTGCTGGAGCTCCGACTGAGTCTCGGCACGACGGAGGGGAGGCTTCGGGAGAGCGAGGAGCGGTACCGGAGGGCGAAGGAACGCGGGGCGCGACTTCGTCAGTCTGGTTCTTTTTCCATGGGCAGCTATCTGGTCTCTTCGGCCGAGGAGCGTCGTCGCGCCTTCGAGGCTGGAGTGCCACCGCAGGGCGAGGCGAGCATGGCTTCTCAGGGTTCGCAGAGGCCCCCTAGGGATCCCCGGCAGAGGAGGGAGGAGAGAGATGACCAGGAGGGTGATGGTGAGAGTTAGAGAGTTGCTTGTACACGTCACCCTTCTCGCTGTATGATGTACTTTCGGCTATTATATGAAATGAAAATGGCTTTCTTGTGTTGTGTGTACTTTTCTCTCTCCCACACTTTCTTCTTTGCACTGAGTTGTCCCTCGAGGCACGCTCCACGAGACCTTACCCTGAACAGCGGGGAACTACGCTTTGCACGGGGGGATTCTGTTTCCTTTCTCCCCCTTTTGGGCGCGTCCAGGCGCGAGGACGCGTCTTAGTCCTTGAATTCAAATTTAAAGCGTCGGGTGGCCTTTATTCTCCCGTGCTTTACCCGCAAACGAGCCCGCCTTCTGCCGAAACTCGCTTGCCCCCTTTTCGTCTTCCTCCTCTTTTGATCGATGGAGTTCGGTGGGCCCGATCACGGTGAAGGTGGAGAGGGACGCGGGACCCCTCGCCCAAGGAGGGACGCGCCCGAACACGGAACGGCGTCCATGGAGGAGGAAGGGCCGCTTCGGGCCCCCGAGGGACCCGAGGGGCCTGATGGTGCGGGAGGAGGTGAACACGGCTCGGTGAGTGCTTGGTTTTCCCCCTCTTTGATCCATTTTGAGTTTTGAAGCAAGCCGTGCGAAGGGGGAAAGGGTTCGGCTAGTGTCGCACTTAAATGATGGACGCGTCCTAGACAGGGGACGCGGTATTTGTTATAATGCGAGGCCCTTCTTTCTTGGTGCAGGACACGGCGAGGACCCTGGGCCTGGCCGATGAGTGGGCGAGTGCGGATGAGCCGAGCCGCGTCAGGAGGGAGAGTCGCGGCAAGGCGAGGCTCGAGGACTGGCCCGTACGTCTCCCTGGATAGCAAGGGGGTGTACTGATGCAGGACAGTGCCGACTTCCTGCGGCGGCAGAGAGAGAGTTACGCGGGGCTTCCCCAAGCTGGGGACACGCGTGGCATCGGCGGCTCGCGCGCCCAACTGTCAGAGACTAGGCGGCAGCTGGCCGTCGCTCAACATGAGCTGTCGCTCCTGGTAAGTTACGTGCCACACTTTTAACTTCAGATTTTGGAGTTTCACTGACGGTCGTTGTTTATTTTGTTCCAACGTGCCCAGCAGACAGCGACGGTGGGAGTGGCTGGCGGATCTTCCAGTTCCTCGGCCCCTTTTCTCGAGATTACCTCCCTCCGGGAGCAACTTGCCGGTGCGGTGGCCCGCGCGACCCGGGCGGAAGAGGAGCGTGACGCCTGGGTGGCGACTATAGCGGAGCTGCAGCATCATGGTGAGGAGAGACCTTCTCCAGACATCCTGGAGTTAAGGGTTCTTCTGCAGATGATGAGGAGAGAGGCAGAGAGAGAGAAAGCCGAGAGAAGGTCCGAGCGACAGCGGGATCTGACTGAGAGGAGGGCCTTGGAGGCCCAAGTGAGGGAGCTCCAGCTGGGCCTTCAGGCCGTCGTGCAGAGGCTAGGAGGGATGGAGACGCGCTACGAGAGAGCGCGAGAGTTCGGGGAGCGACTCCGCCAGTCCGGTCGCTTTGCCACTAGTGGCTTCTTCGCCACGCCAGGGGAGGAGCAGCGAGTCACTGCTGCGGAGCAGGCGCCAAGAGGCGAGGCAGGTGGTACTGCACGGGGATCCCGGAGGCTTCTGAGGGACCCTCACCTCGGGGGAGAGGAGGAGAGTGCCCAGAGAGATGAGTGATGGTGAGGATTGGCGAGCTAGTGGACCCGCCACCTCTCTATGATTGTAGTGTTTGTGACAGCTTATGTAGAATTATGAATGGAATGATTTGATTTTCTGCTGCTTGTTCGTTCTCTTGTGCGTTCCTTCTTCCCTACACTTCTTCTCCTTTGCACTGTTCCCATGTGATGGGTCTGTCGAGACTCCGCCTCGAGCGGAGAATCGCGTCTTGTTGTGACCATTTTCGACGGGAATCTGCCGTCGAAGTCAATAATGACGGCCCTAGTTTCTTTTCCCGAATGTTGTGTCAAATTTTGCGGACGTCCTCCAAATCATGATAAGGTATCCCTAGACAATCATAGGGGCTATTCGTCCTATTCTTCGTCCAGTCAATCACCCTGTGCGAGCGGTGAAGCGACACATGGGACCGCTTGGCCGGTGCCTTATTGCGAGGGCTATCATTAACAGGTGATGGAGGCAATCTTGGCCCGCACTCCTTCCGTTTCTATAAATTCTTGTCTCTTTTATTTTCCCAGGTATATCGAGAGCTAACTCGAGGAGCACGAGTTCTCACGGGAGAGGAGGAGTTCAAAATTCTGAGAGTTGGATGGAGGGCGAATCTTCCCATTCCTCGAAGAGAAGCAGGTCCAGTGGTAGTAGTTCCAGGAGGCTTTCAAACCTTGAAGGGCACTTCAGCGAAAGGGCCCAATCACAACTCGTAAGCCAAGTTTTCTTGCCCCTTTTTCATTCTTTCTTCCTTTCTTCTGACCAAACCTCACCCCCATTCCTTGTATGTGTAGGTTGTGATGAAATCACAAATCTTATGGGAGTTGGTAGTAGCAGCGTACAGGGGCCTCCCAGATTTTCAGAAGGCGAGGCTAGACGTGATGGGATTTGGTACCTTCCTTCGGATCGAGCCGATCCAGCTCGACCTGGTCCTGATCCAAGCCTTGTGTGAGAGATGGGACCCAGTGAGTCGGGCATTCCTGATGCCGTGGGGGCACATGGTGCCCAGCTTGAGGATGTGGTCCGGATCACAAGCCTGAAGGTAGAGGGCGAGGCAGTGACCGGAGTCACTTACGCGGACTACAGAGAAGGTGCCCAGAAGTTACTGGGTTTGGACCTAGATGGTCGGAAAAATAGGTCGGTAGCTAGGGCGTCCCTGATGGATGCATTAGGGCTCACCGACACTCGTCGGCGGGACGATGAATCCTCAGAAGAGTTCATGGAAAGGATGGAAATAGGATGCCGTGCCGTGTACTGCACAGATTTCGGCAACTGGGAAAGATGCAACATAGATTTGAGGAGATTTCTCCTCTTCCTTTTGGGGAGATTGGTACTGAGCTCGAAAGGGGACGGTATCCAATGTTGCTTCCTGGAGCTGTTGTCAGACCTTGAAAGAGTAGGGTATTATGCGTGGGGAGCCGCCATGCTGGCACACTTGTTTGCAGGCCTATTCCAAGAAACGGATCGTGAGATGACTGTGAGTGGTTTCACACCATTCATCCAGGTATTTTTTTGGTTTTGCTTGTTTTGTATTTTTTTTTGCAAAGTACTGATGACTTGCGCCGAGCAGCTGTGGAGCTATTATTACCTCCCTATGGGGAGAGCTCGGCATTGGCGACCCGTGATGGTGCCGTTAGCCAGGCGGTGGGAACCCATCATGAGTGCGGCACCCCTAACCTACCAACTGATGGTGCTAAGGCGGGAGCTACAGGAGTTCCCTGCAGCGATGGTAAACTGGAGACCCTACTTAGATATGGTCGATGCCGACCAGCCGTGGGTTCTAGCAAGTCGTGCCCGGTTCGGACGGGAACTGTGGATGCACTGCCTGAATGAAATCGAGCTGCTTCGGCTACGATTAGTTATGAGGACTTTAGGACTGGCTCAAGAATGGGTGGATTCAGCGGCGCCACCTCGTGTCGGGAGAAAGACGCGGGGACCGGCGACCTGCATTGACTGGCGCGTACGATTCCCCGAACAGTACGAGGACTGGCAACGGGGTGGCACGATTGTAGAATCACAGGCGCGGGATAGCGAGGACTACTTGCGTCTATATAGGATAAAGTACGCAGAACGGTTCCAACCCCGGGGACTTGTGGAGGTAGGTTTCCCCTTTTCTCTTCTTTTCTTTCTCCTTTTCTTGGTTTTCTGGTGAAAATGCTGACTTGTAAGGCTGCAGGATGTCCGGGATGCCATGATAGCGAATTTACGAACTCGCTTGGCAGAGATGGAACAACAGTCGGGTGATGCCCGCGGAGCTACGAGCGCCTTGGTAGGTGTACAGTACTTTCCTAATTAAAATCCCAGATTCCAGATGTTGGCTGCTAATTCACGCGGTCGTAGCATGCCCAGATTGGCGCGGCTTCCCCAGCGATGGGAGTGGGTGGTGCCTCTTCCGGCTTGTGGATTCCTACCTCAGAACTTGACTCGCTTCATGAGCAACTTGCTCATGCCACGCAGCGTGCCGTAGAGGCAGAAGGGATGCTCTGTATACAGGTAAAAGTTTCAGTGTTGGGTTCTCTTGGTTTACGCCTTATCGCGTATCTGAGATGGTACATTTGGCAGGAAAAGGAGACGGAAGGAGCGCTTGCCCAAGCTGCGCAGAAGGAGGCTAGGATAGCAGAACTGGAGAGGGAACTGCGGCGTCATCCTGATGACGACTCCTCTAGGGATGCCGTGGAACTGAGGATCACTCTCCAGTTGGAGAGGGAAGACCGTGAGAGAGAACGTGCAGAGAGAGAAAGAGACGCGGAGAGAGAAAGAGCCAACAGATTGACTGAAAGGGAGGAACGAAGGGCCATGGAGGCCCAACTATTCGAACTCCGAATCAGCCTTGACCTTGCTGAACAGTGGCTGAGAGATGGTGAGGAGCGCTACCAAAGAGCACGAGAGCGTGGCTTTCGTGTTGGTAGCTTCTCTACTGCTTCCGTAGATCAACGCCGGGATGCGGGAATAGGAAGAGGAGTACAGAGCGGTAGGAGTACCGCTTTTCGTAGTTGGGTAGCACCTTTGAGAGTGTTTTGTCCGGAGAGTAGTGGGACGAGTAATGCAGAGAGAGAGGGCGGAACTTGATGTAATTTTTTAGGTTTTTGGAATAAAACACAAGGTTCAGTTTGTTTGTTTTTTTACCTATGCTTCTGTTGCCTGAATCCCTGCACACATCACTGAAACAAACAAATCAGAATTTCTGTTCTGACTTGGCCCCTTGCTCAATAAGCAAATGGTCACTGTGACTGTCCTTGATAACTGGTCAAGGGGCCAAGCCTTTATTTTAACGAAGGCAAGGGAAAGAAGTGGTGATGATAAATGCGACATGCAAGCATACGAATGCAAGCGGTATTAAAGTGAGATGCTGCACGCAAATGCAATCATACAAAATTGATTTATTTTCTTTTTTTATATTTGGCATTTTTTGTTTTATCATAAAAAAGATTTTTTTGTTTGCAAATATGTACATTTTCTCTTTTCCATTTTTTTTACTTTTATTATAAAAAATTTTTATTGCTAACGCCCGGCAAGCACCCAAATGGCACCTAACCTTCGTGAGAACATGGGTTTCTTACTAACCTCCCAGGTATCCTAAGTGCACATCTAGGTTGATTTGGGCCTCTAGACCCCTCGAATGATGATCCCGCCGGCTAAGACTTACCCTGATGACAATACCGTCATGCCATGCTTAGGCTCCCAGTCGCTTCCGACCACAGGGATTCACCCAAAAGGTGTTCGAGGTAAATGATTTGCCCGACCCGGGTCTGTTTCCTCACAACTCTAGATGGTATATGATGGAACACCCTGGAACCCTAATGACCAACCGCGCGACGCTGACCCGGAATCAGACGCCGTCGCACCCATAGGTGACGCGCTTGCATTGGCCTAAGCCCGAGGTTAAACAAGAAGACATCAAGGTGGTAAACAGGGGTCTTGACCAGCCAGAAACACAGAGACTCCTTCGCAGCGATAGCTTTTGCTTTTCAAAGTAGGCAACCAAATGTGTATATTAAAATAAGGTCGCAGACCCTGGGCAGTTTTCACCTTTCAGAAACTCCATCGAACCTTCATCTTTAGAGGGAGAAGGAAGAGTGTAGGGGATAAACCTCCTGAGAGGACCGGCAAAACCGTTAACCCGGCGAGCGAATAAGGGCCCATTAACTCTTTCCTTTCAGACAACTTCGGACCAAATCTCGAGCATTTACATTCCACGGCCCCTTTTGTGGATTCAGACTTTTGCTTTGAGGGGTTCCGTTTATCGTAACAGGCACGGTCACGACCAGGCTTTTCTCTTGATTTTGATTTTGTATTTCTTTTTGTGAGGGAGATATAGTCGTTTGACGTTTGTGGGCTCCCTTTTCGTATGCCTGCGGGGACACTGCCCTCTTCTCGTGCTCTGATCGATGCTCGAGGAAATGGATCCTACTCTTGCCTTTGGGGTTTGAGTTTTGGTTTCTCATGCTCAGCGTTTTAAGGGCGCCGACTGTCTCATTTGGTCGAAGGGAAAAGAATAAAGATTACAGCTTCCGGAGATCTTCTGGGTGACGCTCCACCGTAGGTGATGCTACCGACCCTCTTTTTTGAATAAAATACATAAGTGAGCACATGTTGGCTTCCTTCGAGCGAGCATAGGCCGATGTGGCCGGACAGGGATCTCCACGGTTCTGGCAAACCAAGACCCGGTGCCTACCAAGCCTTAATGGGCCCTATCCTAACATGAAGGTTAAATGCAGGGACTTAACTATATGGTGACTGCCGGGCATCGGTATTTTGAATTTTCCATATTTTTAGTGGTTTTCAATATTTCTTTGTTTTTTGATGTTTTTATCTTTTCATCACTTTTTTTGTTTGTGCTAAGGGTAGTATTTCTTAAGATAAAGCCCATTCCAAAGGTGGGATAACTCGGTCCCTTCGGCGTTGACTAGCTTGTAGGCGTTGCCAGGGTACACGGCTTGAATTACAAATGGTCCTTCCCAATTGGGTTGGAGCTTAGAACGCGGACCTCCAGGTTTGACAAAAATTCTTTTTACGACCATCTCACCGACTTTGAATTTTCTCTCAACGACTTTCTTTTGGTAAAAGCGAGCGAGTCTATTTTGATACACACGCGCGTGTTCGGCAGCGGCCAGCCGCTTCTCATCCAAGAGTTCCAACTGGGCGAGGAGTGAATTACGACGATCGTCGAGGGGAAATTCCTCATCTAATTGTACCCTGAGAGAAGGGATCAGAGTCTCGTACGGGACTACCGCTTCCATACCATAAGTAAGGGCAAATGGAGTCTGCCCGGTGGGGGTACGGATTGAAGTGCGATAGGCCCATAGAGCTTCGATAAGCTTTTCTGGCCAGTCTGAAAACTTACTAGACTCGCAGGTTTTTTTGATGATTTTGAGCAATGTTTTATTGGTGGCCTCCGCTTGGCCGTTACCTTGTGGGTAATAAGGCGATGAATGATGCAATGCAATTGCGTACCTTTTGCAGAGGTCCTGTAGGTCCTGAGAAATGAACTGTGGCCCATTGTCGGTGACGATCGTGCTTGGGACACCGAATCTGGCGAGGATGTTCTTCATGATGAACTTGCAGACTGTTGACGCCTTGATTTCCGCGTAAGCTTCAGCTTCGGCCCATTTGGTGAAGTATTCCGTTGCAGTAAGGATGAAAGATTTCTGCTTGGTGAGGGAATTGGGATCACCTAGGGGACCAATGATGTCGAATGCCCACATGGAGAAAGGCCACGGGGAGGATATTGGGTGAAGTGAGGAAGATGGTGAATGGATTTTATCGGCGTGAAGTTGACACTTGACACACCTACGGACATAGACAGCACAATCCTCTTCCATAGTGGGCCAGTAAAAACCTTGCCGAATGATCTTTTTGGCGAGCATCTGACTATTCACGTGGCCACCGCACACACCCGAGTGCGTCTCTTCAACACATTTCCAAACCTCATAGTCACCAAGACATCTTAACAGAATACCAGTATGGCTCCTCCTATAGAGTAGACCTCCAACCAAAGTATATTTCTGAGCCACCCTTCTTATGGCTTTCTTGTCCTCTGTGGTGGCCCCTTCAGGATAAGACTGATCTTGGCAGTATTTGATAATTTCATAGAACCATGGTTTCTCTTCATCAGCCAGTTCTTCTTCGGCCTCTGCCAACATGATTTCCCTCTTCTCAAGGATATCTTCCTGCAGGATCTTCCTTGCTATCCTGTCTTTGATATTTACGTAGGAGGCATCATCGATTGCAGGGGCGTGAAGTTTATAGATGGAAATGGACTTAAACCATCTTCCTAGAGGGAACCTTATGGATGATGTCAACGAGGCGAGGGCATCGGCGAGAATATTCTGATGACGAGGGACATGAACAAAGATCAGTTTGGTGAATAGTTTGGCAAAGGCAGCAGTGAGTTCTTGGTATGGCTTGAGTTTGGGATCGCGAGTGCGATACTTAGTGAGCACCTGGCGAAGGATAAGTTGACTATCACCTACGACTCGCAACTCAGTGATACGAAAAGAATGAGCGAGTTCTAGGCCAGCTAGAAGGGCTTCATATTCAGCTATATTGTTGGTGACTGGAAATTTGAGTTGGTATGTCAATGGGAATGTGAGGCCTTCAGGCGACAGGAGGGCGATGCCGATTCCTCTCCCTTGAGAATTCAGAGCTCCATCAAAATATAGCGTCCACATTGGCTCATCTGATTAGTTGATGGACATTAGTTCCTCATCTGGAAACTCTGATTGGACGGGATCGAACTTGGGAAGAGGATGGTGAGCGAGATGCTCGACTATGGCATAGCCTTTAATCACCTTTTGCTGGACGTAGACGATGTCAAACTGAGAGAGAAAACTTTGCCAGCGTGCTAATCTATCCGTAAGGACAGATTTCTCCAGAAGGAATTTGATAGGATTCATTCGAGCAATCAAGTGGACCTCGTGAGCCAAGAAGTAGTGCTTCAATTTCTGCACTACCCAAACGAGGGCAGCACAGGTTTTCTCCATGCCGGTGTACTTCTGCTCACAGGTATTGAGAAGTTTGGACAAGTAATAGGTTGCCCGTTCCTTGCCTTCTTCATCAGCTTGTGCGAGGACGGCTCCTACGGAGTCATCCAAGACTGAGACGTAAAGAATCAGAGGTTTTTTCGGTTTGGGTGGAATGAGAACGGGTGGACTAGCCAGATATTCCTTTAACCCTTCAAAAGCTTTCTGACATTTAGAATTCCAGTGGAATTCTACTCCTGGCTTGGTCAGCTCGTAGAGAGGTCTACACCTTTGTGAATGTTGGGACACAAACCGACGAATAAACTGCAACCTCCCGATTAAACCTCGGACTTCCCTCAAATTCTTGGGAGGCGGCATATCCCTGATAGCCTTAGCTTTGTCAGGATCTATCTCGATCCCTCTTTTGCTCACAATGAACCCCAGCAATTTACCTGACGACACACCAAACACACACTTCTTCGGGTTCATTTTCAGTTGGAACTCCCTTGACCTCTGCAAGACCTTAGCCAAAACTTCTGGATGTTCCATCCTGGTCCTTGATTTTACCAATAAGTCATCCACATATACTTCCAGATATATGTGCATCATGTCATGAAATATGGCCATCATCGCTCTTTGGTAAGTAGCTCCAGCATTCTTTAATCCGAACGGCATGACTACATAACAATATGTTCCCCAAGGGGTAGTGAATGACGTCTTTTCCTGATCCTCTTCTGCCAAACGAATTTGATTGTATCCTGAAAATCCATCCATGAAAGAGAGGGTTTCGTAGCCTGCCGTGTTATCAATCAGCACATCAATGTGAGGTAAGGGTAAATCATCCTTTGGACACGCGCGGTTAAGGTCCCGGAAGTCGATGCAAATCCTGACTTTCCCATCTTTCTTCATGACCGGGACAATGTTCGCCACCCATTGAGGATAAAGAATGACTCTAATGAACCTGGCTTTGTGGAGCTTATCGACCTCTTCTTTCATTTTCAAAGCCATCTGAGGATGGAAACGCCTTAACCTTTATTTTACCGAGATGGACCCCGGTTTTAGGGTTAAACGGTGTTCGACCAAGGTTGAATCCAGACCCGGCATATCCTCGTAGCTCCATGCAAACGTGTCCTTATATTCCTTGAGAACCTCAATTAATGCCTCTTCTTCAGAGGGTGGTAGGTTGTCACTTATGAGGATGATCCTAGGGTCTTCCTCAGTTCCCAGGTTGACTTCTTTGGTGGATTCTTCTACGGCGGTTGACGGCTCGTCGAATCTCCTCATTCCACTAGCGTATGCGCCCGCCGCATCCTCATGTTCTTCACCCTCATCTTCAGTGGGGCATTCTTCATCCGTGATCTCGTAGACTCCATGCCCTTCATCAGATGCACAATCGCCCTCGCATTCTATTTCGGGTAGCTGGATGGATTTTCTAACAACTGGGGGATGGCAAGAAGGGCCTGACACCTGGCGGCCAAATCCAGAAGGAATCGACGAGGGATCTGCCTACCCTTGGATTTCTTCCTAGGTACTACCCTTGGCCTATCATTCCTAGATTGACTGACAATATTTACAGAAGAAGAGGAAGACGAAGAGGATGGTGTAGAATGTACAGGAGAAGACCCCTCAGAGGAGGGGTAGAAAAGGTCGCTCATCGGACCTTGGACGGGTGGTCCGCAAGGCGGTACGCACCCGTGGGAGATGTAGGAGGTTTCCTCAACGAAGATGTGTTGTTGGGGAGTTTGAAAATTGACGTTTTTTTTTCGTTTTCATTTTTAATGACAAAGCAGTGAAAAGAGATTGGAGGAGAGAGGAAAGTGGTTATGGCTAGAGGATTGTGAGGCTCATAGAGCAGATCATGGTTGAAGACCTGGTGCGGGTTGAAAAGCCCGCGTAGGTATGTAAGCAAAGAAGGGGACCTGGGAAGATCATCAGACAATTGTCTGGCCCAGGAAGAAGATATCAGCAAAGGCTGAGACGAGTGGATGGAGAGGATGGCGGCTAATGAGCCGTCGACGACAATGTTGAGGACGGATGAAGATCCGTCGATGACAGAGTCCTTCTGGCGAGGACGAGGATAGTTTGGAACCTTGGCAAGAGTGGTAATATTCTCTGGTATTTCGGAGATCAATGGTGGTCCTTCAAGCTGCGGAGATGAGAACATCCTTTCCAGTGCAACGGAAATGTCCCGTATGTCGAACCATTTGTCCCACTCGCATTCCGGATCTTTGATCTTGCCTCTTTTGGTGATCCTCGGACATTTTTCGGCCAAATATACAGCATGTGATCCCCCATATGCTTCTCGTGGGTGATCTCCCATATGAATAACGGGCCCTCTGTTGAAGTGGTTTGATAGAGTCCACGTGAGGGGCTTCCAATCTGCCTTGAACGGTCCTTTGAAGCCTAGGCCAAACCTGCGGTTCGGCCTAATTTCCTTTGGCGGTTTGAGCATACCCTGTAACTGTGCGCCCAGACCTTTTCCTTGTTGATAGCCGATGTTCCTCATAATCTCCCAACCTTTGGAGTGAAAAGGGAGACATGATGTTGTGGTTGCCCTGACCGGCTCCTTTGGTGCTAGTGGAACATGAGACGGATCACGTACGTCCAGCAGTGACAATATGGGCCGATGAGACGGCCAAACAGAAGGCAGAGAGGTGTTGATAGCATCCACTGTGTGAAGGACAGGTGTACTGACCACTTTAATAATTCTCCCATTGTAAGGAAACTTCAGGCACTGATGGTTGGTGGAAGGCACAGCGTCCATGGCTTCGATGTAAGGGCGACCCAATATAGCCTTGAATGTGGGGTCCATGTCGAGGACATGGAATTCCGTGGGAATTGACATGGGGCCTAGTTCTGCCTTCAGAATAATCATCCCCTGCGGCGGCCTTTTGCTATTGTCATAAGCCGTGACCGTGATCGAGGAAGGTCTTATTTGTTCCTCGTTGACCCCACACAACTGAAGAGTGCTCATGGAGATCACATTTATGGATGCACCCGTGTCCACAAGACACGGGTTTATGGATACCCCATTAATTTTTATTGAAATGCACAATGCATATTTCCGAGCTTCCTTGGGAGCGAGCTCGTAGTTGTGAAACATGATGGCTGGTTGTGTGTCTGTTGGGGTCAGGACGGTCGAAATCTTCTCCACGGGGAGGTCTTCATTAACCATGACCTTTTGAAGATATTCCATCAAGGCCGCCTGGTAGGATGTGGATCTTTGAAGTAGCTTTAGGATGGAGATCCGGGCAGGTGTCTTGTCCAAGTGTTTCAATAGATCATACTGTGTTCCAGGGATAGCTCTTTCTGGTTGTTCTGCATCATCCTTCTCTGGCTGAGATTGCTCGGGATTCTGACTGTTGTGGGGGAAAACCCTGTGGAAAATCCTTCCACTCCGGAGCACCATTGCCTGCGGCTTTTGTACCTCTGTGGGGGTAGCAGTGAGTTTTAACAGGGGTTTGAGGGTAGTAGTGGAGGAATGGTTGATGAAGCAGGGGTGGTGACGGGAGCAGGGATTCTGATGAGGGGTTTGTTAGGTGGCGGCATGGTGGAGGTAGAGGGGATATTGCGCGGATTATGAAGGATAAGGGGTCTAGAAGGTGGCGGTGGAGACGAAGTAGGAGTGGGTAGGGCTTGAAGTGGGCAATGATTTTGAGGTGGGTGATGGTTAATGAGTGGTTTTGAAGGCATTAGTGGTGATACGGTGGAGAAAGACGGGGTTATGTATGGTTGACGGATGATAACGGGTAAAAGGCGTAGGGGTAAATGTGGTAGAGGTGGATGGTAAAGTGGGGGAGTGAAAGAAGATGAGAGGGTGTGAAGGCGTAGTGGAGAGTGTCGGTTGATAGGAGGTCGGGGTGCGGATGAGAGGACGTAATGGTAGTGGAAATGGTGATGGTGATACCGACGCGGGTTGATGAGAGAGAGGTGCTACCCGGACAAGGTGAGGGGGTTGCATGACGATAGGGTTGGAGGTAGAAAGAAGGGAGGTACTTTCCTGGTGCCACACCTGCTCTCTCCCGACTTCCGGGAAGGAGGAGATGGGGTTAACCTGATGATTGGGTTGTTGGTGCTCCGGTAATGGATTCTGGATTATGCCCATGTCGGGCTGTTGTTGTGGGGTCTGCTGAGCCTGCTGTTGTTGTTGTGGTTGCTGTTGCTGTTGCTGTTGTAACTGCTGCTGTGGCCTATGAGGGGGTCTCCTAGCCTTGAGAGCCGCGACGTATCGTCTCATCTCATCCCAATCTATTTGATGTTCATCATTCATATCATGGATGTAATCTTTGAAATGGAAGCAGTAATCTACTGTGTGTCCCGGCTGCCTGTGGTAGACGCAGTATTTGGAGGTATCAACATTGGGTGGCCACGCGGGCCTTTCTCTGGGTAGGGCGAGTTGGTTTGATGCCATGAGGGCATTAAAAATGTCTGCTAAGGTTTCCGGCAATGGTGGATAGTAGGCTCTCTTGGGACCGAGCGGCCTCCTTTGTTGCTGTTGGGGACCATAGTTCCCCGGGGGTGGAACTTGGTTGTACTGAAGTGGTGGTTGTTGTTGCTGAGGTTGTGGTTGTTGTTGCTGGGGTTGGCGTAATGGAGGCATATTATCCTGGGGTGGATTATTTTGGGGTGGAGGACGAAGAGGGAAAGGACCCGGTTGAAGGGGAAGTCGGGGCATTTGTGGAGGCCTTGGGTTGACTGCATCGTTGGCATTGTTGACCGCACTGACTTGCTCATTTATCACGACCCCTTCTGTGGCTCCGCCCGGGACACCAGCGCCTGTCTTTCTGACCACTTTGGGTTTCGGCGACTCAAACATGTTCATGATGGGGGAGTCTTTTAGCTGGGTTTGGATGTACCGGGCCCTTTCATAGAGTTCCTCCATTGTAGTAAGTTTATTCATGGCCAGGACATGTCTGAACTGTGGGGTTGCATTAGACACAATCATCTTTACTTGTTCGGGCTCGGAGAGGGTATCCCTTATTCTTTCCGTCAGAGACCTCCATCTATCAGCATATCGGATAAAATCCTCGTCGGGTTTCATCTTTTCGGCCACTAGGTCGGTAATGGAGGGTGAGGGACCGACCCTATCCCTATATTTCTGCAAGAACCTTCTCTGGACTATTTCAAAATTCTCGGCCTCGCGGGGCTCCAGAGAATAGAACCACTCAAGCGCAGGACCATCCAATGATCTCCGAAAGAGGTATGCCAGGGACCTTTGATCATTTTGCCAATAGGAGGACTCATACATGAAGTCCTTGAGGTGAATGAAGGGGTTGCCGGTACCATTGTATCTGCGGTACGTGGGCATTTCGGAGGGAGGAAGATGAATGACGGGAAGGATTGGCAAAGCAACCTCCGGGGTGGCTTTCACGTCCACCATTCTTCTTAGATTTTGAAACTGCTCGTCCATGCGATTGAACCTATTGAGGAGCGATTGGGCGAGCTCCTCTGGAGGTGAAGGTGGCACTTGCCACTGGGGGAGAAACTGTCTCCCGGAGACTTGAGGGGGAAACCCCGAATGAGAGGGAGCTGTCGGACCACCGACAGTTGGCCCTGGCTGAAGCGGTGTGTGGGGAACAACGAGAGTTTGAGATTGTGACGGGAATTGGAATGAGGGTGGTTGTTGGCTCGCTTGACCTTGAAGCGAGGGAGACTGGATGGCTTGCGCCAATGAGGGAGATGGAATGGCCTGCACGGACTCTTGGAGAGGTGCGATGACCGGAGTTGATTCCTGGGGCGTGGGGGAAACAGATTTCCCCTTTAGAATGGCCTGGAAGGCCCGGAGCTGTTCAGAGGTAAGCTCCGTGTTGGCGAGGACGCCCAGTAAAGAAGAGATATCCTGTGGTGGGGACGTGTCCCCGGCAATAACCTGCACCTCATGCGAGGGGTCATGAGAAGGACCCGAGTCCATAGCATAGACCCGCGGGTCGGCTGACAAACCACGGGTACGGTGGTTCTCCTCAAAAGACTCGTGAGACATGCTCACAGTTTTCCCAGAACGTAAAAACATACACTAGCAAGTAGGTAGCAGAGATTATCAAACAAGTGGATGCCTTTACGCCCTTTTTTGTGTTTTGATTTTGATGATTTTTTGTATTTTTTTAGCGAGATCCGAAGTTCACACAAAGTGGGGACCCTAGTTTATTTTTGTTTCACCGCCGTGTCAGCTAGGGTCTCTCGTCTCATCACGAATGAAATGACTAACTCCGGGGAACTTCAATGGTACAACCAGCCCAGTGAACGAAGAGGAGATTCTTCGATGTCGGGGACTTACGGAGGTCCCAGTGTAGGAGATTCTAGTCCGTTGAGAGGAATTCCCAAACGGAGAGTCCTTCCTTCACCGGGAAAGGGTGATCCTCAAAAAAATGAAAAAAGGATAGAAAAGAGGAATGGATGTATGCAATGGAATGCTGACAGATATATAGAGTAAGAAAACAACAGAAATAACAGACATATAATAAACAAACAACCAATCACAACTGATAGTGCTGCCGTGAGCACAACGGGGGCGCGCGCGGGCGCGAAGGTGGAGAGGCACGGGTGGTGCCGAACTTGCAAGGGTAGCCGAAAGGAAGCAGTAGAGGTCCCACCGTGATCGCCAATCTGTGAGCGACGTCACGTGGTTCGGGGAAGAGTGGAGAAGACGCGGAGCGCGCGCGGGCTCCTCTTTTTGTTTTGTTTGTTTGCTGCAACACAGAAATAAGAGAAGAGAGAGAAGGGGCCACCACGGGAGATTGCTCCGGAGGGGCGAGCGGGACAAGTGTGATATAGCAAGTTATGGGGGTTAAACGGCCATAGCGGGAAGTGACTCGCCGCGGCCTCGGGGGGATGGGAATGGTGCAGAAATTAAATAACAAGAATTGAAACGGCCATTGGGGAAGTGACTCGCCGCGGCCTCGAGAATATGAGCAGATAATAAGATGACAGAATATAAAGAGAATACAAAGAGCGGGAATTTAAACGGCCATTGGGGAAGTGACTCGCCGCGGCCTCGAGAACATAAACAGATAAGAATATAACGTATAAGAACGTGAATTTAAACGGCCATTGGGGAAGTGACTCGCCGCGGCCTCGAGAATATGAGCATAATATAACAGAATATAAAGAGAATATAAGAACGAAAATTTAAACGGCCATTGGGGAAGTGACTCGCCGCGGCCTCGAGAACATGAATAGATAAGAATATAACATATAAGAACGGAAATTTAAACGGCCATTGGGGAAGTGACTCGCCGCGGCCTCCAAAACAAGATGTGATCGCCAGGGGCCGAAAGACCCCAAAATAAGAAAGTGATCGCGCCTACCTCAAGAGCGGGAGATGGCGGGTTGCTTCTTCCTCTTCCTCCGGCCGGCCGACGGAGAGGGCTTTCCTCGGCTACCCTTGCAAAACAACGACAAACAAATGACAAGTGGATTAGAAAGATGGAGGTGTAGTATTCAAATCCTTGCGATAAAAATAATGAAATGATGGCAAGACACACACCTGGTTGGTGTTATCTTTTAAACCCCTCTCGAACTCGAGTAGGAGGAAAATGAGATGATGGATGTAAGAAGTGTATAAGAAAAGGCGCCCTTATAAAGGGGGATAGAGGATGCAAGATGATGAATGCAAAAGAACTACGAAGAAAAGGAAAGAATTGGCTTATTGGATGTGCCGATGGTGAAATCCGGCGGAGCTCCGGCAGCGTGGGGATGACGTGGAAGCGCGGTGGATGAAGACGACCTTCCTCTCGTGAGCGTGAGCACCCGAGAAGCCGGCAGAACCTCCACCTACAAAAGAACCCACGGGTTAGAAAATGACTCCGTAGCCTCTGGGCTCCGGCAGCCTATCGGATCACTTTGAAGCTCCCCAGAACTGAGGGGGTGGGCCTCTATTTATAGAGCTCCGGAGGGTGGAGGCGTCCAGGACCCTGGACACCTCCATCAGGGCCGAATTAATATTTTATTCTATTTTTATATATTTTTTTTGGAATACTTTTGTGGAGGCGTCCAGGGCTCCGGACGCCTCAAACAGGTCCACCGAAAACCGACGACGGCCGCACGCGGTTTGGCACAATGCGTGGTTTTGTGAGCGGCGCCTCGTGATTCAGAAATGGGCGCGTCCTGCTGACTGGACGTCTCTATAATTTAGATTTTTTCACACACGACAAACCGTCGTTCGGTGAGCGGCGCCCGTGAGAGAGTTGATGGAGGCGTCTAGGGGCCTGGACGCCTCCAAAATATATATTATTTTTTATTTTTCTTTTGTCTTTTATGCCAAAGCTGGCATTTTGATTTTTTTATAATTGTTTTTATGGAGGCGTCCAGGGGCCTGGACGCCTCCATTAATATATATTTATTTATTTATTTTTTTGTTTTTTATGCCAACTGGCATTTTACACATATTTTTTATTTTTGTTTTTATGGAGGCGTCCAGGGCCCTGGACGCCTCCATTAATATATATTTTTTATTTGGTTTGGGCCCTGAGAAAATAATGAAATGAATTAAAAATATGGGGGCGTCGAGGGGCCTGGACGCCCCCATTAAGACCCACCCGGGTCCTCAAATCAGACGTCGGCGGCCGCCCGTCAGACACCCTTCCTGATTCCGGAACCTCCTGATGCGTCTGACTGGTGTTGACGCTGTCCGAATGCCGTGACGAGACGATTACGGATGCCGAAAAAGGCAGAAGAAGACCCAAGAAAAGGAAGTACTCAAGTGATTCGAAATGCGTAAGCCGTCGTGGGGCGTCGTATAGTAATATGAGACTTTCTCAGAGACGTCAAGAATGGCATGTCTACAAGGCTCAAGAAGAGAGGCACGCCGGTTTAATGGGTACAATGGGGCGCGCCGGAATATGAGGTTTTCATAGAGTGCGCGTCGGATTAGGTGATGCCAAGGGGGGGCCGGAATAGGAGGGGCCAGGACACTATTCATTCCCAGATTTGGAAAGTGGATTTGAGTGTGCAGCTAATCCGGCGCGGGGGGAGGGGGGTAGCGCGCCGGATTAAACTCTGTAAGGCTTTCTTTCAACCTTTTGTGCTCTGTTTCTTCTTTCTTTCCACCAACAAGTTAATCTGATGGTTCAGTTGCTCATTCAGCTAGTGGATTAGATTAGTAAAGCGGAGGTTTAAGTGTTTTTGTTGGAAGAGTTTATTGTGCGAAGATTCTGAGGTTCAGTTCAAGTTTGATTCAGGGGCTTTCTAACATGGGCAGCTCTTGGCAGGAAGAAGTCTAGTCTGTTCATCCGTTCTTGTGCATCTTTGTTCTTGGTTCTTATTGTTCATGCTCTTGGCAAAAATTGGGCAGCATCTCCCCCGGACTGAGGTTCGCCAGAGAGAAATAGAGGAACACCAAATGGATTGTTCCGGGGTGAACCTCCAAACTCGGAGTGAGGCCTCCGTTAACCCATAAGTGAGTGTGGAGGCTCGAGGACTAGCCTTCAAGAGTTCCAGCAACTCACGGGTGATGATCTCACAGGAATCCCATAGAGATGAATATTCGCCATGAACGACTATGATTATTCACCCATCAGAGGTGTTCCTTCAAAGGCCATGCCACAGAGAGGTAGACCCCCAAAGGATCCACGGGTGATTAAGAGGTAGGGAGATAGGAGAAGAAAGCAGGGAAATAGAACGTTGCACATATTTTCAAAAGGGGACCCCTTCTCTATTCATCTGCGGGAGAAAGGGGGCTAGATACACGAGGGAAATACTATCCTGTAATAAAGGAAAGCAGAAACAAAGGGGGAAAAGGAAAGCAACACTCGAACCCCCACCCTGAGCTCACCTCCCTTCTCTTACACCATCTCCCTTTTCTTCACCCCACTGGCATAGATCGGCACGCTTCTCTTCCTCTTCAAATGCTGGAGGCCTCCGAGGGGGGGGGAGGGCTCCAGACTTCTCGTCTCAACTAACTGGTAGCTACCCTGGGAGAAAGAGGCCGATCGAACGAAGAGCTAGAAGAAGCAAACCCCTTCTCTTTCTTCAGACTTGCCGTTTTATAGAATGGCTGTTGAGGAGAGTTCCCGCCACTTCCACCTCGTCCGCAACGAAGTCTGAAATCGACATGCTGTGCTAGATGTTGCTGGTTCGTGTCGTACGCTGCTGCTCGTCCGAGGATGGGATGTTCGCAGATTTGCCGGGTGATCTGCTGCTACTGCCACCGTCGGTGCGTGTTGCTGCCGCTTCGCTGTCGAACGGAGGTGGAGGCAGGCTCTGCGGCATTGAATGTTCTCTGTGCGCTCAGACTGATGTGAAACAGAGTATCAGAGTTTGGATGGGATGGCCATTCAGTTAAAACGGCGCGAAGTTGTGCGCGCCGGATTAACAGCACACAAGGGGGGTGCCGGTTTAAGTGCAGTTCACGCCGGTTTAGCCTTCGTCCCGGCTTCGCGGCCATTTAGGCGAACACTTGTGCTTCCGAAGAACTTCAGCTGCAATGCTCTTGCTCCGAGGTGTTCAGTTCAAGGTTTTCGAGTCCCGATCCTCGGCTTTGCATGATCTCCCGCTCAAGCCAAACCTGTGTTCAAGCTCCCGAGTTTCTCCTGATCTGGCCTTCGGCAATGCTGACTGGAGAGCTGGGGTTATCTCTTCAGCCCGAGGGGCTTCTTTGTTGGGTGGCGGAGCACCGGGTAGGTATTCGCCCTTCTTGGAGGAGGCATAGGGTTCATTCGGCCTTTCCGTCTTCGACTCACTCTCGAGTGCTGAGACGTGCATGCCGTGTGATCATCATCATCATCATTTTTTTTGACGTCCACAGTCCCCTACCTCAAGGAAGCTCGAAATCCACCGGATCACCATCGATCTTCAAATCTCAGCAGAACACGATCTCCACGCCCCACGCCGTGAGAATGGCACCGCCTCGATCACCTCGCCGCTATCGTCGTCACCACGCCATCGCCTTAGTCCGCCATCCGTCGTCGGAGGAGGAAGGGCGCCGCAAAATTTGGACGGGGGAGAGAGCAACGGTCGGCCGCTCACGGGAGAGGAAAGAAAAGAAGAAGAAGAAAGAAGAGGGGAAAAAGAAAAAGAAAAGGGTTATATATAGAAAATCCAGAAAATACAAAAAATAGGGAAAATTATTTTCTCGATCCTCGGAACACGTTCAACGCACTGGTACCATTCCGGAGTAGGAGAACGTAACAGTTTACCCTGCACAGGGTTTCGAAGGCTCGTCAGGGAAAAACACGGGTAAACCACAAAATGCGTCCCGGGACCCCCGAAAGTGATCCGAAACTCACGGATCCAGATCCAAAAAATATCCGAAAAACCCAGGACATTACAATTAACATTTTAGTTAAAGTTGTTGTGCTATGTCGAGAACAAAATTAAAACATGGAACATGGAATGCAAGTAATTGGAGTCACAAGTAGACAAGATATCAAGAGTAAAATTCGAGTAGGGAACGAACATGTAGCAAGTAATATCATGGATTTGGCCATTTCACGCAAGCATGTATAAGTCAAGTATTTCATGTAATCCAAGTACTTTCAAGTATTCAAGTAAGTAAAGTATTTCACAAATTGTGGAATGTCATAAATGAATCTTGCACGCATGTTTCGGTGCAATGCCACACCAGGTCAATAATAGCTCCCATGGGCACAATTACTTTCGGGCGCTCCCCCCAGGATCAGACCGGGCCCCATTAACGCCAGGCATTGTGGTTGTGGATCAAAGATGCCAAGTATATTTAGACATCCACATAGTATGTATGGCCAATGAATTTCAAGGTAAAGCTCATGAAATAAAGTACATATCTAGCAAAATTTCATTTCCAAGGGGATGTAGTGTGAAGTTTATAAGAGAAGCTCAAGGATGATTTAAGACATAATGTTTAACGACATTCAGCCGATAAGAAGACATCATGTGCAACGACATTAAGTCGGTAAAGGAATTGGTTTGACAGACACAGCACGATCGGTTCACACGAAAAACCTTTTTAAACGGGCTTACATTAAGTTTTTCACAGTCGGGTGCTTAGCTAGAAAACTGAAAAATCACACCCAGGTAAAATGTGAGATAGTGGGAGGCTCCCCTCGTATTCACGAGGACCTAATTAAATAACCACTTATCTACTTAAAGCGTTTGCCCGTGGACCTCTTTCCTTAGATACCGTTCTTCCTTGGAAATCTTGTTGATTACGCGACTTGAATAACTCTTGCGGAAATTCAATCCCGTTTTTCGCAGTCGGAGCTTAACTAGAAAACTGAAGAATCACGGCCAGGTAAGAAGTGGGACAGTGGGAGATTCCCCTCGTATTTACGAGGACCTAATTAAATAACCACTTATCCACTTAAAGCGTTTGCCCGTGGATGTCTTTCCTTAGACACCATTCTTCATTGAAAATCTAGCGAGCTACGTGCCTTGTCGAAAACACGGTAACACGATAACACAGAAATCGTTAAAACTCGTATCGATCACGATTATGCAACTAAGCCCATGTAATTTTAGCAGATAATATCTACTCCATTTAACATGTCAGAAAGATAATATAGTCATGGAGATCAAAGATATCATGAAGGTAACAAGAACTAGGATGGAAATATAAGTTCATGGAATAGAATTATTATCTTCCATATGCTTAACTTTATCGTGTGTGAATTTAAATGATATGCAACTTAACATGACATATCTAACATGCTAGACGATATATTGATTCAATTAGAATATGAAAATATCACGATCGGGGCGGAGATCGCGCATACGGTCTTAGAAAGACACCGTGATCCGATCGAGACGGATCTTCCGGCAGTTAAAAATCTCGGTTAAAATATTATGTCCAGTTGTATGGACATTCCCAATGCCTGTGTTATTGTCAAAACATCAGGAAACAGCACACGGTGAATTTTTTCCGCTTTTTTTTTTGAAGCTCGGAAGAAATCGGTCTCTTTCCTGAGAACGGGGTTGGTCGGGCGACCGCATTCAGGTAGCGGTCTCTGTGATGACTACGTTCAAAAATCGACCCCTTTTCGTAAACACGATGATACCCTTCAATAAAACACTTAATTCTAGCATGCTTAATACTCAATAAAAATCAGGGAAAATGGTATAGAATCAAATTAGACATGTATCTACATTTAATTCATGCATCAATTTGAGTTTAGCCTAAGAGAATACCTACCTAGTGGAAGATCGAAGAGGAAGAAGAACAAGAATGAAGAATACTTCAAACACTCCTCCAAACTTCAAGATTTTCTCCTCTCTACAACTAACACTTCCCCAATGGATTTATGTTTTGAGTGGGGAAGATCTCAGCCTTATTTATAGGCCAAGTCCCATAATTATTTTATTGTTAATTTAATTTAATTTTTCACCAAATTTTCTATTTCACCCACCCATGTTACTATTACACCAACTTATGTTGGCAATAAATTCCAACATGTGGATGTTGAAATAAATTTCCCTTTATGACATAATTAATTACCTCATTTATTCAATGATGTCTTATTGTTAATTTAATTCTAAGTCAATTTTCACCTAATTTTCCTATTTCACCAACCCATGTTACTATTACACCAACTTATGTTGACATTAATTTTCAACATGTAAATGTTGAAATAAATCCCCCTTTATGACATAATCAATGACTTCATTTATTCAATTAGGTAAGAAATTATATCATCTACTAATTATGATTTAATTAGAGCTAATAATTCTCTCTCTTAAATCGGGTGCTACAGTACTGCTATAGTACCGACGTCTTCGCCTTCTCAGAATCGTGTCACGAATCTCGTCATTCGTGTTAACACGTGGGATATGATTCACGTTTATATATTCTATACTTTAAAGACATAAAGAAAATATTTATCATTTATTTTATTTTCATCTTTCATTATTTTTTTTCGCATATAAATGCATATATAAAATTTCAAGTTGCTACAATGAGCTTCAACCGGGCCACGTCCCAGGGCCGCCGGTCGGCTAGGGAGGGCCGCTTACGGGCCTAGCTACCGTGGACCGTAGTGGACCTAGTGTTATTGGGTCGTGCTAGGTCTGGCATATTTTCCCCTCCTCACTAGCCCCCCACTCCTTGGCATCAAGCATGCTCGGTGCTTAGGAGGAGTTGTACGACACTATAAGAAAATCGGCCATTACCTACATTTTTAAAACGTAGCTATAGGTCTAAAATACGTAGGTAAATCCTTTACCTGCGTTTGCTTGCCAGGCTTTCAAAACGTGGCGCTTGCCTGTGTGACTATAGATTATATATACCTGCGTTTCTATGAAACGTAGTTATAGATCGACATATATCTACGCTTTTGTAGCGTAGGAATAGTCCAACAGAAACATAGGTAAAAGTCACCTACAGACACGTATATAAAAGGATATACCTACCTTTCTGATATCGTAAGTATTACCTTTTGCCACATAGTAAAAGTAACGTATGAATAAGGATTAACATCACTTTTTAAAAAACGTAGGAAAATGATTTAATGTCAGTTAATAAAAAACACAGGAATATGTTATCTTTTTTTATAAAAAAAATCATATTAATATATGTTCTCTCATCACCTATAATTGTGTATCCATTCATATCTTCACATTTATAGATTGTATCACTCACAATTATGTTGATATACCTATAATAGTGCACCATTCATATCTTAAAATGCACAATATGATACAAAAGTTACATTCCTAAAAAATAAAACATCTACAATGAGAAAACAACATAGACACCAACTATAATGTGAAAAAATGTGAGCTTTTTTATTTTCTTCTCAATTACCAATCAGAGTATGCATTTCAAAATATAACCCTCTCTGATTTATATGGTACAAAGTGAACTTCTACCTGTCATTATTAAATTTAAAATAATTACATGAAGTACAAACTATACAGTGACAAACCGGAATCCTACGTAGAAAGACCAATCTTGGTATAAAAACATAGAATCTATATGGTTGTAATGTTCATTTGCATTTCACCTTACATAAGCTACCGAGTCCTCTAGTATGTGAGATGACAGGGATACAGTAACATGTTCCGGACTAATAGAAGGAACCAACTTCGAGAAGGCAATATAAGAAGTATTGTACCTGAGGAATGACAAAAAATGACTCCTTAGGCTGGTGCACAAGAGCCACAAGTCTATCCACATATGGAGCAACTATCCTCGATGCTAGATGCTTTAGAATGACCCTTAATGGAGCTCCCAACACGACCTCCTTCACAGATGCTATCTTTAACAAAAGAGTATGTCTTTGATCTGCATAACCACAAAAGTAGAACATATGAAATAAATAGTAGATGGATGACATTGTGTCACAAATCTGAACGGTTAAAATATGTTTGTGCAACACTGCAATGTCAAGTCAAATGAGCTAGTACCAAGCATGTAGCATATATAGAAAGTAAGAAGAAAAGGAAAATGCAACATGCTGGCAGTAGGTCTGAAGCATGGAAGTAATTTGAAAACAAGGCTTTTGTTAAAGTGTATACGCCTAACAATATTATGTAGAAGCATACAAAAATACACACTCTAAAGAAAACATACAAAATGTGAATATCACGTATTGATTAATGGAGTTATTTTTTTGGAAAAGGGCCATATGTATTGCTTTAAGCCACTGTGCTACAGCAGTAGCTCATCCATTACGTACAGTAATGCAATTACCAAAGTTACTATTCTTACACTAACTACAAATGGAAATAACTCCATTATTTTTAATACACGATGGATTCTAGTTCTGCTCCTTTCTTTTTTTATGATACCGCTGAAACAAATATTGAGACAATAGAGTCTAGGTTAGGCTTGCAAAATACTATACAAATGTGTAAATAAATGTTTGTTGCAGTGTATAACAATTCAAGAATGTACTTGAAATGGTACCCCTATGCACTACCCCTCATCGCGAGGTCCGATGAGGGGTGAGCTTGGCAGAGTCTTGGCGAAGCTTCTCATTCTCTGGCACGGGGAACCTCACCGCACACGGCTTTTCTTGGTACACAAGGCGGTTTTTCTACGTGTTGAGTGACATCACCGTCATCATGGCGGTCGCATTTCATGTATGGAGAAACAGGGCGTAGCAGGCATCGTAGCAGCTCTTGGCTTTCCCGTCAAGTGCATTGGCGGTGGCGGTTGAACATTTCGACCGTTCACCTGTCAGGATGAGGTGGACACACCGCTCCCCAAAGACTTTATAGGAAGATCAAGAGATACATGAAGAGGCACCTCTGCACTCTTTTACTCCGGCGCTGGTGCTTGCTGCCCTCCTGCTGCTTGCTAAGTGCTTTGGTGAGGCTTCTTTTTTCCTCTCTCTTCTCTCCTTAAACTCATGGCATTGCACACTTGTCCTATCGGCACCGAGTCCTCTAGTGAGGGAGAGAGCAACCGTGGTGGCGTCTCGAGCACCTCGGGTCCCCGTCATGGTCCCTGTCCTCCATATTTCTATGTCTCATACCGGGTGGTTTACAGTCTCAGGGATGCCTTCCACATCCCGGCAGACATCGACATCATCTTCCCCACCAAGGATGATTTCTTTGGGGGGTTCCTTCTTGGGGGGCTTAGCATCTCCATAGAGGCCTTTAAGGCCGGCTTCCGCATTCCCATCCACACTTTCCTCAAGCCAGTCCTCCATTTCTATAGACTGGAACCACGGCAACTGTTGCCCAACTCCTGGCACATCCTTTCCGCCTTTGCATATGTTTGACACCAGGTAGGCGTCACCCCTACCCTCTAGCTCTTTGCTAGTTCTCAACACTCAGCGTTGTCCTGGTTCTGATGTCCTCGCCTATTACTCCTGTGCTCTGACCAAGAGGACCTTTATATACTTCTCCCCCGCAATCTCCAATATCAAGCACTAGTTAGAGCGCTTTGTCTTTCTAACCAAGGTCGGTGGTGTCGGACGAGCGAGCAATTTAGGTTTTACCACCATCCGCCAGATTTGCACGGCTGGCAAGCCGTCGGCCCCGACCAAGGAGGAGGTAACCATAATTGAGGCGATACTCCGCCACCCCCTCCATGACGCTGACCTAAAGTTGACCCCTACGCTCCTCAGGTAATTGGGGTTGAGCCCCCCACTGCCACATGGTAGAACCTTCGCTGTCAGTGTTGCTTTCTTCAGACGAGGCCTAACCCTTTTCTTCTTAGATTACCCCTGCAAAATGAATAGACAACCAACAACAAAATATTGGATTAGAAACCAAAGGTGTGTAGTATCAAGTTCTTAATAAACATAAACAATGAAGCATGTGCAAGAAAACACCTTGTTGGTGTTGGCCTTTAAACCCCTATGCAAAGGGTAAGAAAAGAATATGATGTGATGAGGGAGGTGTGCAAATGTTGCACAAAAGGAAGATCTCAATGTTGAGATAATAAATAGAAGAGGGGATAAATATGATGCATGAACTAATTAATACATGAAAGTAAGAAAGAAATAAAAAAGGGGGAGATAAGCTTATTGATTTATTTCTCCAAGGAAGGGGCTTCAAATCTTCAATATGCTCCAAGGAGGGAGGAGCTTCAATGATGTAGTTTTGAGTGCTTGAGAGACTCCTCCTTGAGCCTTGTAGACACGCCAAAATTGACATCACTTTGAGTACATCTCTTATCACATTGTAATCCCCGAATTGACCCTGAAATTGACTTATTTGAGTGATATTTTTTTTTTGAATATCTAACTTTCTCACATTTTCTCTATTTTTTTAGAATTTTATCTAAATTTTCGACGTAGTTTTGAATTAGAGTCAGACTCAGTGGACGCCAATTCCTTGAATCAACGTCAGCTCTGAGGTCGCCAATTCCTTGAAAGAATTAACGTCCATTATTGTATCGCAAATTGATTAATCCGCGTCCAGTCATGTGGACACGAATTCATTTAATATCTAAATTGTCAAATATTCATAGTAAATCATGAAATAACGCCTTTGTGGATGGTCGTCAATTCTTTAATACGCGTCTGAGAAGGTGGACGCGTATTCTCTTATTTATCTTTTGGCCAAAATTCATGTTCATTTTTCAATTAACACCTCTCCAAAAAGGCACTAATTTCCTAATTCGCAACCGCCACCATAGACGCAAATTCTTCTCTTCCCCATTTTGTGCCAAACTTCGTTTTCATGAATAATTAACGCCTCTACGGAAAGAGGTCAATTCCTTAATTGGCGTCCAAAGCACGGATGTAAATTAGTATTATTCAATAAATTCAACTCAAATTCCTATTAATCTTGAATTAACGCCCCTCCACAAAGTCGTCAATTCTTAAATTGGCGTCTACCTCCTTGACATTAATTCTGTTTCTATATTTTAGCTTTTTAAAATATTACCAAAATCTGAATTAATTCTAAATTCGCGTCTGTCCGGTTGGATGCGAATTCCCTTTCCAATTTTTGGTAATTTTTGACTTTCCAAATAATCAAGAAATGGCGTCTTTACCTTTATGGTGAATTGAAAGATGCGTCCAGGTAACTCAACACGGATTTCATTTCTATATTTTGGGCTTTTAATTCCTACCAAAATTCTTATAAATTTACAATTCGCGTCCATCCCTCGGGACGTGAATTTCCTTCCAACTTTGGTAATTTCTAAACTTTCTAAAAATAGCTCAGAATTGGCGCCTTCTTAGCTGATGCTAATTAATTGGCGGCCACTGTCTCTGACGCAAATTCTCACAGCATTCCGTATCCGAACAGCAACCCTTTCTTCCTCATTTTGAGCTCCTTTTCCACTTGAGAAGGGGTCCCTAAGGTTTTATAAGGTTGAGAGGACACATGTCAACTGAATTTCTCTCTCCAATTCCCACTAAAACTTAAAATTATAATTTTAAGGGAATTAAACCCACGAATTTCCACTCTATAAATAGGATCCCCCTCTCCCTTGTGTTTAAGGCTGAACTTTGAAGATCCTGAGGAATTACTGCTGGATTGAGGGGTCAAGGAGGAGTCTCCCAAGCTTAAAGCTACATCCTCTTGGAGCTCCCATTCCTTTGAAGACTATTGAAGACATTGAAGCCTCCGCCCAATTGGAGAAACAATTCAACAAACCTATCACCCTTCCCTTTATCTCTTTTACTTCTGTCATACATTTTATTTAGTTCATGCATCATATTTTTCTCTCTCTTTTATTTATTTTTATCTCAATATTGAGATCCTCCCTTTGTACAATACTTGCACATCTCCCTTTTCATCATATCATTATTTTCCCTACCCTTTGCATAGGGGTTTATAGGCCAACACCAATAAGATGTGTCACTTTCCATGCTTTATTATTTATTCATATTGAGAATTTGATGCTACACACACTTTGGTTTCTAATCCAATCTTTTTGTTGGTTGTTGTTCATTTTGCAAGGGAAATATAAGAAGAGCTCTCTTCATCGGTCGGTCGATTGGAAGAGAAGGTTGCACTCACATCTCCCCCGGACTCTTTAAAGGTACTTATTCGTGATCCCTCCTTTTATTTATTAGTATATTCCTTTGAGACCCGCAGTCTCTCACGATCACATCTCCATCTTAGCATCCACGCATGCTCCCCTTTCCCTTTTCCCCTTTGTTTATTCCCTTTCCACCACATACTTAAAATTTAGTTTTCTTATGGGTTTTTCCATAAATCTACAAGCCCTCAATCCAACAACAATTCCCCGTGATCTTAAGTTCAACCTTTTTACACAAGGAAGAGGGGGGTCCTATTTATAGAGTGGAAATTTGTAGGTTTAATTCCCTTACAAATATTAAATCAAGTTTTAATAGGATTTGGAGGGAGGAAATCATCTGCCATATGTCCTCGTAGCCTTAGAAAGTCACAGGGACTCTTTCTCAAGTGGAATGGGGCTTAAAATGATGAAAGAATGGAGTTCTGCTGGATTCAGAATTCTGCAGGAATTTACGTCAGACGTAGTGGCCGCTAATTGAATTTGCGTCAAGAAGAAGGTCACCAAATATAAATTATTTTATGGAAAGTTTAGAAATTTCAAAAATTAGAAAAGAATTTACGTCTAAAGTCTTGACGCGAATTAACGATAAATATGAATTTTGGATGGAGTTAAAATCTCAAAATATAGAAATGGAATTAACGTCCAATGGCCGGTCGCTAATTAAAGAATTAGGGCCCTTGTGAAGAGGCGTTAATTTAAGAAATGTGAAATTTTGGACGAATTTATTAAATAAAAGAATTAACGTCCAAATGGCGGGCATCAATTAAAGAAGTATCGCCTTCGTGAAGAGGCGCAAATTCCCTGAAATTTGAGCTGAATTTAATCAAGAAGAGAATTTGTGTCTAAGCTTTGGATGGCAATTTAAAAAGTAGCGCCTTTCTAGAAAGGCATGAATTTCCTAAAATATGAGAATTACTCAACGAAAGAAATTAGCGTCCATGTTCTAGTCGCATATTCAAAGAAGTGGCGACTTTCTGGAAAGCCGTTAATTCATGAACGCGCTTGAGGGTTGTTTGACTAGAAAGAATTGGCGCCTTTGTGCACATGCGTTAATTCTTTTGAAGGTGCTTGGCTTTGATGTTGGCTGGGAATTGACGCCTCCGTGGACGGGCACTAATTCTTTTGAAAAGAATTAGCGTCCAGGGGTCTGATTCTAATTCAAAAGGCCCCCCAAAATAGGAGAAAATTCAAAAAAAAAACAAAGAAAATAGGAAAAAATAGGAAAAAGCTGGGAAAAGTTGAATAATCAAGAAAACTGAGAAAAATCGCTCAAATAAGCAATTTAAGGGTCAAATTGGGGTACTATGCATGATGTGATATGAGATATACTCAAGATGATATCAATTTTGGTGTGTCTACAGCTGTCCCGCCTTGGCGTATGCTTTGCAAGGGAGTGACATGGAATGGAACGGAATGAAATGAAGTGTAATGGAGTGGAATGGAATGGAATGGAGTGAAAGTGAACTGAAAAGTAGATGCCAATGTGTGATGAGACATGCGATCAACATCACCTGATAAGAATTGGTTCCAAAGTTCAAGATGAAGCACTCATGGAGAAGATTCAATGAAATCAACAGTTATTCGGATATAGGAAGGAATAAGTGTGCACGCGGGCACGAAGGAGAGGGGAAAAAAGGTGATCAACTTCCAGAGCGGTAGAAGTACCCCAGGTCACAAACCTGTAGGTTTCACCATTGGAGAGCGGTTACCGGCCAATGTGAACGTGCTACAGCCAAGGTGGATCTAAGGGAGGAATTGAATGAGAGGATAGAAATCCAAACAAAATGAGTTTTCAAGAAAACGGCAACAAGGCGAACTTAGGACTCAATTCGGCACGAAATATCTCATATCCTGAAAAATTGATATCAATTGACTCTCAAAATTGAATTATTATAATGATTTTTCATGGTTAATTCAAAGTCCTACATGAATGCATGCTGGGTGTAAAGAAAAAATTAAATAATTAAAATTAAAAATAATCAAAGATAATATTGTTACATTACCCAGATGAGTCAATATACCAATTTGTGAGCTGATACTAAGCCGAAACCCGTTTATCCGCGCACCAATTCACAAAAGGGAACCATCGTCCTCAGTCTTAGACGGCTCAACGGCCTATCCGTGCGACTAAGATTCTTCTAAAATTATCATCATTTTTGATGAAGGGGAACTCAAATTCCAGATTTACCAAAGTCACAAAGTCCTTGATATAATCTAATAGCGTAGATATCATATAGTAAAATGCATACATGGAAGATGGGTGAAGGCAATAAGCATATTGGGACTAAGAACTGAGGAATGCAGTGCGATCACCGTGGGACTAGGATGATGCTCGGACGGTGGGACTGAAGAGCTTCTTCATGCGCTCAAAGTTGTGTTAGCCAAGCAATGAAAGATAATAAGCAATGAATTAAGAACCAAAAAATTGGGAGAATGCGGTCCACTAGGAGACCGCGACCATGGGCCTGAAAGGGCTTAAACTAGTCGACTGATTTTCAAGAATCGGTCGATCGAACTGAGCTGTAGAACAAGAAATGAGCCTGAAAATGCGGCAATCAAGGAAAATAGCCTCCAAGGCTTAATGGGCTCGAAGAATGATCGAGAATGGGCTCAAAATACGCTCAAGGAAGACTCCAAAATAATGAAAAATGCGGGACACCATAAAAGATGAATAAGAGAAAGACCCAAGTTGCAGGCTAAAAACGGGTGTCAACAACAGCGTCGTAATCGCTACGCCATCTCTGGATTGGAGTGCAACGGGCTGGTGGGATGTCAGAAAGGTTGACTGGGCAGGCGACGAGAGTAGACGACAGAGAGAAGTGAGGGTTCGCATACTCGACATGACTCTGCCATCGTAGGTGCACCTCCATTATGGGGATGTGCCACTAGGGTGTGATCTTGCTCTGCCTGCCAGTTGAGAAGGCCTTAGTACGCCTCCGTTAGCACCTGCATCTGACAGCGCATCTCTGCCAACTCGTTCGTGGTGATATCTTGTGGAGCAGTGCCGCGAGACAGGTGGAAGTAGGAAGAAGCTTTTTGAGAAGTCCGCTTGGAACCCGGGGATCTCTGGCGGTTGCTAGTGTTGTGGTAGTTCCCTCAGGGTGCTATGGCTTTCTGTTCGTGTTCCCACAGACGACGCCAAAAAATGTAGAGGTAAAAACGTGTCCCCTTCGCCTCGTACTATACCTTTGAGATTTGTTCGACAGGGAAGAACAGCTGACCTTCTCGAGAAAATCTGCAACCACTAGATCGAGCGTTAGAAGGAGCCATGGGAGTGATCCTAGGGACAACTCTCCGATATTTAAGTCAGTAGTGAGAGAGAGAACAGTGAGGAGACTAGAGTAAGGGGAAGAAAAGAGTCCAGAGTAGAGGCGTTGTTGCTCGATAATGGGGAGAGTCCTCGGAGAGATGGAGAGTGCTCGTAGATCGTGAACTCTCGATCTTCCCTCCCTATATGGTCCGACTTCTATGCCGTTGGAGTCTCTTCCTTTGTGTCTTCCTTTATCTGAGCGTTTGTCTGTGTGTATGTCTGTCCCCCCTCCTTTCGTAGGTTCGTCTGGGGGCTTATTTATACTAGTCACAGTGGCGTTACCTCTTCCATGACTTGATAATGGTGTGATTAGTGGAGTGGCGTCCTGCTTGATCGTGGGGATCTTCCGCTTCCCACTTGCCCGCTCTCTGGAGATGTGGTGGGTATCTCGATAGTGTGGGCGCGACCAGATGCTCGTTGGGGTAACTCCTGTGATGGTGGAGCCAATGTTTATCCGTTGGTGAATGTTACGGCGTCAACTGGGCCACGTCCAAGGGTCCCCGATCGTCTGGGGAGGGTCGCTTACGGGCCTAGCTACTGTGAACTATACGAACCTGACGTTATTGGTCCGCGGTGAACGCGATGCATTTTTTCCTCCTCACTATCGATTCTCTCAAACAATTTGTTAGTGCACCCATTTCTATTCATTTTGTCACGTTCTTTGGTATCCCTGCGGTGCTTTTGAACGACCTCTTCGTATCTCATCCACCTACTTTTCTAGAACTTCTTGCCTATATTGACGTTGAATGGGTTGATAATCCAAATGATAATATCAATGTGATGCAACAAGCAGCCTATTTATTATCTCTCGACTTAACCCTGAAGTTGAATATCACGACGTGACTGACACTACCAGTGAGCTCTTACGGTAATAACAACTTCTGCATGATTTTGATCCTGTCATCTCTCTTCTTATCAGCCTATATTGTGATCACTAGAGAGACATTAAACTGGTCAAAAATCTCGTCTTTCATGAGTGCACCACACATATTAAAGATGATTGCCATTTTATGTGTGATCAGTATCCTGCCGACTTCATAACCATGCCATTTATCCCTTCACAACATCGGCCACGTGAGTGCAGGCCTCCTATTCATTTTCTCCTAATTTTATCGACTCAGATTTATAAAAATTTAAATAAAAATAATTATAAAACAACTCTCTTGTTTCAACAACTTCATAGTTGTCATCCTTATTCCTTATTTACATATTGTTGTAAATAATCCTATTGAATAAATATTACTGCAAACTTGTCCCCCGAGGCTAGTTAATGTTTAGGATGTTAGTTTGGATCTATAAAATTAAAAGTTTGGACGACAATATCTCTATAGAAAAATGTTATTTATACTAGCATAATGTATCGAAGAGAGAGATAAAGAGATAAAGTGATAGATATGTAAAAAAAGAGAAATAATTTAAGAGTGATCAGTGATATTGTCGATCCGGTGCGGGTTCTTTTGACCCGCACGATCTAACCCGACCCAGGCTGTGGGCGGGATGCTCGGGTGATCACATTAATATACTATAATATAATATTATATATATAAAATATCTTTTTCTATTTTATTATATTATTATATATATATATTGTATATATATATATAATTTTTTTTAATCCACACTTAGAGCGAGATGTATCGAGACGGACCGAGTCGAGATCGACCCGACCCGTCTCAGCCCGTGATCGGGACGGACGGGTCGATCTAGATGACAAACCCTGATATTTTAATCTTTTTTAAAACTTACCTAAATATTAATTAATGATAAATATGAGATTTTAACGGAATGTTAACTGTGAGTGACGGTAAGAGTATCTTTATAAATATTACAAAGTAAGAAGGTTATTTATAACTATAGTTATAAATGGTGATATTTATATAATTGTTAGAATAAGGGAGTTATTTTAAAATTATTCCTTGAATAAAATTTGCCTAATATAAAATTAATGGATCCATAGAAGTCCGGGTCCAAGACCTAATTTAACAGCCAGTCGGATCTCGGATAGGGTGTCAACCTTTCCGACATCTATTTTTTGTGTATCTGGACTTCACGGTTCGTTGGATCCGCTGGGATCCGAAGTCCGAACCCATTTTAAAAAACCGGCTTGCCCATTCCAGACCGCGCTGGCGAGGAAACAAAAGGCTGCTCGCACGAACACCACCACTACTCCCCACCTGGGCGATCTCGAATAAGGCCGCCCCGGGCCTGCCGGAGATCTCTCATCTTCCTCTTCCTCCTCCCCTCCACCCCCCGAGCTCCGATCGTTACTGCGTGGATCTGTCCCTCTTCTCCACTCGAGTCCCGGTCGCCTTCCTCCTCCTCCTCCTGTTCTCCATAGGCGAAGCGGTGGGAGCGGGGGGGGGTGAAAATGGCGTTCATGGCGGTGCTGGAGTCGGATCTGCGCGCCCTCTCGGCGGAGGCGCGCCGGAGGTACCCCGCCGTGAAGGACGCCGCGGAGCACGCCATTCTGAAGGTGCGCGATGCCGTTTCTGGGCACTCTTCTTCCTCTCGTCGTGGACGTTATGCCCATTGCTTTGTTTGCTCGAACTGTTTTTTGTAGTTCGTTTGAAGGAAGTGAAGCAAACCTGTACCTGTATTGAACCGCTTAAATCTTTTTAATCCACTGTTTTAATTTCGTAGTCCTTAAGCCTGCCGTGTTCTAGTCTGTGAGAGAGATTCGGAGATTGTCGGTCTCAAACCCAGAATGCCATTTTAGTGACAGTCAACTCCTTTAAGTGTCCCCATGCGAGTGCCTGTCATGGGACCTCTGTCTTTCTTTGGAGAAAGGTGCAATTGAGCTATCATGGGATCAAGACAATATGTCTCGTACAAGCTAGGGGAGGGTCGATATCTCCCGGCTGTCCCTGCAAGACAGGCGCCGTCCGCGTCATCGGCCCCCTCACCCGCTTCAGAGTGGAGGGCAGCCGGTTGCCAGTCTTCCAGCGGTCGAGCTTTTGCAGTTGGAGGTGGTGCAATCTGTGGGCGGGGGATGCAGCGGTGGTGGAGAGGGGGAGGGAGCCCTTGAGGCTCTGCCCATCCTTTTCCCTCCAGTTCCATGAGCAGTCCGAGCAGGTGCCTCTGGGCCCTGAACGAGGGGTTGTGAATTGCCTTCCGGCATTGGAAGCCCCGACAGCTGGTGACATTGGGCGTGAGGAGTCTCCACTTCCAGAGGGGGTCCCCTTGGCAGAGGTGGAGGTGGGCGGTGGGCCATCGTCTCAGGAAGGGGTTAGCCAGCAGGCACTCTTAGCACTGCCTTCCCCACCTAGGGAGCTAGAGGATGTGCAGTTTAGTGTGGAGGCAGATCTTGTCGAGGACGCCAATTAGGGTGGGATGAGTATTAATGGGGAGGGCGAGGGGAGCCTCGACAAGGAGGAGGTCAAAGAAATTTTAGCTAAGGTGGAGAGTGTTATGGGAACTCATGCCAAAGAGATTGCAAGTTTGATTGGAGTGTCCATTGTAGGTGTTGATAAAGACGTGAGATCTATCCTCTGCCAAATAGAGCGATGATTGCAAGCGGACATAGCAAGGAAGGCTAAGGCAGGAAAAAATCAGTAGAAGAGGGGAAATGGAGAGGGATGGGGAAGGAAGAAATCAGTAGAGGGTTTGATCTTTTGGTCTGGGACGAGGGGGGCGGATTTGTTTTTTTTCGGGAATGAGAGTATTGAGCCTTTTTTTTGGATTGGTTATGTTAGCTTATTTTGGGTGGTCGGTGGTGTTTTGTGGGCTTCATGGCAGGGCGGAGTAGACGGCGCAGATATGTGGTTGGCCTTGAGTGTCTTCTGTTGTGCATGGTTGGGGGGCAACGTCTAGTGGCGAGGTGTTTTGATTATTTCTTTTGTTTTGCTTCTGGGGTAGAAAGTTGTCTGCCGTCTTTTGTACTTAAGATTTTTGTGGGAACACTCCCTCTATACTTGCATATTCTTATCTTACCTTTTATATAGCTGGTGGTACTATCCACTTTGAAAAAAAAAGACTATGTCTCGTCCGAATGTATCTGATGCTTCCTGAAGGTGGGTTTCGGTGGTCAATTTCAAGCTACAGTTTGATTATACGGTTTGTTGGAATTCCACCACGAATTGAATGGAAGAAGTTCATGGTCAACTATAAAAGGAAATTGATCGGCTGGATGATTGTCGGGAGCAGCCGAGCACGCTAATTTAGTTAATCTTTCGTGCAGCTTGTTGAAGAAAGGTACCTCTAATGGAAAAGAATTATATATTGGTAGTATTTATGCTTGGTCATTAGCTTTAATTTCTTCTTGGTGGCAGACACCTCACTGTTCTTGTCTGTGAGCTACAAAAACTTCTGATTCAGACACGGTCTTCTATTTGGTATGCGTTATGGATGTAATGGTTATTTGCTATGCTCAGATTAATCTGAATGGTGAGAAAGGAGTTTTTTGGATGTGGGAATATGGTTTGATATGTTTGAGTTGTGGCCCCTTTTAGGGTTTGAGTCTTACACCCTTGTGTCTAATAGACTAGTGTCTAGGTGGTCCATCCTTGTAGATATTTTTCTTCTATTTAATGAATTATGGGCTTGGTCACCTTCCAAAAAATGTGACTGGTTTAAAAAAGGAGATTTTGGATGGGGGAGCCTGGTTGGATGTTTTCAGTCAAGTTGCTTTTGAAAGTCTTGATGAATGTGTCATGACCCGATCTGACCCTTGTGAGGTATTTCTGTTTTGGACCAAGTCTGCATGGGTTTATCCTCAAAAGCATGGTTTGCCAAATCGATCCGGTACGTTGCATACCGCACAAACTGGATCGTGCCAGCGCGGGACTGGCACGCCGGTTCGTTGACACGCATGCGGTCCGCAGCCGCCGTCGCCCCCATCACTGCCGTGCACTGTCGCCGCCGTCTGCTGCCAACGGTTGTGGCATGGGAGTGTATCAGCCGTGCTGGACCGTACCTGGCCAGAACCAGCACAGCTGGTACGACCAGCACTGCAAACCCTGCTCAAAAGGGGCCTCACAAGTTATGGATTGGGTAATGCCTTGTGACTTGGTCCAAAGTAGAAAATATTTCACAAGGTTTGGAGTGGGTCGGTACAAAATGGGTTTGGTTGAGCTGGACTAAACACATAGCTTGCAAAATAAAATTTCCTGTGGAAGTTGGCATAGCATAAGATGGCAATACTGGACCAAGTTAAAACCTTCAAATGTGGAATGGGTTGAAATCATTTTTTTCTGTGGTATGCATCTGCGATCTATTAAACATTTGTTTCTACATTGTGGAATGATAGAGGTGGCCCGAGTGACCATTTTCCAAACTTTGCGATGGAAGTGGGGGCAACCAAAGTCAGTCATGCAGTTGATGGTAGATGGAAGGAAGACCATCTGGTCATAGAAGCTTATCAAAGTGGTTAATTAGTCATTTTTTTTGAAGATGGGTTATTTAGTCATTGTTGCAGCCTTCTGGGCTCTTTGAAAGAAGAGAAACATAAGGTGCTTGGAAAGAAATCTAAGACAACCTTTGGCATTGCAAATTTGCAATGCTTTCCATTAGTCCAGGGATTGGCCTATTTGTAGTGGTGTAGATGGTAACATCACAGAAGTGTCTTAGAAGCCTTTTTTTGAAGTGACAATTGCCATTTAAGTGAGAGAGATAAACCATACGGGTACTCAAAGGACAGTGTCCCACTGTCCCCCACACCCAAACCACATCCCCACCCTCCAAAAAAGAAGAAGAAATGGGACCCTGAAAAAGCAGCCATTGTCTACATGAAGCTCTCCCAAAGCCCATCATTTGCAAAAGTTGTTCCTGAAAAATGTGAAACAGTCACAGAGTGTTACCTCATTATGTACAAATAAGTTCAGTGCCTCGGGGTTGGGAGAATTGGATAAGCTGAGGTCATGGTATCAAAACCCACTACTGGGGTTCACGTGAGTTCTGATCTCATGGACTTCGCTGGGCCAAGAGGGGGTCCACCGTCCAAGAGATGTTTGGCCTGCCCATGGCTTGGGCTACCAGTGATTTGGGATTTGTCTTGGGTGGGTGGGTTTACTCTTGGTCTTAAAAAAAAGGAAAAAGTAGAAAGAAGTTCAAAAGATGACATAAATTACAATCCTCTCCTTCCAGTACAATCCCAGTCCTTGACCTGGTTACAAATAAAAGATGCAAGCTGCTTTTTTTGCCTACTCTTGCTATGTAAAATGCGGAGTTTGCTCACTTGTCCCCGATAGGCTGTATGGTCACGTGCTATGGCAAACTTGCTCATCTATCCTTAGGACAATGCATCAACTCCATCACGGTAGTGGAGGGGGTCCACCAAAGCCTCATCCTCGTGAAAAGGGTTCTTCAGACTGGGAGAAGGTGCACTGCACCATTCTAGGCTCTAATCCTCATCATACGAATGGATGGAAGTCCTTATTCTTTTCCAGCAAGGAACCCCCTTGGACACACGGGGGCTTGAGCATGAGCAACTCTCTGCATCAAGAATTTATCTTTCAAGGGAGGGAAGGTCTCCAAATCTGATGAAAAGAACGCAATCTCAGGTCCCATTTGTAATCATTCTATAGGTGGACTTCATAGAGAAAGAGCCATCCCTTCCCCAATTCCAATGCCATCTATCATCTATATGCTACTGAAGAGTCTGGCCTCAAAGCAAAGCCTGAAGATCACTCAACTGATGCATCCCTTCCTCACACAAGCTTTTTCTTCTTCTGAATATAGGAGTTCAACCTCCTCTGTTCCCGTTATCATGTTGAGACCTCTTCTAAGACTACATGAGGAGCATGAACAATGTGAAAGAGGCAAAGATAAAGCTTTGCAAGGGTTTATAATCACATGATCTATCCTTCAAAAATAAAATCTTCTTTTCATCGCCCACAAAGGGAGACAATCCTGCCCTAACCATTTCTGTACTTTTTCAATCACTTGACACATTAGACATATCACTGTGATTAGTGTCCTGAATTCTGAATATCTCGTGATAGTTCTAATAACAAGTTTTATCTATAAACCTGTTTCCTCAGTTCTCAATTTCCGAAGCCACTTGGACATAAAAAATAGGTTGAAATCCTTTTAATGCCAAGTCCGCCCCACCCCACCCCACCCCGCCACCCCCACCCCACCACCACCCCTGTCCCACTTGATATCATGCCAATCCTAACATCTACTACTTCTTCCGTGCCACAAAACCTGCTCTAGATCATGGTATGCAGTACTTAGGGATGCTGAAACGTATCGGTTTCGGAACAAAATCGGGAGCAGGTACTGTAGCGGGTCCGAAACTTTTGATTTTATTGGTTTCGGGCGAAACCGATACCGGTTTCGCTCGAAACTTTCATGTTCGGCCCGAAATCGGACGGTTTCGGCCGAAACCCACGTGATAGGGGAGTTCATTTACTGTTCTCCCTCAGATCTGAGGCTGCTGCTGCTGCTGCTGCCCGAGCCTGCTGCTGCTGTGCTGTTGTTGTGCTTGCTGCTGCTGTTGCTGTGGCTGTGCTACTGTTGTGCTGCTGGCCTGGGCCGCCTGGCTATTGCTGTGCTGCCCCACAGAGAGGGAGACTGCACTGGCTGCTGTGAGGGGTTGGCGGGCTGCTGCTGCTTGCTGCTGTGCTGCTGGCTGCGGAGGCTGCAGGGTGCTGCTGCTGTAGCTTCGTTTTGTTGAGGTAAATTTGGGGTTTGTTTTGTTTTGTGTTTTTTTGGTTGGGTTGTTGAAAGTTTTTTTTGTTGTAGGTTAGTTTTTTTGTTGTAGGTTAATTTTAATCCATGATTAACTTATTAAGACTTCAAATTAAACCTTAATTACACCCTTAAATTTGGGGCTTTCCGCTAATTAGGTTTAGTAAGGGTCAATTGAAGCTCAATTAAGCTTCATTGAATAATTTGAAGCGGGAGCATGTTGGTAATTAATTTTTATGAATGGTGATTAGGCTAACAATGATAATTAAGTCCTAATTAAACTCTTAAATTTGGGGCTTTCCGCTAATTAGGTTTAGTAAGGGTCAATTGAAGCTCAATTAAGTTTCATTGAATAATTTGAAGCGGGAGCATGTTGATAATTAATTTTTATGAATGGTGATTAGGCTAAAAATGATAATTAAGTCCTAATTACACCCTTAAATTTGGGGCTTTCTGCTAATTAGGTTTAGTAAGGGTCAATTGAAGCTCAATTAAGCTTCATTGAATAATTTGAAGCGGGAGCATATTGGTAATTAATTTTTATGAATGGTGATTAGGCTAAAAAAGATAATTAAGTCCTAATTACACCATTAAATTTGGGGCTTTCCGCTAATTAGGTTTAGTAAGGGTCAATTGAAGCTCAATTAAGTTTCATTGAATAATTTGAAGCTCTATCATGTTGAATTGCATTTTTTTCATTGTACTTACAAGAGATTGTCTTTAACTGTCTTAATGCAGCATCATGCCTAGACGTGAACAAAGTCGGGAGCAGCAAGGGCAGGAGGATCCGGGGTGGGGCCACCTCTCCTTAGTTGATGCTAAGAGAAGAAGTGAAATGCAATTATTGTGGTAAGGAGCTATATGGCGGAATTACTAGAGGAAAATAACATTTAGCATGGGTAAGAGGAGAGGTGAAACAATGTGACAGATGTCCCCGAGAGGTCCGAGAACAAATGTGCCAGTGCCTTCTGGGCAAAAAGGAGAGGATGCAACAAAGGGTTGAAGATGAGGCTGAAATTGCTGAGGAGATTTCAGGCAGAAGGGTTAGGAGGGATGATGATGAGGAAGGCACTGAGGATTCAGATCCAGAGCTGACTGAAGCAAAGGAGCGTGAACAAGCCGCTCGAAGGAAAGGAAAAGCACCCATGGGTTCAGGGACCTACTCCAGTACAGCTGCACGACGTCCTGACACTGGAGTTGCCCCGCAGACAACAGGCCCCGTGGACATCTATCTGCACAGAAGGCCCCATGCTACACAACCTAAAATCAAGCAAGTATTGAGAGGGGTAAAAAATCAGCAGAAGTTGCAGGGCATGTATTTAAAAGTATCTTCAAATGGTTTTTTCATGCAGGTGTCCCTGCACATGCAGCTGAAAGTGAATATTTCCAATCTATGCTAGATGTCATAGAAAATGCTGGTCCTGGCTTGAAGGCCCCATCACGTCGAGACATATACGGGTGTGGTCTTGAGGGAGAGATTGAGGAGCTCCATGATTGGGTTGAAAGTTTCAAGCATATATGGATGGAGAGAGGATATACCATCATGTGTGATGGCTGGACTGGTACCACGAAGAAGTCTATGATTAATTTTTTGGTCTATTGCATCGAAGGTACAGTATTTGTTAAATCTGTAGATGCATCAAATTATGAAAAAAGTGCCAATTATTTGTTTCATTTGATGGATAAGATGGTAGACCAAATTGGAGAGGACAATGTTGTCCGAGTAGTGACTGATAATGAAGCTAGTTATAAGGTTGCGGGGAAGAAATTGATGCAGAAGCGCAGCCACTTATATTGGTTCTCATGTATTGCACATTGTCTAGATTTGATACTTGAAGACATTAGGAAGGAAAATCATGTGAAGAAGACAATTGAAAGGATACAAAAAATCACTCAGTACATTTATGGCCATCCCAGGATCTTGAACATGTTCAGAGAGCATGCAAGTGGGGGGCGAGATATCATCCGTGCAGGGCCAACCAGATTTGCTTCGAATTTCATTTCTTTGGAGTCTTTGCACATGTATAAGATTGAGCTCAATTCTTGTTACTTTATCCTTATAGTTATGATCCGTATTTGATTCAAATTATATTTCTTTGCACATGTATAAGAATGATCTGAAAGCTTTCATGTACCACAATGTTCTGCGGGAATACATCTTCAAGTCTAATGTTGATGCTCAGATGGAATATTTGGATGTCTGCCATATCGTGGAAGACAACAAATTCTGGGGCAGGGTCTCACGATATATGAAAGTAGTCACCCCCTCTTGTGAAGGTCCTAAGAATGGTGGATGGCAATGAGAAGAATGATATGAGATATCTGTATGAGACCATGAACCGTGCCAAAATAGAGTTGTAGGATTCCCTTCTCAAAGAATATGTAAAGTGGTGGAAAATTATTGACCATAGATGGGACAACACATTATATCACGACTTGTGAGTGATTAATTATATTGATACATTGTTCTTTAGGTTATTTTATATCTAACATTTAGTTAACCATATACAAATGCATGTTATTTCTTGAACCCTCGATTTATGTACAATGCCAATGCACATGTTGATGACGAGGTGCTTCAAGGCATTTTAAAAGTCATTGGTCGTTTATCGAGGACACCGGAAAAGAGACTTCAGGTGGAAGTAGAGGTTGGCCTTTATTGATTTTATGAATAAGAGGTATAGAATTTACTTAAGTAGTTATGTTAATCTATTACTTTATCTTTGTAGATGAACTACTATAGAATGAGGACTGGGACGTATTCTGACTCTCAATTGCAATACGCTGTGAGAAGAGTGAGCCCAGGTATACTTTATCTTTGTGCTTTCTTAACCTCAATATGTATTAGTAGATCATGGAGAATTGATTTTTATTTACAACATCATGGCGAGGGCTTTAAAAAAGTTATCTAAGTGCATCTCTTTTTTGCTTTGGAAATGTTTTGTTTGTTTTGAAGGTGGTCGGTACTACGAAATTGTGTTGAAGTAAAAGTTTTCTAGTGTTGGTGTGTGGGCAGGAAAAGAACCTCTGCTTTCTTACATGGTTATATTTTCTCTATTTATGTTGCCATAAAATTGGTGATGTAATTCGCAAGTTACTTTCAAAAAAAGAAGATTTGGCTTTATGCTTAATTTTTAATATATTTTCTAAGTGGAAAGGCCTTTGTTTGAGGTGATAAGCATATATTCTATATGTGCTTGTGAGACACGAAAAAATCTAATCGGTTTTTATCGTAGATAAAGATATAGATTTTGTTCTTTTTGAAAAGAAACATCCCCCCAGGTGTAGAGGGTGATTCCGTGGGTGCGCATCATATCAGACGATTTGGGTTCGAGTGCTGGACCTCTTTCCACTGACCGTAGTCAGTGTTGATTTACATCGGCCTAACGTCCGAACACCTTTGTTTGACTGTCAAAGAAATCCCAAAAGTCTTCTATGGGGGTTCTGATGTTGAGGGCAAACTCTCTTGAAGAGCTCATGATGTCCACTTACTCACCACCGACCAACAGAAACAATTGAGTTAGGGCTAGGTCTGAACAAAATCCTAAGATTTAGGAATAGAAGCGCAAATATGCGGAAGCCATCGGCATTTTTGAAGTAAAGGGGAATTTTTCTGGACTCCGAGGGTATTGCGGTAATTTTACCACCCCAGAGGTATTTTGGTAATTTTACTAGGCCAGGGGCACTTTTAAAATTTTTGAGTTGGAACGGAAGTAGGACCGGGTTCCTGACCTCCTAAGGCGCTGAGGCTCTTTCTGGAGGGTTACGGGGGCTGGTAGGTCATTTTTAGGTCGCAGGGGTATTTTGGTAATTTTGTCATACCCTACACAGACCTAGGGTTGAGGTGACATCTGAGTGTCGGACTGAGCTGACAATATTTCCGGACCGAAGGAATGACAAGGGGCTTCGTAGAAGACACGTAACTGTCAACTTGGACGAAAGAGAGATATATATGCAATTTTGTGAAAGTCGGGAGTTTTCTTATAATTTTCCCCCGAGGACATACATGAAACATGCTGAGTGCTTTTATAGTCCGAATGAGTACAAGGGTTGTCGGCGAGTTGTCGACTGTACAAAAAATCTGCACCAACGCGGGAAGTAGGGGCGTAGTCCCAATTACAAAAGTTGTAGGGTATAACTGCAAAGAACATGACTTTTCTGTTTCTCGGATCTCGGAGAGGACATTTACGCAATTCTCCCATTAGTGGGGCAGAATTGTATGACATAGTCGTCCCGAGACTTAGACACTTACAACGCGGCCCACTGAGGGCAAAATTATAAATATACCCTCATAGGGGCATATATACAAGACCTGGGGACTTACCCCTCGCGGGTCAAAACAACGAACAAACTCCAAGGCAATGCTCTGCAAGGTTGTAGTCTGTGTGTGGATCGTAGCTCTTTCTGTGTCTAGATTTCGATGTCCCTCCTTCTGGACCCTGGGGGTCTATTTATAGAAGTAGGAATTTCCCCGGGGTCGTTTGGACCCGTACGGGTTGAATGGGGTGAAAATGACCCCGGGGAAGTCCTTTCCCCCCCCTTTTTTTCTTCTTCCCCCCCCCCCCCCCCCCGCAGGAATGGGACACCTCGGGGTCGCGGGACCTACCCGGGGTCGGATGACCCCGGGTAGGCCCGGGCGTGACCTGCCCGGGGTGGGCCGGCCGGGAGGGACCTGCCCGGGGTCGTCTGACCCTGGGCAGGTCCGCCCGGCGTCGGCGACCCTGGGCAGGCCTGCTCGGGCCCGCGCGACCACGGGCGGGCCTCTCTTGGGACCGCGCGACCCCGGGCAAGTTCGCCCGGGCCCGCGCGACCCCGGGCGGGCCCTGCCCGCCTACGCGCGCCCCCACACCGGGTGGTCCGACCCCGTTCGGGTCTCCCCCCCCCGCACGGGTCTGCTCTAGGGATTTTTCTAATAAAAAGGGCCTCCCGCCGCCTTCTCTTGTCGTTTTCTGCGCAGCAGCCCCGTGTAGAGAAGGAAAAGTGCGTCCTTTTGTTCGTTGTTGTCTTCCTCGCGCCGTAGGTCACAAGAGGGAGATCCCTGCTTGTTGGGACAGCGTGGTACACGCGTGCTAGGCTCCGTTTGAGGTGCATAGACGCCTCTTTTGCACTCTTTTTTCTTGTAGGCACCTTCTCTCGTACATAATTGTCTGCTCGGAGAAGGGAAATTCCATCCCTTTGATTTTCTTCCCCGGGACCACGCGATCCTGACAATCGCGGTGGGTTTGACCCGGCTCCAGACCGCCTTGTTTGCTGCGAGGGGTCCATAGTTTGTAGAAGTGTACGGGCTCTGACGCTCCGAAATGTGGAAGCATCTTGCGGAACGGCGATACACCGAATGTTGAATCCCGCGTAGTAATATTCCACGGAACGGCGATACGTCGAGTACGACGATACGTCGCATATTGACCTCGATCAATACGAGGGTTTATATTTTGTAGGAATACGTGGGCTATGAAGCCCTACAATAGGGAAATGTCCCGTGGGATGGTGATACGCCAAACTTATCGCCAAACATAAAATCCCATATGGAATACTTCATAGGGCGGCAATATGCCGAGTAAATGACCTCACTGAAACGAGGATAATACTTCAAAAATTTCTGAAATAAATGCGGGTGCAACAAATGCCCCCCACGGGACATCCGTCAACGACGGAGGCAGGGGGCGGGTGGCCCGTGTCTTGTATTATTTTTTTTTCTCTTAACCCCTAAGTTCATAGACATAACGGGGTTTTTTGGGACCGCTAAGTAATTTTATTGCTGTCCACATATTGCTTTGCTATTTGCTCGGGCTCTTTCGCTCATCATTTTTTCTCTGTCTTTGCCTTACAGCTTTGATAGACATGGCTCGCCCAAGTCGGAGCAGGGAGGCGCCTCGGAGGGCCAGAGTGGGAGGCTCTGATGACCACTATGTGCGGAGGACAGACCGGCCCATGCCACCCTTTCCTCCTCGCAACATTACCCCCGAGAGCTTTGACGCAGTAGATCGGGGAGTCACTTGGGTCGCTGAGGGCCCAACTAGGGAAACTGGAGCTGCTGAGAGCTCTGTTGATCCCTGCCGTATTGTGAGGAGGCAGGGGGTCTACGTATATGAGCGCTCAGGAGGGTATCCGCCGCACTTCCCACTGGATTGGGACCTTGTGGCTTTCACCCAGAGCTTTGTGCCTCCTGGCATGGAGGCTGATGACCCTCGTCTACCTGCAGAGAGGCGCCGTATGGAGAGGGCTATGTTGCTTGGTCGGGACAGCATGCGAGGCACTTGCACCTTCACGTACCCGAGTTCCCTGAGGGGTTTGTGCGACAGAGGTAGTACCCCGACCAGAGGAGTCTGGGCTTTTTCCGGGACTTCGACAACTTCACGGTCCGGGCGGGACCATCTTCCCCAGCCATCTGGCATTTGTCCGGGCATCATAGGGCCGCAGATGTTGCTATTGATGGAATGTTTCTAACTCCTTATGGCGCAGTCCATGCACATGATGATTATGACAATGAATGCTTTCTGGAGAGGATTCTCGCGCTGAAGGTTCCCAGCTGGTATGGGAGATGGGCTGTCATTCCCTCTCACTGTTATCGCCGAGGCGCGACAGAGTGGCTGTGGGGTGTTCTGACCGTCTACAGGGCAGCACTTGACAGAGTCGGGATTCGCCATGCCGTTACCGCAGCTCTGTATTCTTACCCTTGTCACTCAGGGTTGCTCCAGGCCTTATTAGAAGATTTAATCGGCGTTGGAACACATTCATGACCGCTGAGGAAGAGACTTCGCTTGACCTGTGGGCCTTCCACAGGATTTCTGGACTGCCTATTTATGGACAGCCTTACGAGAAGTTGTCTCTGGACGATTTACACCTCAGTGCCACGGATGGAGCTGGACAATATAACCTCCCCTACTGCTTCAGATATTTGATGAAGACTTGGAGGGACTTAGCCCTTGTAGGGAAAGAAAAGGCTGCTCGAACTCCGAGGGTGACTCTGAATGCATGGGTCACACACTTCTATAGTGGCCCATATTGTTTCTACGAGGACTTTCTTTCCTCGGGTACGACGTGGGAGCAGTGCAGAGAGATAGAGCTGCGTTTTGCTTCACATCCACGCCACTTGCCCGCCTCCACACCGGGGTGGAACCCAAGAGGGCTGCCGCCGCTGACATATCTAGCAGCTTATTTGGCCTACTGGCTGGCCAACTTTGTGATCCCTCATGGAGAGGAGGGGATTCTTCGGGCCGAGGTAATATACCCGGCTTGCTTGATGGCGTACGGACGCAGAGTAGCCATTGCCCCCGGAGCATTGGCAAATGTTTATCATTGCTTTGGGGCCCTGACAGCACATTCTTCCCCCAGGGACAAAGCTATCTTGATGCCCACTCATTATCTGAGTGCGTGGGCTGGTTTGTTATTGCCAGAGTTGTCACAAAGGACGCCAGTGGATAATCCGGCAGCTCCGCTTATTTTTGCTTTTGCTGGTCACCCGGACCAGGCTGCAGTTGCGCAGCTGGCCAGTGCTCGCCGTGCCTTATCCTTCCTTCACACCAGGAGGGGCGAGAGTCTGGAGTTTGATCACAGCTCATACTTGCACCGTCCATATTTGGAGCAGCAGAGTAATGGGGTCATATGCAGATTGTCTTCACATGCTTTACTCTCCCCCCATGCACTAGCAGAGTGGGTTGTTTGTATCAGACCCGGGGTTTTTGTCTACCGCCGATCCAACACAGCGGTCTTGGAACCATATTACCCGCATCGATTCGCCAAAATTTTTGGGTATGATCAGGCAATACCTCCGAATGTGGACTTTCCTTTAGCTCTTCGGCAGTATAAGCAAAAGGATGTACATCTAGTTGCAGCTTGGCAGTCCTTCCTCTTTCGAGATGTGAAAGAGGATTATCCTATCCCAGAGCAGGCGCGCGGGGGTCACTTCGACATTCATTATGCGCGTTGGTGGTTCAGGATCAGCAACGTCTTCAGGCAGCGAGCTGACACCATCCGGGCCGCGGAGGAGCAACGCTTAAGGAAGGAGGATCTGCCTCTTTTGTTTTTAGACCCTGAGTTTATGAGGTCTAATTTCTCTAGGGCTGCACGAGCTGTTCGCGAGATAGAGACTCGTTGGAGGGAGAAGGGACTCCCCACTTCCGTAGACGGAAGCCAGTACACTGGGGCTTTGAAGCCCCTGAGGGGTGCACCTGCCGCGGCTTCTACTTCTGGGTCCGCCCGCCGGGGGACGACCTCTGGACCTTCAACCCACTACTCTTGGTGGGAAGATTTGAAGGTCTCTTGTGGCTTTTGGACGAAAGCCCATCTGGCAGAGCCAGTCCCTGAGGGGGCTCTTGCAGGCAGCACCTTTGCGGAGTGGAGGGCCCACATTATTAATGCAGTGGGTTGTGCTGGCCCAGTAGAGTACATTTCAGATTTGGAGGTGCCTACCACCCCCAATGCCATTTTGGCCATTGTCAATAAAGTGGCTCAGATTCTGCGGTTAAAGCCTGAGCAAATCATTCTGAAACTTGAGAGGATCATGGGAGCGCCAGGTATAACTGAACTGCTTGATCCCGCCCTTCTTTGTTTCATGATTTTTTTGTTTTATTTGAGATGCTTATCATGTATGCTCTTTATAATCCGCAGATCACGCCAGTGGCCAGGAGACTCAGGCTCTCGGAAAGAGGCCCCGGGTTGAAAGCCAGGAAGAAGACCCACGGCCAGCCGCTCGCCTACGTTCAGAGGAGGCATCTCCCACTCCAGCGGACGCGTCCAGTAAGCAAAAGGGGAACTTTACTTCAAATTATTATGGTAACATGTATGACATCATGTTATAATTTGATCCCCTTCTTCGTTACATGTAACTCCTCCTGAGGCCCAAGTTGTTGCGAGCTTTTCTCCTCATCTCGAGAATGTCTTTGCAGAGTCGGGGTTGGAGGTTGACGAGTCCATTCCTGATATCAGATTGGACATTGGGGGACTAGACCCTGCTTCTGATGATTATGTGCCGGTGACGGACACTTCTCCCACACCTGATGCGGCGGGAGCCTCGGCTGACCGAGACTTAGGTATATCCCTTAGATTCTCCTTGCCTTTACTCTCCCCCCTTTTTTTACTTGAGAGAATATATGCTTTAGCTGATACAGCCTTGCTCATTACAGGGGATCTTGGAGTTCGACCTGGCCTTCCTGTTATTAAGGAGAGGGGTGAGCCATCTGCTAGCCAGGGGACTTCTTCGTCTTCAACTTCTTCTAGTGGGAGCAGCTCCAGCACCTCGTCCAGCACGACTTCGGACAGCTCCTCCAACGGAAGCTCTTCCTCTTTGCTGTCAAGCTCCTCCGAGGAGGGGGAAATAAGAGCGACCCCAGGTACATTCAGGCTTGATGCCTTTTTACATTTGAGCTTATGTGTCCTCCTGCTTATCCAGTTGTGCCTGTTACAGCTATTCAATCGGACCCTTCTCTTGATGAACTTTGTAAGCTCATTGAGACGAGGTCCTCTTCCGATTTGCTGGACTATGACAGAAATGTGAGGACCCTAGGTGCTGAGACGGGGGTCCTCAACGAGATGGGCTCTGACTCCGTCAGCGGGGTGCATGTTTCAGGTATGTACAAAGTATTTTGTACATTCCCTTCTTTTTTTGTAGACTGACCCCTGATAATGCCTATGTCTTGGATAGCAATTGATGCAGCAGGGGATATGTCTTCTTCCCAGGTTGAGGAGGTCGACGTGGTTGCGGGTTTACCCCAGAACCCCTCAGGGGAGCAGGCTACTGTTGACCAGGCGACAGCTTCTGACGAGCCCCCTGTTGCTATGGAGCCAGCGGCCGACCTTGACACTGCTGTAGCCGAGGAGGGCATTTTGGAGACACCTGCTGAACAGGGATCAGCTCCTATTGGTACTTCTTCTCCAGCCTTGGGGGAAGAGTCTTCTTCCCGGCCCAGCCCAGTGGGCGAGGCTACTCCCGATACTGCCATGATGAGTTGCATCTTGGAATCTTGCTCATGTTGCTTTTATTGTGGTGGTACACTCACAACCTCTTTTTTTAGGTTCAGCAGAGAGAGAGAGACAGAGGCGGCATACCTCCCTGTCCTTGGGATTGAGTGGCCTGACGCCCCTGCACTTGGGATGGCATTGAACGCCACCATGGCTGAGCAGCTTCTTCAGGGCCTCGACCAGTTGATCCGGACAGACCCCTTACCAGCTGTGGAGTCTTTGAGGAGCAGCCTGAAGACCTTCACGGGGAGTTACCATTCACTGGGCCTCCCTCGGGATATATGGGCCGCCAAGTTGACAGCTTTGTGGAGCGAGTTCGTCTGCCTTCACCTTGCGCAGGAGCAGAGACAGAGGACCCAGTTACAGATCCAGTAGGCGGAGGAGCGCCTTCGCGAGCTTCGGGCCTCCCAGGCCAAGCTCGAGGTCGAGGTTGAGACTGCTTGCGAGCTTAGTAGGAGAGCTTCCCTCCGAGTAGAGGAGCTACAGAGGGAGCTTGAGGAGGTTGAGCGGGCGCGTGGCAGTGCGCAGGCCGAGGTGGGGACTCTCCGTCATCGACTAGAGGGACTCCAGGAGGAGGCTGTTCAGATGGAAGCCCGTCTGGTCATCCTGAGGGGGAACGGATCAGGCGCCTGACGAGTCGTGACATCCTTTTGTACATGGACCCCCCCTTTTTTTTAGTCACCTCCGAGGGCTTGTCTCGGGCTCCATTCTTTGATGACATTGATGAATAAAGGACTGAACTTGAGATCTTTGCTTCCATCTTTTGTGCATGCATTTTTTTGTTTTTTGTTTTTTGGTTTTGATCACTTTACCGGTCCTACCGCCCTTTCGGGTTTTCGTCAGGACTGGCCCCCTTTAGCTTTTTCCAGTGCGCCTTTGCGGGGTTTTCACACTGAGGGGTACCCATTTTTTCTTAAGGCGCCCTTTCGGGTTTTCACTTTAGCCGGGTTAAAGCCTTTTTGCCCTTGATTGGTTCCCTAACAGAAACAACCAAGTCCGCTGGGGTATCAATATTTTTTAACCCCGTTTTTTTTCTCTTTTTTTTTTGAACCTATAATGTCAAACTTATAATGCCAAAAGACAAGAAGAAAGTGGCACTCCCCGTAGGGACGTGTGTGCCGCATAGGTGGGACAAATGGGTGGATTCGACTGCCCTAGTGGAACGCAATTAGCCAAATCCAAAAGTCGAAGGTTGAACGGGTCGGCAACTCGAAAGGGGTGTGCATGTGCCAAGCCCGGTTGGGACAGCAAAAGAGTAGGTTTAACAGTCGAAAGGGACATGCGGGTTAAACCTAGAGGCCGATAGGCGAGATGGGTTGGCAGCCCGAAAGGGGCATGCATGGGCCAGACCCGAAAGGATGAAAGGAGGGGATTTGACAGCCCGGGTGGGACGTATGAATCAAATCCGTGAGCCGATAGGCAAATAGGATTGGCAGCCCGACAAGGGCATGCAGATGCCAAGCCCGTGGGGATAAAGGAATAGACTTGGCGATCCCGGTGGGATATATGAGTCAAGTCTAGAGACCTAAAAGGCGAGATGGGTTGGTAGCCCGAGAGGGTATGCTGAGGCCAGACCCGGTGGGACATGTGCCAGAAGGCATGATGGGTTGGCAGCCCGAGAGGGCATGCTGACGCCAATCCCAGAAAAGTAAAATGAGCTGAAAGGCAAGGTAGGTTGGCAGCCCGGGAGGGCGTACTGAGGCCAATCACTACAAGGTGAAATGATCCGAAAGGCAGGATGGGTTGGTAGCCCGAGAGGGCATACTGAGGCCAATCCCAAAAGGAAAAATGAGCCGAAAGGTATGATGAGTTGGCAGCCCGAGAGAGCATACTGAGGCTAATCCTAGAAGGTAAAAAGTGCCGAAAGGCATGATGGGTTGGCAGCCCGAGAGAGTATACTGAGGCCAGACCCAGAAGGAAAAATGTGCCGAAAGGCATGATGGGTTGGCAGCCCGAGAGAGCATACTGAGGCCGAACCCAGAAGGAAAAATGTGCCGAAAGGCATGATGGGTTGGCAGCCCGAGAGAGCATATTGAGGCCGAACTCAGTGGGGCAAATGAAGGATAGATTGGATAGCCCGGAGAGATACGGGATCCGAACTCAGGAAGTTTAAGACATGAGGAATCCTGATGGGACAGAGTATGACAACATCAGAACGCCGGTGGGACTAGTGTCATAAGATGACATGTAAGACGTAGCCATGGCATCAATATGATGTTTTGGTCATGATGGGGTGGAGTTATTGACTTAGAGCCACCCATAGAATAAGCAGAGAGAGAATTTTTTTTTCACATTACCAACCTCACCGCCCTTTCGGGTTTTCGCCGAGGCTGACCCCCTTTAGCTTTTTTCGGTGCGCCCTTTCGGGTTTTCACACCTAGGGGTTGCCTATTTTTGCCCGAGGCGCCCTTTCGGGTTTTCACCTCGACCGGGTCTATGCCCTTTTTGCCCTCAGCCAACCGTTGAAGGCCGATTGAGTCCGCCGGGGTATCAGTATTTTTAACCCCATTTTTTTTTGAACCTTCACTGAGGAGAGGTACTGTTCTGTGAGGACTGCTGTAGAAACTCTTGCGGTGGTGCATGGTAGAGCTTCATATGCTTGCCGTTGAGAGGAGGGAAGGGATTATCCCCCTTGTGGTCAAGGACCGTATAGGCCCCTCCTTCGTAGACTTTCTGGATGACATAAGGTCCCCGCCAATTAGGCTGGAGTTTGCCGCTGGATCTTCCCGCGAGAACCTCCTTTTCTTTAATCATGACGAGGTCGCCTTTCTTGAATGTCCTTTGTTTGACCAGCTTATCATACGCACGTGTCATGCGGGCTTGGTATGCTTGTAAGTGCTTGTAGGCTTTGAGTCTTTCACCTTCAAGGTTGGACAACTCTTCAAGCCTCCTTTCTATCTCGGACTGGTCTTGGCCTGGCAATCCGGCGTGCACAGCAACGCGGTAAGACGCTAGCTCGATCTCCACAAGGACCACCGCTTCGGCTCCATAGACCAGGGAGAATGGGGAACATCCCGTAGGGGTTTTGTAAATAGTCCGATAGGCCCATAGGGCTTCGTGGACCTTCTCGCCCCAATCCCGTTTGCGGCCGCCTACTATCTTGGACAACAGCTTACAAAGGGTCTTATTGAAGGCCTCGGCCAACCCATTAGCTTGGGGGTTATAGACTGATGACGTCCTCCAGTCGATATGGAATTTGGCCCCCAAAGCATAAACAATCTTATTCTTGAATGGCGTCCCATTATCGAATATAATCCGGCTGGGGGTGCCGAATCTATATATAATGTAGTGCCTCACAAAGCGGGCAACTATCTCTCCTGTAACTTCTCGTAGAGGAATGACTTCAGCCCATCTGGAGAAATAATCAGTGACAGCCAGTACGAACTTGTGCCCTTGAGATGACGGCGGGAATGGTCCCACAATATCCATGCTCCACTCTGCAAATGGCCAAGTAGGCGCTGTTGGATGGAGCGAGTTAGGTGGTCGCCGAGGGACTCGGCCAAATGCTTGGCATTGGTGACATGTACGAGCATATTGGTTGCAATCTTCGTACATGATGGGCCAATAGAACCCTTTGAGCTTGATGCTATTCTTCATCTTGGCTCCTGCTTGGTGCGCGTCGCACAACCCGGAGTGGACCTCGCGTATCATGGTCTTTGCTTCCTTGGGTGAAAGGCACCGTAAGAGGACCGACCGGTCCTTTTCATGGACGAGCCTGAAGAGCAGGTCGTCAATCAGCTGGTAGGATGTCGCCCTGCGTAGCAGTTGCACCCTCTGAGCCCGATCAGGGGGAAGCCAGTCGTTCTTTATCTTTATGATCGGCTGACGCCAATCTTCTTCTTCCGGAGCATTCTCCTCTTGAATGTTGTTGACCTCAGAAACAGTGAGGCCGGATTCTTCGTCGAGCACACTTGGCATGAGCCTTCGGTGTCTGACAGTGATATTTAATTCTCCCTCAGGCTGGAGCTTTAAGGCCGCTGCCAACTTTGCAAGAGCATCAGCTTGGGAGTTGCTGCCTCTGGGGACATGGCTTATTTCAAATAGGTAGAATTTTTTTTTGAGCCTCATGACTGTTGCATGGTAGGGGATGAGCTCCTTTTTCGGGACGTCATAGACGCCCAGGACCTGTCGAATGACGAGCTGAGAATTTCCGTACACTTTGATGCACTTGATGTCCATCTCTAGTGTTAGTTGAAGCCCAATGATCAATGCTTCATATTTGGCCTCATTATTAGTCAAGGACTTCATGAGAGCACAAGAGTTATGGAGGATGCCGCCTTGTGGAGATACAAAGACTACCCCCGCGCCCGAGACATAGTCTATTAGGGAGCCGGCCCTTTTGATCGTCCGAGAGGCACTATCAAAATATAACTCGCAGTGTGGGAGGTCAAGGGTGAGGACACTCGGCTCCATCTGTGGTGGGACTTTCTCAGACTGTTCTCCCATTCCTTGAGAAGGTACCAACACCTCTTCATCGGGCAGCTCGAAGTTGAGTGGCGAATCTTCTGGCACAGGGTGCGCTGCTAAGAACTCCGCCATTCCTTGTCTCTTGATCGCCTTGCGTGGGACGAAGATGATGTCAAACTCCATGAGGATAAGTGCCCATTTACCGAGCCTACCAGAGAGGACAGGCTGGCTGAGCAGAAATTTGAGTGGGTCACATTTTGAGATGAGCTCCACCCGATGAGCTAGAAGGTAGTGTCTCAGCTTCTTGACAGCGAACACCAGAGCCATGCACACCTTTTCCATAGGAGCGTACCGGTGCTCAGGCCCGACCAGTTTTCGGCTGAGGTAGTTGTTATACCCGCGTGGGGAGTCACTTCTCGTCTTCTCCTCGCGGTGGGGGGCGCACACTCGCCTTTTACGGAAGGCCGAGATAGGTTGACTGGGCACGCGGGGATTCCGGGGGTATTGAGAAGAAGGCAGAGAGAACGATATGAACGTGCTGGAAGGGATGGCGTATGGTTAATCATTCTGAGAGACTGGGACATGGATGACTGGGTGGAATGTGGGCGTGCCAGTCGATTTCTCGACAATCACCTATGGAACCAAGGATTGACCGGGGAAGCGTCGCCAGGACGCGACACGTGGCTCGAGAGATCGGGCGGCACGTGGATAGAAGGGGTTCCACGGGTGTGAGTGCGCAGGCGATTATGGGGATTCGTGTACAGGATGTCTTTCCCCACCGGTCGCAAGCGACCGGTGTTTATTTTACATCGGATTGAATCCGAACACCTTTGTTTCTACTGTCGAAGAGAGAGTCAGGGACCCTGGGAGCCGCAACGTCGGGAGGGCTTAGTCCGTGCAACAGCGACAGGGCAACAGCAACACAACAGGGATAACTGGGGGCAGAGAGACTGGTTCCGACGAGGAGGGGGATCCGCTCCCTGACTGGATTACATGACTTCTATGCCAGGAAAGGCATTTATATGGGGACATGAGAGCCCGATTACAATTGCTTGCAAGCCATGGGACAATTCCGTCATTCATGACGGTCCCCGAGTCATTGCATTATTGTGTGGGTAGTTCTGTATCTCTACCTGGTGTCCGTCAGAGGACCTGTTACTCAGCAGGATGGCGCTCGGGGGGCGTCGCAATGTATTCCCAGCATGAGACAGTGTCGAGGTCGGGGCAGGAGGGGTGCCGCAGGCACCATTGTGCTGGGGAAGTTGGGTCGGGTGCCGCGAGTCCCGATGTGACTGGAGTAGCTGGCAGTCGGGTGCCGGGGGCACCGTTGTGACTGGAGTTGTTGAGTGATCGGGTGCCGCGGACCTCGATGTGACTGGTGTAGCTGGCAGTCGGGTGCCCGGGGCACTATTGTGACTGGAGTTGTTGAGTGATCGCGTGTCGCGGGTCCCGATGTGACTGAAGTAGCTGGCAGTCGGGTGCCGGGGGCATCGTTGTGACTGGAGTTGTTGAGTGATCGGGTGCCGCGGGCCTCGATGTGACTGGAGTAGCTGGCAGTCGGGTGTCGGTGGCACCGTTGTGACTGGAGTTGTTGAGTGATCGAGTACCGGGGGCATCATTGTGACTGAAGGAGGCGGGCGCCGGGAGACCTCGATGGTCGTGCTCGGGGCCCGGTGTGACTGGCAGTCAGGTGCCGGGAAGAGGCTAAGACCCGAGTACAGGTACATGTGTTCAACTGGTTTCATGCTTTATGAGAGCCACGTGGGCTTTACAAATGGGCCAAGGAGGCCAAAGTACAACTGGTGCAAGCCACGAGACAATTCCGACGCGCAGGTCGGTCCCCGGGTCAATGCGTAATAAGGCGGATATCCACGTGTTTTACAGAGGCTCTCCATGAGGAGATCGAGACAAGCCCGACTGCCTGGGTGGCAGGGGCGGCCGTGGGCTGGCACTTGACGGAGGTCGGACGCGGCTCAAGGTGAGCAGTCGGGTCCGAGCCTCGGAAGGCGAGTGTCGTCATGCTGGGGAGTCGAGGTCGTCCCCGGGAATATTACTCCCGGGCCAGGGTCCCGCTAACTCGAGTCATCAGTCAGAGCGGTCGGCGGCCAGCTCGGGGCGAGCAGTGGGCACACGGTTCCGTGTTGGAGGTAGGTGCTGCATCATGGCGTATGCGTAGCCACCGTGGGTTGTCATATGTGGGCGGACCCGGGATACAGGTGTGTTCACCGTTGTCATAACGCCTTATACGCGATGGGCATGGACTTGTGAGAGACGGCTAGACGCCATGTGAGGGAAGTACGTGCGACATACCCTCGGCGTGTATGAGCCGATTAACAAGCCAACCACACGCGCACTTAGTTCCTCGCGTTCTGCGTACGACTCTTGCTGGGTGCCTGCGGAGGAACTCCGAGGGTGCAGCAGTTAGATCGTAGGTCCTTGCATTGCATTTCATTCCCTTGAGCTCCCTTGGGGGGCTTTTATAAGGAATGTGAAGGGTCAGGGAGGGGTTTACCCGGACCAAGTTGAGGGCTGGGTTTGGTCCGGGTAAACCTGTAGAAAAAAGCTTTTTTTTTGGTTACGGAGTGGGGGAGATAGGGTTTAGGCGGACCAGCCCAAGGGGCTGGTCTGGTCCGCCTAAACCCCTCTCGGAGGGGTTTTTTATTATTAAAAAACTTATTTTTTGTTTTGATGGGTTTTAGGCGGACCAGCCTGAGGGTGCAGGCTGGTCCGCCTAAACCCTCCCCCAAGGGGGGTTTTGGCGGACTGGGTTGGGTGTGTTTTTTAATTAAAAAAAACCCCTTTTTTTGTTGTAATGGGGTTTAGGCGGGTTTGACAGGGGGGTTTTACCCGGGTTTGACCGGGGGGTTTGACTGGGTTTGACCGGGGAGTTTAGGTTTAGAAAAGACGGCAATGCCCCTGTTACAAAAAGGAATATGCGTGCGAGGCCACACGATAGGGGTGCATGACGCGATGGGTTGCTTGGAGTCCCGAGTTGGGCTCCGGCTTGCTGTGGAGTGGCTGGTGCATATGCGCCCACCAGGTGCTCGGGGAAATTCCCGACACGCGTGCGTGGGCCGTATAAGGTTGCTGTGAACTCCTAAAGCTTGTGGTTGGTCCCAGGTGGGTCTTCCTTTAGCTTCAGAGGGCTGGAGGGAGGCGACTCGAGTAAAAAGCCACATGGCATGGCTTGTTGTCAGGGCGCCCCCGGGTCGGCTCGGGTAGCTGTGTTGAATGCGGGCAAACCCGCAAACTGAGTGATCGGGGGTGGGCCCGCTCGATTGTTGATGTTGTCATGGGTCACGGCTAGCTGGTTAGGACCCTTGGTTGGGCCCGGTGACTGGGGCCTCGACATGATGATGCCGTTTGTCTGGTGGTCGGGGTGACCCTCGCTCCTTGACGAAGAGTCGTATGATGCGGCAGGCTGTTTTGAGTCCCGAGCTAACCCGGTTGTTGAAGCGTCGACGGTGTGATACCTGCAGGGTGTCCGGGGGTGATCCCCGAATCTTCACAGAGTGCCGTAAGGTACGGCAGGTTGTCCCGAATCCCGAAACTGACCCGGTTGTCGGGAAACTGGCTGGCATAATGTCATTTGCTCGGGGCCGATCCCCGGTTGTTATGTTGCGCCGTTTGACCCGACGACACGTCTCGATTTTCGAGCATAACTCGACTGGTAGAGCAACTTTGGCGATGTGCCGTTTTGCTCCATTTAGGGATTATTTCCCTATGCTTAATCCTCGATTAATTCGAGAAAATAAGCTGGTGCCAACAGTAGTACAATGGCTGCTCCTTGCCCCCGTCATTGATCTAGGCTAGTAGGGCTCCCAGAGAGGCATCCATGGTCGCAATATAGAGAATAAGGGGCTTTCCTGTTACGGGTGCCCCTAAGACTGGAGGAGTCAAGAGATATTCCTTAATTTGCTTGAAGGCCTTCTGGCAGTCTTCGTCCCATATGAAGGGTGCTCCTTTCTTCATCAATTTGCCGAAAGGTAGATCTTCCAGAAAGGTTAGAAATAAACCGCCTAATGTAGGCGAGCCTTCCTTGCAAAGATCTGAGCTCTGTCAAGTTCTTAGGCGGAGGCAGTCCTCTTATGGCCTTGATTTTGTCAGGATCGATTTCTATGTCTCGATATCTGACGATGAAGCCAAGGAACTTGTCGCTGGAGACGCCGAAGGCGCACTTCATTGGGTTCATCTTGAGCTGGTACTGTCGAAGCCTTTCGAAGACTCGACGCAGGTCAGCTAAGTGATCCTCCCGCCTTTTCATCTTGACGACCAGATCATCGACGTAGCATTCGACAAGGTCATGTAGCATCTCGTCGAAGATCTTGGTCATTGCCCTTTGATAGGTTGCGCCGGCATTCTTCAGACCGAACGACATCCTTTTATAGTTAAAGATCCCCTTAGGAGATCGGAAAGCCGTGTGGTCTTTGTCTTTGATGGCCATGCGGATTTGATTATAGCCCGACGACCCGTCCATAAAAGACAAGGCTTCGTGACCAGTGGCCATATCAACCATTGTCTCAGTGATTGGGACAGGGAAGTCGTCCTTTGGGCATGCCTTGTTCAAATCCCTGAAGTCGATGCAGACTTGGACTTGGCCATTCTTCTTCTTGACGGGGACGATGTTGGCGAGCCACACATGGTACATGCAAGGCTCTATGAAGTCCACGCCCAGCATCTTGTCAACCTCCGCATTGACCTTCAGCTCCAGCTCGTGGCGCATACGCCTTTGAGCTTGCTTGACTGGCTTGACTGTTGGAAGTATTGCCAGTTCATGTTCAGCCACAGAAGGGTTGAGCCCGGGCATTTCTTTGTAAGTCCAGGCGAAACAATCCCTGAACTCTTCTAAAAGCTGCCGATACGACTGTCTTTCTTCCTCGCTGAGGAGAGCACTTATGAAGGTGGGACGATGATCTCCTTCGCTTCCGAGATTGATCTCAATCAACTCGTCCACAGTTGCCTGACCACCGTCTTCAAGCTCCGGTGGAGCTGGTTGGAGGTCGACGAAGTCTCCCTCATCATCAGTATTAGCTTCATAGACTTCAAACTCTTCGAAGCTCTCTTGCTCGTGGCTTGAAGTCGAAGGCCTTGCTTTGTCTTGCCGATAGTTAGCAGGCTGGGCTGCTCCTCCCTCTGAGGGGTTGTAATTGTTGACTTTTGTTGCGGGTGACGTTGTCAGTGACGCCTCACCGGACTCCCTTATAGAGTCGCTAATCTTGGGCTCAACTTCAGCTTGCCCGTGATGAGGAGGTAGCAGTCTTATAGCATTGACTGCATAATAGACCTCGAAGTCCGTCTCCTGGTCATAGTCGAGTCCCCACGTATCTTTGCGGGAGAAAGGAGGTTGTCCACGGATCTGCTGAGGGTTCCATAGCTGATAGAAGTATGCCGTTCGTGCGGGGTTCTGAGCTTGTGGGATGTGCTGTTTTTTGCACATTTCCCTGATATATTTTGGCATATCATCTATCTCCTGGATTGGCTCTGGCACCACATCGGCGGGGAAATCATCTTCAGGAGGGTCCGGTGGGACTAAGTCACCTTTGTAAAAGATGATCGGCTTGTCCCCTTTGCCCTTGTTACGTCTCCTTCTCCGTTGATAGGAGACTGTGAAGGTCTTCAACTGCTCCACCTCATACTCTTCCCGTTGGGACGAGAGTTGAAGACACTTGGGTGGTAAGGAGATACTCCCGTCAATGACCCGACTGATGAGGTTGGCTTCAAAGTCAATGCTTCGCCTTTCTGGCTGAGTTGGCTTGGAGGCGGCACTGAGGCTCAGCCTGTGCAGCTTTACCATGTCTTGATTAACGGTGAAGAGCTGCCCTTCCTCGACTTCATGGTCCACTTTTTGCTTTCCTTTGTCCTTTATAGGCTCGGGGACTGCTAGAGTGGACTTCCCAGAATATAGTGAAGCATCGGCCAGATGGCACTCATTGGGGTGGAACGGGGCCTGATCTGCGAAGACCGTATGTTGCTCCCCTTCCTTGGCATATTTAATGCACTGGTGCAGAGTTGAGGGAACAACCCAGTTTTCGTGGAGCCACGGCCCAAGTAGCACCTTGTAAGATGTGTCGGAGTTGATAATATAGAATGTCGCTCGGGTGACAAAATCGCCCAAGGCTAGTTTGACCTCAACCCGACCAAGCGCCTCCTCGGAACCCTGATTGAATCCCAAGATCTTGACCACGGTCACCTTTTGTAAGTAAGGGGCCAAGTATAGAGACTTGAAAGTCTTCAAAGGCATGATGTTGACGGCTGCTCTGGCGTCAACCAGGATGCGACTCACGTCATGCCCATTGATCGTCCCCCTCATATATAAGGAGCGATTGTGGCACGGAGAGGACATCAACATGTCTTTGTCCGTGAAGGAGATGTTGGCCGTTAGTGCCTCGTACGCCTGAGCCTGCAGTTCTGCAACATGGGCTTCATAGGCCTTCGGGTCTTGAAGTATCTTGACAAGAGCCTCCCTGAGGTCCTTGCTCCAGGCAATGGCTTCCCAAATGGTGACATTGGTTGGGAACCGCTTCATATGATAAATGATTTTGCGGTCCGCTCGAGCATGGGTCTTGTCAAATGGCGGGATGATCTCTGCCAGAGTCTTCGGCGCCTGGCGAGGCTTCTCCCGCTTAGAAGGGCGCTCCTCATTCTGACCCTCCGCATTTTCTTGGAACAGCGGTGCCAAGGATTCCTCCGGAGGTGGCGAAGGCTCATCATGTTGGTTTTCATTAGAAGGACCTGCTGGGCTTGTGGGCTCGACCCTGTTGGAGGGGCTGGCCTGCTCTGACGCCTTCTCGCACTTTGGCGACTTGGCTGGCTCCTCTTCTTCATCGGAGGAGGTGATTGTAAAAGGGACGCCACCCGGCTTAGTCGTTGAGACGGGGCCTGAACCCTCTGAGGAGCTGAGGATAAAGGGGATCCCCCGAACTTGGATTTCTGGGATAGGACCCGGCTTCTCCCCTCTGAATATTATGACCCGGTCGAGAGTTAAGGGGTCTTCACGTCCACGTCCTTGCCCCCGGCCACGTCCCCGGCCACATCCCTGGTCGTTTCTTGCCGAGCGACGTTGATATATTGCCATAGGAGCCTTGCCTCCAGTGCTATCAGCTGCGGGAGAATAAATATTGTCGGGCGGCGGAATCACCACCATGTTGCAGGAGAGCTCTTGCAGCATTTCCTCGAGCATTTCCACAGTGAGCTCCTCGTCCTTGTAAAATAAGGAAAGCTCCTCCGGGGTCGGGAAGTCTTACCCTTCTTCGAGACAGTGAGCCAAATCTCGGAGCCATTGCAAAAGGCGGGCTTTTCGCCCAAGCTTGTCCCAAGGAATGTATTCGTTTAGAGTGACGACCCTGGTGGGACGAGGGGGAGTGTAGTCCTCGAGCTCATCTATGAGCTTTTGCAGTCTTTGCAGAGGAGTTGGCTCCTTAGGGGCCTCCATAGCAGCTGCTTGCTCAGCTTGCTTCTTCAGTCTCCTCTTCAAATTCTTCCTGCGATTCTTCTCTTGCTTCTTTTGGCGTGCTGCCTCTTGAGAAGAAAGGGGACTTTGCTTTGAAGATGGGACTGATTTGCTCCCAGAATTTTGCTTTTTGCTCCGGGCCGGCTCCTTAGAGCTTTGGTGCCACGGCTCTTTCTAGGAGCAACCTTGGTCCAATTGGCCTCCTCCGGGTGATCCTGGAAAGTGACATTGATTGTCTGAGCAACTATTTCAGGAGGCAACTCCTGGAACTCCACCAGTCCACCGTGGGGCCCCTGAGGGCGTTGCAGTTCCACCGACTTTGCTTGGGCTGGTGGCTTGGCTTGTTTGAACTGTTGAGGCCTTTCTACAATTGGCGGGTTTGTTGGCTTGACGAGAGCTTTGACCAGAGGCTCCCTCACCTTCGCCTTGCCTTTGTCGCCTGGCGGAGGGTTTCCCCCTATGACGATGCCGGGTTGACTTGGCCTGGGGAGAGGTTTGGAACCTTCCCCCTCGGCTTGGCTTTTCGGGCTCCGGGCCTTAGGCCCCTCGCACCTAGCTTTGCCTTTGGGGTCCGATTGAGGTTTGCCGCTGCCCGAAGACTTGTCCGGTTGGACTCGTTGAGAGGTGGGTTTGGTCTCACGCAGCTTAGTCCATTCCTGTTGAACTTGCTGGAGAATCTTTTTAGCGACTTCTTGAAGGCGTCGCCTCGTCATAGAATTCCCTTTAGCATCGATCTCCCCTATCTGAATGAGGACTTCAATGCAGTCTTGGACTTCTGGGCATTCCCGGGTGGGATGAGACACCCTGGCATGATACTTGCAGTAGCGGGGGTGGCTCTTGGCCGTCTCATTATAGTAAGACGGCGGATCATGTATCAGAACCCGACCATATTCTAGGAGCTTGTAAAAAATCTTCTCAGTGTCCTCCTTGGGGAAAGAACACTGATGAGAGGGTCGCCACCCTGGGTACCACAGTGTGGATTTAGGTGGCTGGGAACTGACTCCCTGGGAACTGACTCCTTCCTCTTGCGGCTCCGGGAATTGAAAAGCTGCTGAGGCATGTATGACATTGACGGAGAAATGGAGGCTCTCCTGTATATGCGGCTGTGGTGGGTCAACCAGGAATCTTCTAATGTTAACCTTCCCTCGCCTGATTAAGTCCTCAGCGAGGTCCTTGAACGGTTCACAGTTGTGGATAATGTGGCCAACAACTTCATGATATGGGCAATAGCCCTGATGAAATGCAGCACCAAGTGTCTGCTCCATGGGCGACGGGCTGATCAGCCCTACTCGCTGGCATGCGAAGAAGATGTTTGGGGTCTTCTCCCAAGGGAAAGAGTATAGCTTTTCTGGCAGCTCGACTTGAAGTGGAGCCTCGTCGCCTTCCGGTGAGTCCTCCTCGTCTTCGGATGAATCTGAGGACTCTTCAGAGAGCCAGCCCCTGAGCGGAGCTCGGCCAGTGGGTGATACACCCGCCACCCGCCTCCCGTATGTAGGCTGGAGCTAACCCCCTGGCAAATGGGCCAAAGGGGAAGGTGGACAACTGCTGATCAATGCTCTCCAGTAACTGCAGCAGACGCCTCTGTTCCAGTTGCAACTGTCGGATTTCTCCTCGGATTTTTCGAATAGTCCTCCGCAGTGCTAGACATTCTGGGAGTGAAGGAGGAGTGGTTTTGCGACCGCCATTGGGCTGTTGATTCGAGGGCCCGGCCTCGGAGGCGTTGGAGCTCGAAACCATCGCCACCATGTGGATCACATTAGCCGACCGATTTGATCGGCTCTAAGCATGTGGCTGCGGTGGGTCAACCGCATGGCCCAACATATTTACCAAGCCTTTTTGAATGAGCTCTTCTGCTATGTTTTTGAAACATAGCAATCCCCGATGGTGTGACCTAACCTTCGATGATACACACAATAGGTAGGGTCCTCTGTCTTATCCACCTCTGAGGGCTTCTGCGGATCCGGCAGGGTGATGAGTTGCTCCTTCATGCATAGATCAAAGAGCATTTTAGTATGCTCTTTCCTGAAGGAATAAGGCGTCTTCATGTTCTCCGCCAACCGAGACGTGCTTGCTTTGGCATCAGGCTTCTTGCCATTACCTTTGGACTTTCCTTCCCCTTTTTCTCCATTTATCGGGGAGAAGTCCACATCATTTACCTCCTTGCCGCTAGCCAGACGGTCTTTGGAGGATTTACCTTTTGCAGAAGCTTGGACAGGGTGATCAGCGAAGATCATATCAATCTCCGCCACCACCGTGTTGAGCTGGTCGAAGCTTCTGATGTTTGAGCCCAGAAGCTTTTCACTGACTTCTGCCGAGAGACCCCTGCGGCAGATGGTGATCGCGTCTTCGGGCGTCGGAGGGTTATCGCAGCGCATGCTAACGTCCCTCCATCGCTTAATGAAGTCTAGCGCGGTCTCACCTTTCTTCTGCCGGAGGGCGCAGAGCTCTGCCAGGGAGATTTTACGTTCGACCATCTGGAAACGGTCAACGAATTTCTTTTGCACATCAGCCCAGTCAGCTACCGAGTTGGGCTTCAACCTGGAGTACCACTGGAAGGCGGTGCCGGTCAGAGACGTGGCAAAGTACTGCAGCAAATATGCCTCTTCCAGTGCCAATTCACCCATGGCCATCATGTAGTAGGCCAGGTGTTCATGTGGGGAGCCTTGCCCGTTGAATTTCTGAAGCTTCGGGGCCTTCGGGAAATCTGGTGGAAGCTTCTTGAATTGGTGATGGAGGGGATGTGGCACGCTGTACCAATCAACGGTAGCCACACCCTCGCCATGTTGGGCAAACTTTGCCTCCACAATACGCTCGATCATCTGCTTCTGCGCCATGAGATTTTATGCAGCAGGGGTCACAGACGACCGCGCATTGGCTTCATGTTGCGGCACTTCAAACTCCACTGTCACTGGTAATTTTGCAGCAGTGGCGGAGGTGTTGGCCGCGGCTGGAATGGGAGGATGCTGTGGTTCCGTCCCAGTAGGTACCGCCAGGGGTGGAGCATGAACCTCCTTTTCGCGCAGTAATGACTGCAGGAGGCTGTTCAACTCTTGGTTTTCACGCCGAGGCTCTTCCAGCTTGAGAGTTTGAACCTCTCTCCCAAGATCTTCATGTGCGGGGTTGCTATCCCCGTCGATGCTATGGACGTCTTCCTGGCGCTCTTCTTGACGCGTTGGCTTGGATTGAGATATTTCGGCGGCTGACGTCTGCCGAGTTTGCGCTAGGATTCGAGAGACGGACCTCCTCAGATACTGAAGAGGTTGGTTCAACTCCCCCGGGGTGTCCTCCTGCTGCTTGTCGGCGGAGGTAGTGTAGCAGGTGAGCACCTTGACAGTGTCGTTGGTCACCTGAACTAACCGCTTCTTCCGGGAGGGTTGTCTACCAGGCTTGGGTGGCATCCCGAGTCTATCAAAGACGGATACACGGGACGTGGAGGCTTGGGCCGAGTATTCCTCATCTGTGTGAGTTGAACTGGCCCACGGAGAGGGCACCTTCTTGCCAGTTCCTCGGCGCTTCTGCCCACGCGGGGGTTGAGCTGTAGGCCTTGGAGATACCGAGACCTTAGCATCTGTCGGAGTTCGTACTTGCTGCAGCTCCGACATGCAGAAAGGCCTTTCGGCCCTCGCCTGCCTAATGATTCGGGCCTCCTCTTTAGTGACCCAAATCTTCTTCAATCGGAGCTGGCGCTCCTCCACTGGGTTGCCCCCTGACTTCGGCCGAGGGATAGCAGGCTGGGACCGTTGTTTCGGGCTCAAGGTTGCCGTTGATACAATATGCATCTTCATTTTCGCCTCGTCTTCCCGGGCGCGCCGGAGAATTTTGAAGCGGTTGGAGGTAGGGATGGTCGGCACCTGCCGACCCTGAGGAATAATTGGCTCGTCTCCATCGAGTCAGATGCGGAGATCTCCGACAATAACAGTCTTGCCGGAGCGGGATGTAGCTGTTGCGGGCGCTGTGCTCTTGGGACCACAGCGTTGCCCCCGTTGAGCAGGGGCAGTGTTGGGGACGTTGGCCGTAGGCGTGACGTCGTAATGGCGGTGTCGCTGTCCCCGTTGAGCAGGAGCAGGACCTCTGGTGGTTGCCGCAGTAGCGCTGGGACCGTTGCGGCGGCGGCGCTGCCCCCGTTGAGCAGGGGGGACGCCCATAGTGACTTGATTGACCGAGAAGACTCGGCCATCCGGAGAAGCAGGAAGAGGAGAAGGCCTGACACCCCCACCCTCTGTTATGACAACCGAGCAAACCCGGCCGGTTGGCGGGACCAAAGGCCTGACACCCCGAGTCTGTAGGGAGTCGGCCGGGCGAAGCCGGCCGGCTATTGCAGCAGAGGGTCCGGCACCCTCAATAGTTGCCGTGTTGGCCGAGCGAACTCGACCAATTGTTGAAGTTGAGGGCCTAACACCCTCAGTGGTGGTCTTGTTGACCGGGCGGACCTGACCGGCTGCTGTCGTAGAGGGTCTGGCACCCCCGACGGTAGTCTTGGTGATCGGGCGAACCCGGTCAGTTGCTAAGATTGAGGGTCTGACACCCCCAACGGTAGTCTTGTTGACCGGTCGAACCCGACCGGTTGATAGAGCGGAGGGTCTGACACCCTCAGTAATCGTCTTCTTAGCCGAGCGAACCCGACCAGTTGTTAAAGCTGAGGGCCTGACTCCCCCAATGGCGGCCTTGTTAACCGGACTGACCCGGCCAGTTGCTGGGGCCGAGGGCCTGACACCCCCGACAGTTGTCTTCTTAGCCGAGCGGACTCGGCCAGTTGCTGAGACGGAGGGCCTGACGCCCTCAGCTGTTGTTGCTGCCGACGTGACCGAGCTGGCCTCAGTCACGGGCGTGACGCCCAAGAAGAAGGGCGAGCCGACGACTGCTGGAAAGTCGCCGATGATGAGCGGGGTCGCCAGGTATCCCAACCTGGCGTGATTGGCAACGATCTCGGGGCCGTAGGTGACGGCGGCCATCGCTGCTGGTTGTTGTTGGTGACGGTGGTGCGTAGCACGAACAGAGTGGCATGCGAGTGCATGAAGAGCTCTCAGACAAGCGGAGGAAAGTGCCCTCCTCTTCCCGTCCTGTAAAAGGAAGAGGGGGAGATCAGAACCTAGAAGAAGGTTTTGGGGAATGACTCTGACAGAAAGAAGAAAGGCAGGAAAATTCCCACCGGACGTGCCAGTCTGTGAGACACGGAAAAATCTAATCGATTTTTATCGTAGATAAAGATATATATTTTGTTCTTTTTGAAAAGAAACATCCCCCCCCCCCCCCCAGGTGTAGAGGGTGATTCCGTGGGTGCGCATCGTATCAGATGATTTGGGTTCGAGTGCTGGACCTCTCCCCACTGACCGTAGTCAGTGTTGATTTACATCGGCTTAACGTCCGAACACCTTTATTTGACTGTCAAAGAAATCCCAAAAATCTTCTATGGGGGTTCTGATGTTGAGGGCAAACTCTCTTGAAGAGCTCACGATGTCCACTTACTCACCACCGACCAACAGAAACAATTGAGTTAGGGCTAGGTCTGGACAAAATCCTAAGATTTAGGAATAGAAGCGCAAATATGCGGAAGCCATAGGCATTTTTGAAGTAAAGGGGAGTTGTTCTGGACCCCGAGGGTATTGCGGTAATTTGACCACCCCAGAGGTATTTTGGTAATTTTACCAGGCCAGGGGCACTTCTGAAATTTATGAGCTGGAACGGAAGTAGGACCGGGTTCCTGACCTCCCAAGGCGCTGAGGCTCTTTCTGGAGGGTTACGGGGGCTGGTAGGCCGTTTTTAGGTCGCAGGGGTATTTTGGTAATTTTGTCATACCCTACACAGACCTAGGGTTGGGGTGACATCTGAGTATCGGACTGAGTTGACAATATTTCTGGACCGAAGGAATGACAAGGGACTTCGTAGAAGACACATAACTGTCAACTTGGCCGAAGGAGAGATATATATGTAATTTTGTGAAAGCCGAGGGTTTTCTTATAATTTTCCCCCGAGGACATACATGAAACATGCTGAGTGCTTTTATAGTCCGAATGAGTACAAGGGTTGTCGGCGAGTTGTCGACTGTACAAAAAATCTGCACCAACGCGGGAAGTAGGGGCGTAGTCCCAATTACAAAAGTTGTAGGGTATAACTGCAAAGAACATGACTTTTCTGTTTCTCGGATCTCGGAGAGGACATTTACGCAATTCTCCCATTAGTGGGGCAGAATTGTATGACATAGTCGTCCCGAGACTTAGACACTTACAACGCGGCCCACTGAGGGGCAAAATTACAAATATACCCTCATAAGGGCATATATACAAGACCCGGGGACTTACCCCTCGCGGGTCAAAACAACGAACAAACTCCAAGGCAATGCTCCGCAGGTTGTAGTCTATGTGTAGATCGTAGCTCTCTCTGTGTCTAGATTTCGATGTCCCTCCTTCTGGACCCTGGGGGTCTATTTATAGAAGTAGGAACCTCCCCGGGGTCGTTTGGACCCGTACGGGTTGAATGTGGTGAAAATGACCCCGGGGAAGTCTTTTTCCACCCCTTTTTTCTTCTTTTTTTTTCCCCCGCCCGGGAATGGGACGCCCCGGGGTCGCGGGACCTACCCGGGGTCGGATGACCCCGGGCAGGCCCGGGCGCTACCCACCTAGGGTGGGCCGGCCCCGGGAGGGACCTGCTCGGGGTGGGCCACCCCGTGCAGGTCCGCCCGGGGTGGGCCACCCCGTGCAGGTCCGCCCGGGGTGGGCGATCCCGGGCGGGTCCCTCCCGGGGCCGCGCGACCCTGGGCAGGCCCTGCCCTCCTGCGCGCGCCCCCACACGGGGTGGTTCGACCCGGTACGGGTCTCCCCCGCCCCGCACGGGTCTGCTCCAGGGATTTTTCTAATAAAAAGGGCCTCCCGCCGCCTTCTCTTGTCGTTTTCTGCGCAGCAGCCCCGTGTGGAGAAGGAAAAGCGCCTCCTTTTGTTCGTTGTTGTCTTCCTCGCGCCGTAGGCCACAAGAGGGAGATCCGTGCTTGTTGGGACAGCATGGTACATGCGTGCTAGGCTTCGTTTGAGGTGCATAGACGCCCCTTTTGCACTCTTTTTTTTTGTAGGCGCCTTCTCTCGTACATAATTGTATGCTCGGAGAAGGGAAATTCTATCCCTTTGATTTTCTTCCCCGGGACCACGCGATCCTGACAATCGCGGTGGGTTTGACCCGGCTCCAGACCGCCTTGTTTGCTGCGAGGGGTCCATAGTTTGTAGAAGTGTACGGGCTCTGACGCTCCGAAGTGTGGAAGCATCTTGCGGGACGGCGATACACCGAATGTTGAATCCCGCGTAGTAATATTCCACGGAACGGCGATATGCCGGGTACGACGATACGTCGCATATTGACCTCGATCAATACGAGGGTTTATATTTTGTAGGAATACGTGGACTATGAAGCCCTACAATAGGGAAATGTTCCGTGGGATGACGATACGCCAAACATAAAATCCCATATGGAATACTTCATAGGGCGGCAATATGCCGAATAAAAGACCTCATTGAAACGAGGATAATACTTCAAAAATTTCTGAATAAATGCGGGTGCAACAGTGCTGTACTTGTTAGATTATTTGGGCCATGATTTGCATGATGATCCTTGATAAAGAATGGTGGAACATGATTTTCACAGCTGTTCCTATCAATTTGATCACTATCAGAAGATGCTAGTGCCTCATTTATCTCACCACTTGGCCATAATTTTAGTACTGTTCCTGAAAAGTAAAGAATACAACTTACGATAGGAATATATATTTTTAAGGAAAACCTTATGAAAAGAACAAGTTGATGTAGAAAATTGCAGCTTATAAAAGAGAGCTACTCTCATCTTAGCACATATTCTCTTCTCTAGTGGAAGCTACCCCTCCCCAATGCTTATGAGCAAGATATCCAAAATTATGAAGTCTATCATCAGCAGAAAAATTGAGAAATTTGTTCATGTCTAAAGGCCTTCATGAACATTCCAGATATAAAAAATTATGTATTTATTTTGCACATATTCTAATTTCTTGTTTTACATGAAGTAAATAAAAATATGAAGATATTACAGTAGAAATGCTTCCTTCTCTGTTGTCATTATTTCCTTGTGAAATACTAACATGGTGGTCTTATCTAATATTGCTGACTGCAGCTTCGTTCGTTATCTGGTCCAAGTGAAATTGCACAGAATGACCTAGTACGAATATTTCTTATGGCATGTGATGTCAAGTCAGTGAAACTCAGTGTGATTGGTCTCTCATGCATTCAAAAGCTGCTTTCAAATGATGCAGTTGCTCCATCTGCTCTGCAAGATATAATTTCAACATTGAAAGACGTAAGCATCTCTATATTTACATAAATAGCCCCGGTAAATTTTATTATGATAATATCATGTATACCCACCTTAAAGAGGGAATATCATGATTACTCTTTCAAGTAGTAGCACAGTTTACATATGTATCTTTTGGGCATCATCAGAAGGGGTAATGCTGATATTCTTTTCCTCTAAGGAGGGTATTTATGACATTTTGATTCTAATGGGATTTTTTTTGTGTAAATAAAAATTTAGAAGGTTTATTCATTTAAAAATTTAAAAATTTAATTATATCATATGCCAGGTTGATGCATCTAATTGGCATAGTTATACATTCATCTTTTTGATTGTTTTGCACACAATGTCATATTTATCTCTATTACATGGAAGAGTGTTTGGAAGATGTTTTCTTCGTATTCTTGATGAAGTAGATACCAGCCTTAATAAATTCCAATCTGCAGTTGCCATTAAATTTGAATTCTACATGTAATTAATGCACACTATAGCTTATGACATTCCTACTGAGTTTATTGGGGAAGCTGCAGTCAACTCTACTTTCTAATGGGCGTATTTGACTAATTTCTGATTCTCCAATGTGAATGTGATCTAATGGTCACTTCAAGAAAAGGAGTGTATCCAATGGCTAATTATTTTCCGATTATGTTATCATCCATGTAAATTTGACTAGAGATTATCCCGGATTACTGCCCTTTTAATCCCTATATTAAATTCAGAAAATCAGTTTGATTTTATGCTGAGTAGATCTACTACATAAGTCATTTTTTTTGTTACGGCAGTTAGTGGAGATGCATTGAGAGATGAGGAAAGATTTATATGTAGTTTTGCTTGATTTGGAGAAGGTGTATGATCGAGTACTGAAAGAGCTGATTTGGTGGACATTAAGAAAGAAAGGAGTTTTTCAAAGATTTGTTGATTTGATTCAAGATATGTATGAATGTGCTATTACTAACGTGAGAACTATTGTTGGAGAGACTTGTGAATTTTATGTTATTATAGGTTTGCACCAAGGTTCTACATTAAGTCCGTACCTCTTTACCTTAGTTATGGATGAAGTAATAAAATAATTACAAGATGATATCCCTTGGTGTATACTATTTGCAGATGATATTGTTGTAATTGATGAGAGTATTGATAGTTTAAATGTTAAGTTAGAACGTTGGAGGCATGTCTTGGAGTTTAAAGGTTTTAGAGTTAGTAAGAGTAAGTCAGAGTTTATGCACTATAATTTTAGTAATGGGAGAGGTGGCATAGAAAGACGTCGTTCTAATTGATGAACAAAGCGTCCCTAAAAATAATGGTTTTCGATACCTAGGGTCCATTGTTCAAAAGAACATGGAGATCTATGATGATGTTATGCACATGATTTAGGCAAGTCGGTTAAAATGAAGAAGTGCATTAGGAGTCCTTTGTAATCATCATATACTTGTGAAACTTAAAGGGAAGTTTTATAGAACAACTGAATGACCAATTTTGTTATATGGTACCAAGTGTTGGACAGTAAAAAAGGAACACATTCACAAAATGTGTGTGACGTAGATGAAGATGCTAAGATGGCTGTGTGGTAAAACTAAGAAAGATAAGATTAGAAATGCACACATCCATGAGAACTTGGCTGTAGGCTTGTAGCTCCAATTGATGGTAAAATGAGGGAAAATATGTTCAGATGGTTTGGACATGTATACCATCGCCCTAACGTCGTGTCAGTTAGAAGATGTGACCAAATCTTAATAGATGTTAATAAAAGAGTTCGTGGAAGACGTAAAATGAGATGGTTTGATGTTATTAGAAGGGACATTGGTTTCTTGAGCTTAAATGCGAATGTAGCACTTGATAGAATTCTTTGGCGGAATATGATTCATGTAGTCGATCCCAAATAATTGGATAAGTCTCTGATGATGATGATGATTTAATTTTGAGAAAAGAACACTTCATCTAAAGTTAGGAGGTCTAAGATTGTTGGATAATCCATGGCAAATCTTGACAACATTGGCTGGCACTGTATCCTTTTCTTGTCAATCTCTTGTCCGTACCGGCAAGACCTTGTGGTAATGAACTTCAATAATGATGAAACTACTCAAGATTTACGTGATCAGATGTGTCATTGTGTTGCGACAACTACTTCAAAAAATGTTGGCTGATGAAGTGAAGAGAAAAGTGCATTAGCAACGTTCTTAATACGGACTGGGCTTTTGTCTTGTCAACATGAGGACTCTGAGTCATACCTAGAGGCCTTATGCTTAAAATTTAAATCCACTTGGAGACACCAAACTCTGCATCTTACAGGCAGTTCACATGGCTTAAGAAATGCTTCAATTGTCACTGATGGACTTCATCCTCCTCCAGTTTGGCAAGTGTTGAGGGGTTCCTAAAACTTGCCCTTGCACAGGTGACCCCTTTGGTGCAGCCCCTCTGGCGGGAGCAGTCCACATTTCTCTTGTGAAAGTGTGGGGAGTTTCCCCCTCTAAGTGCAACTGTCTTGTCAGTATGTCTGACTAAGAAATTAGGGCCGCAAGTTTGGGGCCTTTGGACTGGCTAACTGGAACCCGATAGAGCAACATGAAAATCCTGTTGGGTTTGACTTGCATTTTCTTGGGTTGGGTTGTCATCCTTGGGTCAGGTTGCATTTGATCCTTGAAACAAACTGACCCTAATGAATCCTGAGCTACTAAAAAGAATACTATATCATAAGTAAATTTAACTTTTAACATATGTTCCTCTGGTTGAGGTTTGGTTGGGCCAGATTGGGAAAATATGATGGGTCATATTGGGTTACTGAGCCTAAGGTTGATGGTTGGTTTCAGGCTTAGGTTGGGACCACTCCGCAGTGGGTTGGGTTGGGGTTCACCTCAGGCCAAGCAAATTTGACCTTGTTTCAGCCCTGGAAGAAATTCTTTGTTAGAGTTCTGATCTGGAATTGAGATTTTCAGTAAAGTTGGCATTGGACAGTTTAGAAAATTCTGGGTCGATTATTCTGGCAGTGTACGACACAAAATCTGCAGAGTAAAAGTACAAGCAAGTAGGAATTAGACACTCCGTGGAGGCCCTTGTCTGGATGCTGGCTATCCCCCTAAAGGTTAAACTTCTGATGTGGAGAATTTCTCATGGTGGGCTGCCTGCATGCTATATACTGAGACACTTTTTGGGTAATATTATGGTGCTTGCTGCTTGTGTGGAACTGAAGAGGAGACTATGAATCACCTTTCATTGAATGTGCTTACACCTGAGAAGTTTGGCAGCTTATTCTCACCAAGCTTGAGTGTAACAAGGTGATAGATGGCACAGTGAACTATTTTTATACAGCATCGTCACAGGAGTTGGGGGGGCAAGGGAGACCACAAGCTGTGGTGGCTCGTCCTTCATGCTGCTTTTTGGGCCTTACGGGGTGAGAGGAATGACTGGATCATGCTGAAAGGGTGGCCATAATTGTTTGTGACTAGGTCAGGGAATGAGGTTCTATTTTTTGTATGGAAAAATTGCATATATACCACTGTAAAGTTCCCGGTTGTCAACTCCACCCCCCATTTAGACCTATTATCAAGAATACTCTCCAAATACTCCGAATGGTTGCGGTTATACCCTTGTAGTTCTCGGCCGTCAACGGGAGGCAAATATTTCGTAGAATATGTCATCTATCACCATTATGGTATGTGGAATACCCAAAATACCCTAACTAAGGGGGAGAGAGCGAGTCTTCCCTATTGCTCCGCCCCCCACCACCCACCCAATTGCTCTTGGCCCCCCTCCCACCTCCGGCGAACCCCCCCCCCCCCCCCCCCCCCCCCCCCCCCCCCCCCTAAAAAAAAAAAAAACCCAACCTAGACCCCACCCAGCTGCTCTTGGACCTCTCCCACCTCTGGCAAACCCCCCTTCTTGTTGCTCCCCCACCCCCCACCCAATTGCTCTCGTCCCCCTTCGCACCTCCGGCGAACCCCCCTCCCTGTGGCTCCACCCCCCCCCCCCCACCCAGTTGCTCCCTATCCCCCTCCCACCTCCGGCGCACCACCCCTCCCCCCCCCAAACCTACTGCTTTCCCCCACCCCCCACCCACCCCTCCCACACCCATCAAACACCCTCTCCCTGTTGCTCCACCCCCCCCCACCCAGCTGCTCCTGCCCCCCCTCCCACCTCCGTTTAACCCCCCCTCCTTGTTGCTCCGCCCCCCACCCCCCACCCAGTTGCTCCCGCCCCCTCCCCACCCCCACCTATGGTGAACCCCCCTCTCCTCCACCTCGGCAGCCCCCACCCCTCCCGGAGCTGCATGCGTCCCCCCACCCCGCCGGTTCTGCGGCCCCTGCCTCCCCTCCTCCCCCTCTGCCGGTCCCTTCTCCGCCGCCGCCGCCGCCGTCGTTGTCGCCGCCATGGCTAGGGTTTTTTCAGATGTTAGTCATTCTACTCATTAACTCACACTTAACTCGGGTTAAACACATGGGAGTTACGGCGAGGGTATAACTGCAAGCATTCAGAGTATTTGGAGGTTATTCTTGATAATACATCTACATAGGGGGTATATTTGGGAACCGGGAACATTACAAGGGTATATATGCAATTTTTCCTGGACAGTTGTAACTCTTCCTTATTTGTTTTGCTGGGTGGGTAATCCTGAAGTGGACAGGTGTAATTCGTCAGTGTTTGTTTTGTGAAGGGGGCATTTTGTTGCCTCTCCCAACAATCCTTTGCATCCTTTTTTACACATTTATACAAACGGTGGTACCATCCACTTTTCAAAGAAAGCGTACAAGCAAGTGGGCAAAGGGCATTGTGTGATCTACTTAAGAATGCCGAAGGTGGGAGACTTGCCTCTGTTAACTGGGACACCTGCGAAGCAAACAACAGTAGGTTGTGGAGTTGTGGGTTTGTAGTTTTTCTTGATGTTCTGTTTCATTTGGAAGCCTTGAATTCAAAGGGTGTGTTTTGTCTGGGTCATGGGATGTGGTAGTGCTGTACAATGGAACTAAAGTGTATATTTTTTTTCAGTTGGTGTTAAGACCTTGCTTTCAGGGGGGATTGTGCGTTTAGTGGTGGGCATTTTTGTGTGGGAATTCAGTTTGACATGTTCCTGGAGTGGTTTGTTTTTTCCTCTGCTGACTTCCTTTATCTGTAAGAAATTTGCAACTAAACTGTCATCTGACAGAATTGTTTAAGATCTTGAATTTCCAACACTTTATTAGCGGAACACTGTTTAATATATACTTTTTCTGTTGTGACTAATTAATATTTCTCACTGGTAATATGACCTGCTAATATTTTCTGATCTCTGACAACACATGTAATACCTCTTCAGCATGCTGAAATGGCAGATGAGGCTGTTCAACTTAAAACATTACAAACCATCTTAATTATATTCCAGTCACATGTGCATCCTGAGAACGAGGTATAACTTTATTTACTCCTCTTGTTGCCTGTTATTTGAATTAAATGAATGGTCAACCTAGTGGTAATTCAGATTTATGATTTATGTACATCTTATTAAATTCGAAGATTTTGCTGATATGCAACTTCTTTAATGAAGTCAACACTGAATTTCTATTTAATTTTACTTGAAATGGTCTCTTCTTTTCTCATAGACACACAAGAAGTTTATATTGATGCTCTAAATGAAAGTAAGGTAGTTTATATCATCTGTGAATGTTTTTTTTGAAAATGATTTCATCTGTGAATGCTGAATATAAAAATTATAAATAGTATATTTCCAGCAGCTTTGCAAAGCAGATTGGCAATTCCAATCTAGCATTCAGATGCTGGACTCATTATGGCTGTCTTATTTTATGTCTTTGTCTGACCCGCATATGTCTATCAGGATCTCGAAATTCTTTTACATTTTTTCTGCCTGTCCCTTCAACGAGTAAAAGACATTGTTCTTTGGTGTGAAGACAGTCCAAGGACGTTATTGGATTATTTTTATTTATTTATTTTTTTGTTTGAGGAGGAAACACCCCATGCTCTTACTTTCAAAAAAAAAAAAAACACCCCATGCTCTTTCCCCAGGTTGCAATATCTGAGCTGAGCAGCATAGCTGCTATCCATGTCATGAGGGGACAAGAAAATGTAAAGCTACACTGGAGAGAACATTAACTCCAAATAAGAGAAACTACAATGACATGACCCTTAATCTTTGTTTTCCGGACCAAGACAGTCATGGAAGTAAAGAAGTCACAAAAAAGAGGCTCATTAGCTTGTTATTTAGTAGGAAGTCTCCTTTTTGTTTTCCTAACTGAGCATGGTTGGCAGTATTGGCCGAAACCGATACGTTTCGGCCGAAACGTATCGGTTTCGGCCTCAACCGATCCGAAACCGGACCTGCTCACTGTAGCAGGTCCGAAACTTAAAAAAAAGGGGTTTCGGGCGAAACCTGTATCGGTTTCGCCACTTACATGTTTCGGCCCGAAACCGTCCGGTTTCGGCCGAAACCCACGTGAACTCCCCTTAAATTTGCTGCCACCCTGTTGTTGCTGCTGCTGCCTGCTACTGCTGCTCCGCCCCTACTGCTGCTGCTGCCCTGCTGCTGCCAGTGCCACCCTGTTGTTGCTGCTGCTGCCACCCTGTTGCTACTGCTGCTGCTGCCCTGCTGCTGCTGTTGCTGCTGGCCGCAGCTGGGTTGTTGGCTTGCTGCTGTGCAGCTGTGTGCTGCGAAGAAGGAGCTGCTGCTGTGCTGGGTGAGCAGTAGGTGTAGAGGTAAGAGGTTATTTTGTTGAGGTTAATTTAGGGTTTGTTTGTTTTGTTGTGTTATTTTGGTTGGGTTGAAACTTTTTTTTTGTTGTAGGTTAATTATTTTGGTTGGGTTAATTTTAAACTCTGAACAAAGTTAAGACTTCAAATTAAACACTAATTAGTTCCTTAAAATTAGGTTAATTGCTAATTAAGCCTTAATTAGTTCATAAAAATTGGGGCTTTTGTCTAATTCGGTTTGCTTAGACTCAATTGAAGCTCAATTAAGTTTCATTGAAGATTTTGGGGTGGGAGCATGTGGGTAATTATATTTTTTCAAGGGTGATTAAGGGTTAATTACTAATTAAGCTCTAATTAGTTCATAAAAATTAGATTTTTTTGTCTAATTCGGTTTGCTTTGGCTCAATTGAAGCTCAATTAAACTTCATTTAAGATTTTGGGGTGGGAGCATGCGGGTAATTATATTTTTCCAAGGGTGATTAAGGGTTAATTGTTAATTAAACCCTAATTAGTTCATAAAAATTGGGACTTTTGTCTAATTCGGTTTGCTTAAGCTCAATTGAAGCTCAATTAAGCTTCATTGAAGATTTTGGGGTGGGAGCATGCGGGTAATTATATTTTTCCAAGGGTGATTAAGGGTTAATTAATAATTAAGCCCTAATTTTTTCATTATACTTACAACTATTTCTCTTTGACTGTCTTAATGCAACATCATGCCTAGACGTGAACAAAGTCAGGAGCAGCAAGGGCAGGAGGATCCGGGGTGGGCCCACCTCTCCTTAGTTGATGCTAAGAGAAGAAAAATTAAATGCAATTATTGTGGTAAGGAGTTACATGGCGGAATTACTAGAGGAAAGCAACATTTGGCAGGGGTAAGAGGAGAGGTGAAATAATGTGACAGATGCCCCCGAGAGGTCTGAGAAGAAATGCGCCAGTGCCTTCTGGGAAAAAGGGAGAGGATGCAACAAAGGGCTAAAGATGAGGCTGAAATTGTTGAAGAGATTTCAGGCAGAAGGGTTAGGAGGGATGATGATGAGGAAGGCACTGAGGATTCAGATCCAGAGCTGACTGAAGCAAGGGAGCGTGAACAAAGCCGCTCGAAGGAAAGGGAAGGCACCCATAAGTTTAGGGACCTATGAAAGTACAACTGCACGACGTCCTGACAGTGGTGCTGACCCGCAAAGAGCAGGCCCCATGGACAACTATCTGCACAGAAGGCCCCATGCTATACAACCTAAAATCAAGCAAGCATTGAGAGGGGTAAAAAACCAGCAGAAGTTGTAGGACATGCATTTAAAAGTATCTGCAAATGATTTTTTCATGCAGGTGTCTCTGCACATGTAGCTTCAAGTGAATATTTCCAACCTATGCTAGATGCCATAGAAGATGCTGGCCCTGGCTTGAAGGCCCCATCACGTCGAGACATATACGGGCGTGGCCTTGAGGGAGAGGTTGAGGAGCTCCATGATTGGGTTGAAAGCTTTAAGCATATATGGATGGAGAGAGGATGCACCATTATGTGTGATGGCTGGACTGCTACCACGAAGAAGTCCATAGTTAACTTTTTAGTCTATTGCATCGAATGTACAGTATTTGTTAAATATGTAGATGCATCAAATTATGAAAAATGTCAATTATTTGTTTAGTTTGATGGATAACATGATAGACCAAATTGGAGAGGAGAATGTTGTGTAAGTAGTGACTGATAATGAAGCCAGTTATAAGGCTGCAGACAAGAAATTGATGCAGAAGCGCCGGCATTTATATTGGCTCTCATGTGCAGCATATTGTCTGGATCTCATACTTGAAGACATAGGGAAGCAAAATCATGTGAGGAAGACAATTGACAGGGCACAAAAAATCACCCAGTATATTTATGGCCATCCTAGAATATTGAATATGTTCAGGGAGCATGCAAGTGGGGGGCGCGATATCATCCGTGCAGGGCCAACCAGATTTGCCTCGAATTTCATTTCTTTGGAGTCTTTGCACAGGTATAAGATTGAGCTCAATTCTGGATACTTTACCCTTATAGTAATGATCCGTATCTGATTCAAATTTCATTTCTTTGCACATGTATAAGAATGAGCTGAAAGCTTTCATGTACCACAATGCCTTGCGCGAATACATCGACAAGTCTAATGTTGATGCTCAGATGGAATATTTGGATGACTGTCACATCGTGGAAGACAACAAATTCTGGGGCAGGGTCTCAAGGTATATGAAAGTAGTCACACCCCTCGTGAAGGTCTTGCGAATGGTGGATGGCGATGAGAAGACTGATATGGGATATCTGTACGAGGCCATTGGCCGTGCCAAATTAGAGTTGCAGGCTTACCTTCCCAGAGATTATGCAAAATGGTGGAAAATTATTGACTAGAGATGTGATAACACATTACACCACGACTTGCATGCAGCTGGTGAGTGATTAATTGTACTGAAACATTGTTATTTTGGGGCGAGTTTGAGTACAGGTTAGAGTTAGGACTTAGGTTAGAGTAACACATTAGATTTGACTACCCAAGGTCCCAAGTCTCACTGTCCCAGGGGAATGAGGTGAGGGGAAAGCCGGAAAGGGGATAGGTCTAGGAAGCTGCCCAGGTCGACCTGGGACTGTCCCAGGTCGACCTAGGACTGTCCCAGGTCAACTTGGGCAGCTTCCCCGCAGCCCGCAGCCTTCCCCTTCCGGCCCTTCCCCTTCCGACCTGTGAGCCATTTCGTCTCTTAATTTGAGTAAGTCACCCACCCAGGGATATCTCATCCCTGTCGACTCTAACCGTTTATCAAACTCGCCCTATGTTATTTTATATCTAACATCCTAGTTAGTTATGCACAAAGACAGGTTATTTCCTCAACCCTCGATTTATATACGATGCCAATGCACATGTTGATAGCGAGGTGCTTCAAGGTTTGCATTGGTTCATCATCATCATCATCAGAGCCTTATCATGTTATTTGGGGTCGGCTACATGAATCCTATTTTCGAATAGGATGATAGAGTCCTGTCCTATATAGATTAGTATACTAGAGACCTACTTAGATTAGGATAGTTGATTCTAGATCTACTTGTATTAGCGTTTGTTCCTATTGCCATTAATTTTTGGGAGGAGTCTTATACTAGTTCTGGTTGTATTAGTGTACATTTTTTTCCTTTTCTCATTAGTATTAAGGAGCCTTATTTTCATTTGTTATGGGAGTCATCCTGTGCACTTGTATATGTATCTGGATATTGATCTTATGTTCAAAAGAGGAGCTTTCATTATTTTTCCCTGCTGCATCTCTTATCAACCTGGAAATCTCAATCCGAGGCTCAACCTGATGTTCTTTTATTGTTGATATTGTATTACTATTTCTCCGACAAACATGGTGTGTCCTGCTTCCCAAAAAGAAAATAGTGAGTCTGGGATATCTTTAGTGGATCTCATTTCCAAGTGTTTTATGAGCCAGAATGTAGTGCTTGCGTTGCTATATATTATACATTACTTTTGTGAATGTTATTCATTGTTATGTTGCTCTACAGAATCTAGTCAGTTGCAGGATAGACTGTTGAATCTATAAATTCCGGTGACATATGGTTGTGCATTGGTTTGTACAGCTGTCAGAAAATAACTCTTCATGCTTGTAGGGAAATTTGGCAAAAGCTCTTGGTATTTGTCTCCGGCTACGAGAAAATAGTAGATCTTCTGACAGTGTGCACAAGTAACCTTCATTGCCATCTGATTTCAAACATACGCCGCTGAGAAGACATTGTTTGCAGACTTTCCTGATACACAGTTTTTTCTGCAGCACTGCTGCAGCTACTTTCCGACAAGCAGTTGCTTTGATATTTGATAATGTTGTTTGTGCTGAATCACTTCCCGCTGGAAAAGTGGGCTCTCAACCTCAGGTTTCTAGAACCAACTCTGTCACAGATGCTGTTAGTCGCAACATAAATCAATCAATGTATGCATTAGCGATTCTTTAGTATCTTCTCCATGTGGAGTTTGTGTTTCTTTATAGATGTATCGGACAGATGTGACTAATCCTTCTTTTTACAGGTCATTGGAGAGCGATTTTGTTTCTGGGACATCTCCACCATTGCGGGAAAGCCTCAGTAAATCAGGATTACTGGGGCTTCGTTTGCTGGAAGACCTGACAGCTCTTGCTGCAGGTGGATCTGTATGTGTTTTATAGATGCTAGTAGCTTTTGTTAATGGAAATATGTGATTAGACCCTTGACTTTTCTATGTGACTATACATGAACCAGAATTTACTTTCTTTGTGATTTCATAGTTTTGCTATATATTAGTGATTTTGAGCTACCTAATTTCTACCAGCCATTTCCTTTTTTCCGTTTGATGTTACTTTGCACTTTCATTTTTTCACTTTTGGAAACTGTTTCCTTTGATGTTGTCATCAGACTACCTGGTTGGAAGCTCATTATCTTCGAAAAATGTTTTCTTAATATATGCTCAAGAATGCTGTCTTTCTAAGTTTGTAGAAGCTAATAAATTTTGTTAATGGAAATACATGATCAGATGCAGAGATGTTTCTGTGTTTTCCATCTGATTATATATGACTCAGAATTAGCTTTCTTTATTAGTTGATGCTCTTCACAGTTTTTGTGAGTTGCCTGGTTTCTACCAGCTGTCTCTATTTTTTTTTATCTATCTTATGTTGCCTTTCATCTTGTCATCAGGCTGTTTGGTTGCGTGTTCATTCTCTTCAGAGAACATTTTCTCTTGATATACTGGAGTAAGTGTGTTATCTAACTTTTAGTCAAGTATGCTCTATCAAGCATCTTATGTATGTCTGCAGTACTATTTTTGCTTTTAAGAACTTGTATTTGGAAGCAGTTCCCTTTCTGCTTGCTTCTCAGCTGTCTTCAAACTAATGATTAGCCCTCTCGTATCAATCTCTTTCTTTTTCTAATGGAAATTCCATACTGGAGGTCACTGTCCATAAAAGAAACCCAGTGCTACAAGACTCCTCTGCAGCCTACTGTGGTGCCTGGAGAGGAAGTGAAGAATGTATGAGCTGGTTATGTCTACACCTTTTGGTTGACACTGAAAAAGGCAGCAGTTTGTTATTGATGACAACATCATGACATTTTGTCTCTGTTATGTGTAAGCTGTTTTTGTCTTAATTACTGACCTGGTGCCAAATCAGTCGTGCAGGAAACTCCTTGAATATAATCGTGGGAACATCATTTAAAACGATATTTGTTTAATTTAGCCCTTTATTCTCAATGTTTGATGTGGAAATATCATGACAAGGCTCATCGTATTTACTTGGGCCTGTCTAATCACTAAGCGATAGCATTTGTTGCCTTCAAAAAAGTTATTTTCTTCTCTCTTAGTCTTAGGTGGAGAAAATTTGCATGACCTTTTGGTTGGACGGCCTTGCCCTTTTGCTGATTTCCAGTGTGCTTACTGCCGCCAAGCATGGAATGTAGGATTGGTCCATCCTGATCCAGATTGGCCAGTTTAGATCAGATTGAAAGTGGCTAATCTGATTTTCAGTTCTAAATCTCATTCTAAATGGAAAAAATAAAAACAAAAAAAAATCAATTGGGATCAGTTTGACAGTTTGACTTGGGTTGAAGTAGCCTGAATCAGTTTGAGATTGGCTGAATTGGCTAGGGATCAGTTGATTTCGTTGTGAATCAGCCAATCTTGGCTAATTCGGTTCAAGTAAAATTTGGATTATAGAAACACTCATGTACTTTTTATATTTCCATAAATACTTTTTTAATTGATAAGTATGCTTTTTATTTAAATGTGTTTACTGAAAAATTGTAGTTAATTTTAACAATTTGTGGCTAATTGAATAAAATTTTAAGTTTTCACTAAAAATATAAGCTTATCATGATCCTTTGTTGCTATTCCCAATTTTGCAAGGTTTCTCTGAGATTTCATCTCTTGGAACCATTGAGTTGAAGTTGGGATCTGATACAACCTTCCTTGTTCAATTTCACCTTGAATTTTGTTGGCTATGTCTGCATTGCAACTTTTTTTTTGAAAGTGGGTGGTATCACAATTGTATTAAATAAAAAAGAGTAAGGGATGTACAAGTATGGTCAAGCAGCTCCCAAAAAATCCCTATACGAAGCGATCACACCAAGATAGTGCGGACCTCACTAGCCCCCCAACTAAGCAAAAAGAGAGGAGTTGAGGGAATTCACATTACAAAGCAACTCCTCCCATTCTCTCACTTTAGCACAAATAAAAACAACAAGAGACTCCTCAGCTCTAGTCTTTGTTCTAAAAATCCTATTGTTTCGTTTCCCCCACAAGGACCAAAGAGTGGCATGAAAAACCAGCCACCACACGATCGCATCTCCTCTGAGGGGCCAAGTCCTACCCCAAGTACTGATGAAATGATACACCTCCATATGGCGGGCAATATGGTAGCTAGCCCTCGAAGCTAACGCATCCCACACTTCCCTCGAGTACAAGCAACCTACAAATAGGTGGTCCAGGTTCTCATTATCCTGCCCACACAAGTAGCAAGTCGACTGGATACCGGGGACGAAGGGAACCAGCCGGTCACGGGTGAGGAGCCTCCCGTGGGAAATCTTCCAAATGAGGATTTTCACCTTCAGCGGGCTCCTCGGCTTCCAAATCTGCGAGGCAAGACTGTGGTGCATCCCGCCGTCCGAGATAAAGGTGTTGGTAGACCGAACCGAGAAAGACCGTCCCTACTCCACCTCCAAGTCCATGCATCCCCCTTAAGGGAATGCGAGGCAAAGTCAAAGAGGTCGAGAAGGAGGTCTTGGAACTCCTCCATCTCTGTCGGCCAGAGATTCCTCCTGAAAGTCGGCGCCCTAGTGCCCCTTGAAGGCTGGGGGTCAGAAGCCTGGTCCACTGTTCCCCAAGGGTCAGCAGTAACAGTAAAAAGGCTGGGGAAAGACACCTCCAAAGAGAGCTCATCGCACCATTTGTCCTTCCAAAAAAGGCACTTGTTGTCTTTCCCTAGTTGGACCCGAACGCTAGAGGAAATGATGTCCCTGCAAGTCAAAATGTCGCGCCAGATGGGGGAGGTGGATGGGGGAGGTGGATGGGGTGTCCAATTCCCAAACCCTCCTCCTACTATAATATCTCTGCCTGACAAGGTACGCCCACAGCCCATCACCCTGTGTCCCCAATCTCGATAGCCACTTGCACAAGAGGGTCAAATTAAACTCTCCCACATCCTTGATCCCCAGTCCCCCACGTTACTTGTTAGCAACCACCCTCCTCCACCTGATGTCACAACCCTTGCATCTCCCTCCACTCCCATGCTAGAATAATCTCTCCTGAATGGACTCAATCCTCTGCAGCACAGTCCTCGGGATCCGAAACACTTAAAGAAAGTAGATCGGTAAGTTGTCCAATACTGATCTACATAAGACTAATCTGCCCCCGTAAGATAGCAATCTAGGCTTCCAACTAGCCAATTTAGTCTCATACCTCTGTATAATAGGGAACCAATCAGCACACCGTTGGGCACTTGGGGATAAAGGGAGGCCCAGGTATGAAATGGGGAATTTACCAATTTGGCAACCCAAGATGCGCGCCGCTTGCATGAGAGATATCATCCATATTAACCATAACAAGCAAGCTCTTGTTGAAGTTAACTTTCAAGCCAGTGGTCTCCTCCAACAACTTCAAAAGAAGTCTAGCCACATAAAGGTGCTGCTCACCCTCTACCAGGAATAAAATGGTATCATCGGCATACTGCAAGTGAGTGACCGCAGGACCCCCTCTGATCACCTTGAAGCCTCTAATGAAATGTGCAGGCTCTGCTCTCTGCCACACCCTACTAAGGACATGAGCCACCATAACAAAACAGAGGGGAGACATAGGGTCCACCTGCCTGAACCTTCTATCACTGTAAAAGTATGTAGACGGCTTCCCTTTGACTAGCACAACAAAGGAAGCAGATGAGATACAGCCTCGGATCCAACCAATCCACTTATCCCGAATGCCCATCTTCTTCAACACCTTAAACAAGCGAAGCCAATTGAATCTATCATAAGCTTTCTCAAAATCTAACTTCAAGATCACTCCTTTCCTCTTCTGAGTCTTCATGGCATGCAAGTACTTATGGGCCACCAAAAAATTATCTTGTATATGTCTCCCCCTGCTGAGGGCTCCCTGATAGCAACTGACCAGCTTGTCCATGACTCTATCCTGTCTCCCTGCTAGCAGCTTAGGTGATGATCTTATATGTACAATTCAACAAGCTGATGGGCCTGAAGTCCTTGAAATCTTGACCTCATTGCTTCTTAGGGGTAAGGACAATGGGCCCATACCTGCCAACCTGCTAGCCGAACCACACCCAGCAGACGAGGAGGAAGGGCTGCCTTGGTCCGACCTGGCCTGATCCGGACCACAGTCACAGTGTGGTCGATTCAAATCACTGCCAAAATCGTCCCCTACCTCTTGCTGGGACCTCTGAAACCCTAGAGCCGGCGGCGCACCTTGGAGCTCATCCTGGATTCATAGACGAACGACGATTGTCACCTCGGCGAGGTTGACGAAAATGACCGTCGGAATAACTGCTGCACTGGGCACTAGCACTGTGGCCACCACACAGCTATCAGAGCAGCAGAGGGTAAAGCCCAAGCTTCTGCATTCAACCCGATCGAAGCCTCAGGCAAGGAAGGCGATGCCCTCGTCATCATAGAGGTGCAAGGGCACCCCCTCAAAGACCACTTGGAAACGCCTACCCGACGGATTGGGGAAAGTTCCCCTGGCCTCTGACCACCTTTGGAGACGGAGCAAGGCTCCAACGGCGGCTAAGCAGCCCATGGCGACCATCCTAGACGTAGACTCCTCGTCCTGCCTGAGCATCGTGAAGGTGGACAAAGCCACCCTCACCACTTTCCAGCAGCCACCCGCCACCTCCACGTGTTGGCTTCTGATCACCGCGGCTTCCACTGATCCATCCAAAAGGGAAACACAGAGACACCGCCGGAGCCAGGCGAGCCGAGATTGGAGGGGCTCCGTTGGGATCTCCCCCGCATCAAGCCAACGCTTGCTCACCGACGCCTTCAGCTGTAGGTAGATCACGACTGTGGCCGCATAGGAGCGATGACCACCGGCTGTTTCAGCCCGAGCCGCCTCCTTCTTGGTGCAGAAGCGGCGAATGTGCCCTCGACGGCCACAGTTGAAGCAAGTGGGTGGTAGGCCAGCAGCCTGACCCCCTTGGTGGGTAACGAGTCCCAACACCCGAGTCGGCAGAGCCAACCTCCGACAAGAGGTTTGACCACCGGAACATGATCCCCCAGGCAATGGTTCGCCAAAACTCGTACCGGACTTTCCAGTCAACGTCTACATTGCAACTTGGATGGGGATATGATTTTAACTTATATTTTCAATGTCTCTTACGTGTATTCCGGTTTTGTGTCTTGCTATTTGGGAGCAAGGAACCAAGGTATTCAAAAATCGGTACCGGTTACGGTATCGGCCATGGCCGAAATTGGTATCGGTCCGACCTATCACCCACCCCTATATAAGTATATATAATTATACATTTATATATATGTTTAAAACTTATAAAAATATATAAAAATAAAAAGAAAAATATAATAGAATGTTAAATCCAATATGATTGAACACAATAAACACTTAGAACCATAATAAACATGATTTCTTCACCATAATGCATTGAAAATTTGACAGTTTGAAACTTAAAAGTAGATACTTAATAATTGTCATATGAATGTCGGGGAATATTTGAAGATCCATCTTTATCTTGGTCCCTTCTTGGTGCATATCCACAACTAAACAATGCATCCACCATTTCATTTTGACCCAAGAACGGTGCATCATTAGTGGTCCTTGTGCCGGATTCTCCAACTTGGCCTCTAGTGTGCTGATCCCAAGACTCCCAATGAGAAGAATAAGATCCCCCTACATGAGGTTGCTCTTGTGCAACCTGTTCCCAAGGGACTTGTAGTTGTGTGGTGTAATCTTGTGTCCATGACTCCCAAGGAGAGTGTCATAGTGCCATCCTATATTCTCACGGCATGCCATATATGTAGAAAAATCATGCATAATAATAATGCATTAGATAAAACACTCAATTTCAGAAAAGTCCCAATTTTTGAACCCTAATTAGTGTTAAATTTGAGGATTTTCTGATTTGAAATTTAATTGGAGTGTAACTGGGCACTCATTAATCGTAATTAGCTACATAAGATGCAATTGATCTTCAATTACATCTAAATTTGGGTAATTTCAGAAAAGTCTCAATTTTAGAACCTTAATTAGGGCTTACTTTGGGGATTTTCTGATTTGAAATTTAATTGGAGTGCAATTGAGCACTCATGAATCGTAATGAGGCTACATGAGATGCAATTGATGTTCAATTGCATCCAAATCCGAGTAATTTCAGAAAAATCCCAACTTTACAACCCTAATTAGGGCTAAATTTTAGGATTTTCTGATTTGAAATTTAATTGGAGTGCAACCGAGCACTCATTAACCCTAATTAGGTCACATGCGATGCAATTGGTGTTCAATTGCATCTAAATTTGGGTAATTTCAGAAACGTCCCAATTTTAGAACCCTAATTAGACCCGCCCGGGTTCGTCCCACCCCGGGCCGGTCCCTCACTTCCTATAAATACCCCCTACGGGGCTCACTTGAGGGGGACTTTTTTCTGGAGAGAGGGAGGAAGACTTGGGAAGAAAAAGAAGTTCTTGTTCGTTGTCTTGGCCTGTTTAGGGTATGTAACACCCCGGGCTTGTATTTATTCCCCTGTGTGGGCTTTGTGTTTGTACCCCTACATGGGTTTTGTATTTATGCCCCTATGTGGGCTTGGTTATTAACCCCCTACGGGGGATTTGTACTTACGTCCCTATGCGGGCTTTGTAATGACGACCCTCCGGGCCTTGTTCTTCTTATGTCTCTCGGGTAATATGGGAAAATTTAAGTAGTCATGAAAGTGTGAAATGACTAAAATGCCCCTCTCGAGGATATTAGAATTGAACATATGCCCGTCTGAGAGTGGTGACGCTGTGTACAGTTGACAACTCGTCGACAACATTTGTAATGGAATTTATGAAAATTTGCAAGGTTGTGTGATGCTGTCCCCTGTGCGTGCCAGTTTAAAAAAAATGCAAATAAACCCCTCCCACGGGGGAAATTGCGTATATATCCATTCCTTAAGAGTGAAAGGCGTGTGTATGGCCTTTAAGGACTTCACAGTCCCTCCACACTTGGAAAATGCCTACAATTTATCTTCTGGCCCCAGTGCCTCCCATAAAGCCTTCATGCGGGTGACCATACCAAATTACCAAAACGCCCTTCCAACCTTGGTATGCCCTTATAGTTCCCCACGGCTTCTGAAAATAGCCCCAAAGCCTGCCAAAGCCGCTCCTTGCTTGGCCAGTCACCCCCGAACTACAATGAAGCCCCCAGTGAGGTAATATTACCATAATACCCCCGGGCGTGATAATTACCAAAATACCCCTTGTGTCCAGGTAACCAACGGGGCGCCGTAGGGCACTTTTGAGCTCCTCGAGCTTACTATCACCTCCAGATACGAGAGGGTGTCGCCCAGTTCAGCCTGGTCCTAGCCAAATCCTATCCCTCGCACACTTTATGGTTACCCATTGGGAGTTAAAAGTGCGATGCAGACTATCTATGCGGATGTGTCCTTAACTAGAACCTTGGAGAGACATTTCAGGCCTTACCGTTGACAATTAAACAAGGGTGTTCGGACGTGATGTCGATGTAAATCAACACTGACCGCGGTCAGTGGGGAAAGGTCCAGCACTCGAACCCTCATCGTCTGATACGATGCGCACCCCATGAAATGGACATCGCACTGGCCACTCATGAAGCCTTTATATGTGCACCCTTGCCTCCTTAGAGAGAGTCCATTCCATGATCAGAGGAACCCCCAAACCCAAAACAACATATTAGACTTCTCGCAAAGTCGCCCGGGTATGGGAGGATGTCAACCTCGTCTAAAACAACAATTTAAAAATTTAAGTTAAAAAATTACTTTAAGCGGTCGAAAAATGGGTTTTCTGGCAAGAAAAGGGCCGATCTGGTCGTCGGCAGCTGGATCTGCTCCCCGGCGGTGGCTTGGGTCGGTGGCTGGCGGCCGACGGCGGCGAGGTGACCAGCGGGAGGCAGATCGGGCTTGCTTGGCTGGCTGGCCCTGCTCCTCTATGTGTGTGGCTGTGCACAGCAGGTGCAGGGAGGTGCTGCAACTGCTATGGTTGACGGCAGCGAGCTCTGGCGTCTGTCCGGTGGTCGGCGTTCCAACAACTGGCCGGTGGCGGGGTTAGGGAGGCAGAGAAGGGAGCAGGTGGCGTCGGGGGGTGGGGGGAATGGGGATCTCACTCACGGCCTGTGTGCAGCCCGCATGGATGGCTGTTTCGGCTGAAACCGATACGTTTCGGTCAAAACGTATCGGTTTTGGCTCTGGACGATTCAAAACCAACCGGCCGAAATCGGGCGAAATCGGACGTCAACTGCAGGGCAAAAAAACAGTATTTTATTTGGTTTTGGGCTGAAACCGAAATTGAAACCGATACTGTTTCGGTTTTGGACCCGGTTGAAATTAAAACCGAAACCGAAATTGCCATCCTTGGCAGCCCGTGAGACAGCCCGTGAGAGGGATGCCCATTTCAATATCGGGCGGTCCCGATGGCCAACCGGCCGGAACAACCCGGTTCACCCTGTTTTTTTTTATATTATTTTTTAAGCGTTACCTGTCGGTACCACTATAAAACTTGTGGAACCGGCCCGATACGATCATGGATGGCAGTTTCGGCCGAAACTGAAATATTTTGACCGAAACGTTTTGGTTTCGGACCGAAACGATCCGAAACTACTCGGCCGAAACCGGGCTGAAACTGAAATCCTGCAGTTCGTAAAAAAATAATAATTTATTTGGTTTCGGACCCGGCCGAAACTGACACCGAAACCGAAACTGCCATCTATGGGTACGATACGTACCAGGCGGTTTTGAATACCTTGTAACAATGGGTGTTTCAACACAGTTAATATGCCCTCTTACCGTGTTTTAAATTTCATTTTGGCCGTGGTTCTTAAGTGAGCTAGACTTTTTGGGGAGATAGAGTAGACATGTTCCCTGTTGTTGGGCAGATCGAGTACATGGTTGTGCCATTTTGCCTTGGCATTGGGTCCTTTTTATAGAGACTTTCTGTCCTGAGAGGGCTATTCTTTTAGACAGACGTGTTTTGTGTAATGCATCTTGTTTTGCGAGCTTTGTAGGTCATATTTGTATAAACTATTTATTTGGTTAAATTAATGAAGGTGTGGTACTGTCCACTTCAAAAAATGGAAAAGGGCAGAGCAACATGAGCAGAGATTTCCTCCAGGATAGCATCATCCACAAGACAGGTGCATTAGAGATTCTGACCATAATGAAGAAAAATGATGGAGATGAAGGCTACTGTGGGCTGTCTATTAGTTTCTCTCTCGGTTAACCGTTGAACATTTGCTGCATTTTTTATAGTGCTTGAACAATAGGTTGATAGACATTTAATCTAGCCTTTTGGTCAAATTGGAAATCGGTGAGCCTGAATCTAGCCCTAGCCAAATTGAAGTCAGTAGCAATGCCATGCCTTTTTTTATTTGTAATCTAGTTGTCCTGGATTTAAGGAGTCAATTTGAACACCATGTTTTAGTTACTTGCTCATCTGAATAGGAAGGTAGTTATTTCCTTACCTTCTTGAATATTGGGCATGACAGAAAGCAACTAACATGTCATACCTTAAGGCCCAGGCTTTCTTGCCACCTACTTCATTGTCATAATGCCATCTCAAGGTCTCATCTTATGAACCCAAGGTTAGCTTAAGACCAGAATGATAAAAACCCAAAGCTTTTGAACAAAGTTTCTGCCCAGGAAACCAACGTTCCATTTGTTATTTTATCAGTTAGTGGCGTCTATTTAAGAGGCTTAACCTTTTATATAAGGTGCCAAAACTTCCTGGTTGACCGTTGATGTCATGAGGATGTGAGTCATGTGACTGTGTACATGCACATGCCCACAGGCAAATATTGTCTTTGGCCTTGGTTCTGGTCAGCTTGTGCAGATTGATAATGGTGGGACTAATTCTTGTTCATTATTCAAGGGATTGGGTGATCCTCCTTTTGGTTTACAAAGCCTGTTCAACCAGGCTGGGGTTAGCGCTAACTTCATTTCCCAAGGTCATCTGTGTGTACAATCCCACTTCATTGATATGTGTGCTTTGACTTGGCTGCATGTTTCTTGGTTATTGTTATTTGGAAGACAACTGTGTGAAGTTAGATGAAGACCTTTTTTGGCATACACATTGGACATCTTTAAATGCTAATGTACTCTGAGGGATAATGCTACTTTAGATCTATCATAATGAAATGCACAATTTGCAGAGATAGTGTTTTTTCTTCTGTCTACGGTTTCTGCTTATTTGGCTGATACATGGCTTACAATTTAACCTTCTGTCTTGAGTTACTGTTATTTTTGGAGCATTGATGTTAACCTGTGCCTTCGCTGAACAGTTTCGTTTTATCCAATTATGTTTCTGTCTTTCGGACCCTGGTCTTGTACGAACAGGTACTTGTTCCAGTGTTTCTACTTGTTATTTAAATATAGTATAGGTTCCTTTGATTACTAATACAGCTTTTCATTGGACTCACCAGGTCTTGCGTCATCAAATTTGTTCACTTCTGATGACCTCGCTTCGGACCAATGTTGAGGTAAATACCGAGGATGCAATTTGTTCAGTTTTTTCATCACCTTGGATTGAAGTTCCCTCTTTATTGTATGTCAAACTAGTTTGAAGGTGAAGCTGGGGAGCCTGCTTTTCGCCGCCTGGTGCTGAGGTCTGTGGCACATGTCATCAGGCTATATAGCTCATCACTTGTAACTGAATGTGAGGTATCTTCTGCTGTGTATGGCTGTATGTCCATAAAGTCATGTCAAAAGCCTCAGGAACTTTGTTCATAGACATTAGGCATATGAAAAGAAGCATATTTATTTGATATTACCTATCTAAATGCTATTACAACCTGGTTGCACATGTTCCATAGCATTTTCAATCTCATCCCTTAGCTTTGTTTTTGTCTGTTAGTTATCTTGTTGGTCATGCTTTGAGCAATTGCAGTTTTTTCTTGGCGCAAAAGTAAATGAATAAACAAACATATGGATCACCATTACTTACTGGTTTGCTTATTTTATCCAATTTTTTTGCCAAACTAGCAAAGATTATGCTCTTGGATATAATTTTTAACGTTCTAGCTGTTTTTTTAATGTGTTCTAATTTATGGTTTGTCCAGTTACAGTAGAACGTTCCTGTGCCCATGACATCCTTTTGGCATGTCATTGAATGTGGTTAATAGAGAGTGAAACGAAAAGGAAAGTACAAAGGACTTTCTCTTGATTAAGCTATATAGATCATTGCCCTTCAAAATCTATGTACTCAGAAAAGCATTTGGTTCATGAGAAAAATCCAGGTCTTGCCCATTATTCATGAATGCCCAGCTATCAAGTGTCCTCAGAATATAACACCCGACATCTTTACATGAATCCATATCTTGATGCCTTTTTACACTGAGTCATGCATGCGATCTGCTGAAAGTCCTAGCTGGTTCTTTCCGTCCAATTCTAATTGCAGCTTGGGAGGGTTCTTCAGGCAAAGAGTCAAAATGGGCCAGAGTTCAAACTGAAAATGGGAAAGTTTTTATCTGTCCAAACCAAGGAATGCTGCATTGGATCTCAGTTTTCTCTTGGGGTGGGGGGGTGTGAGAGAGAAGGGATCTTGGATAGATCTCAAAGAACTCTTGGCAGATTAGAAATGGTATAGGCGTTATGTATATAAAGTGATTGATTTAGCCACTCAGTATAATAAAATTAACATGACAATAGTAAGAACACTGCAAAAATACATAAGAAGAGGGTCTCTTGCAAGAAATTTGACTGGTCACCTCTAGTATCTTAAGAAATTTGACTTCTGTTTTTCTGTACTAATTTTTCTTAGAAACTGATACCAGCCAGATGCATTTTTGTTCAGGCATAGGATTTCCTTCAGAATATGACTGTTCAACCTCATTTTTATTCAAATCACTTCCACATTTCTCAGTAGTCTTTCTTGAGGTCCTTTTTTTAATATAAAAACAGGTCTTCCTCAACATGCTGGTAAAGGCCACTTCCCTAGACTTGCCACTATGGCACCGTATTCTCGTTCTTGAAGTTTTGAGGGTAAGCCAGTCCTTAAGAAAATATTATCTGTCATGATTGCTTTGATGAAAAGTGGATCACAAATGGATGGTGTTTTCTGGCAGGGGTTTTGTGTTGAAGTGCGCATCTTGCGTCTTCTTTTTCAGAATTTTGACATGTAAGTGTCGTACTATGATTTTTTTGTCTCTGTGGCAGAATCTGTGGTCCGGCATAATTTCAGTTTTCTAGCTGGTGTGCTATTATTATTTCTATTACATTGCATTTTGTTCATGAGGGCCACTGAGGCAACATCAACTGAGTTGTTGACATTGATTATGTATAGATGTAAAGAGGACCCCGAGTGGGGCGAATGGTAAAGGACCATACCTCATGGTAGGGAGGTCCCGAGTTCGACTCCCGGGGGGGGGGGGGGGTTACCTGGCTCACATTTAATCCTCGAGGGATGTGAGCCCGGGCTAGCTGTGCTAGGTTCTCCGTCACCAAAAAGAAAGATTATGTACAGATGTAAATTCATTCTTATAAAGTCATTTATCTTTGCTTACTCTCTTGACAACCTAGCAGTTTTTGTACATTATGATGGTGTAATCTTGCTTATTAAAGCAAGACCTAGTTATACATGTAAAGGTTGAATTGTATGGCAGCCAATGAGTGGCTGGATGTGGCTGCTCTTTTGATCCTGAATATTCTGTGGCATGTTGACCACATGAAAGAGCATGCCTTTGTTGCCTTAATTCTGTAGCATATTGCTTCCTTGGTGATAATTGTATCCTTTGAATATTCATTCCTTGGCTGTGTTACTAGGGCATTGACTAAACACACTGACATATTGTGGATTCATGTAAGTTTTGCTCGTTGAATGGAAACTTAACATCGATGACAATTACTCTTATGACTACCATGATATGCTAAAATGATCTTTAAATGTCAGGAGGGGAAGCATATTACCTGCTTTACTTGTTTATTTCCTTATGTACTCTCACTAGTATGCCTCAAGGTTAGGTGATTCGTATGTGTAAAGTGGCTGTCTTTTCTTCCTAAGATCTTTAGTTACAATAATGTGTTAGTCAGACTAACATCTAATTATGTTGTCTGAATTGGGACTTGGAATCTTAAAACTATATCAGCCAAATGGGCACTTCATATTTGAGAGATATTTATATACTTCTGTTATGTTCCTTAGTTGATGGAATTGTTTTAGATTGCAATTGGTGACTCACCATTATTATTTTTGGACAAAATATGTCAAAATTTATCTTACATCATTATCTCTTTTCTGACCTAAAAATATATTAGTCTTCTCTTCGGTTTTCTGATGGTGTGTGCTTGTAACACAAACTAGATGTGGCTGATGTTATTCTTCAATTTTATTGTTTCTAGTACTATTATTATGCAAAATATTGTCCATAGAATTGGTGCTCTATTCAGAAAATCCTTTTACTAATTTCCTTGTAGGAATCCTAAAAATACAAATGTAGTGGAAAATATGGTCAAAGCCTTCGCTCGTGTTGTTTCAACTATTCAGGTGGAAGATTTTTCTATTCTTTTATTGCATATACATTGTTGTTGCTGTTGTTTATCTTTATTCCCTCAATCCTTTTGCTTTAAAAATTTTCTGGTGTAATCAGTTGTCCATTCCTTCTTGAACTGGTCATTGCAGGTTGATTACCTGAGATATGTTGATACATCTGCTTTTGCTTTTCCTAGGAAACACCAATAATCTCAAATATATAACAATCTGGTGTTTGAAAACTGCCTTCCTTGTTTTCATTTTTTCCTTTATTCTGTCACAGGTTTAAAAGTTCTAAACAGCATTCAGCAAGTCTGTTTCTGGTGTGGTTGTTCTGGTAGTAGAATCAGGACGAAACTTAGAGAATGGCTTTCATTTGGATTTTTCTTAAAATTTTCGTAGTGGTTAATCTGTTTGTCGCCGACGGCATCCACTATTTATTTTAAACTGTATGTTCAATTTATTATCTTCTAGAAATATTTTGGTTAGTTGGGGCCATAACTAATCCTCAAAGGAATATTTCCATGTACCCCATCTTCTAAATCCATGTGTACCATTCTGATTGCAATGTGTTGATTTTGTGTCCTTTTTGGTAGGGCTACAAATGGAAACCTATCATGGATACCGAACTCCGATAAAGAGCATCCGATAGCTTATAGGAAACAAAAGTAGGAACTCCGATTATTATCAGAGTTGGAAACAAACTAGCTGTTTCTGCATCTGATTATCCATCTCTGTTTTCTGATAAGATACATATATATGTCATTAAAAATTGATGATTTTTTAGGACATTCGATGGGATCTATCTCACATCCAATGTTTATGAAAATAGGTAAGCTAGAAAATTTATTAAAACTTCAACATTTTGTGTTGTTGATAAATCTATCCATAGAATTTATATAATTTGTGCCTTTTAGCCTTTAGGTTTATAATTTTCATTTTTTAAAAAGAATGTTCATTGAAATATGAAAATAGACAAAATAGTGATCTAAAATACTTACTGGTAAGCTGACACTTCTGTTTCCATTTCTGACTCAGAAAATGGAAATGGATGTGAAAGCGGAAACACTTATTTCCGTTTCTGACTCCTATAATTCTTAATAGGAAATGGAAGCAAAAAGTGTCATTTCTCTTTCCATCTCTAACCCATTTGCAGCCCTAATTTATGCATTATCCTTTTTCCTAATGTACCTATGGCTATGGGTTGCCATCGTCTTGTTCTATAATAATAAGAATGTCAGTTTGCCTATGAGTTCGGCAGCAAGGAATAGGAAGGAAAACCAGATTTCTGAACCAAACTAGTCTTGGTGAGATCTAGTTTGGGGAAGGAATGGCCAGTTTTGGCAATGTACAGCTGGTTGCAGGTTGTTCCTAGTGGAAGTGGAGTCATACTAGTGGCTGCTATGGAGAAAGAGGATAAACACTGGCCATTCATCATTGGCAATCACCAGCATGGAAGCAAGGAATTAGGAAATGGATTTCAGGACTGGACTGGTCTTGGCTGGTTCCGGTTCTAGTACAAGTTTTGGAACGGAAACTGCCTTGTTGCAGGTGGAAGTGGAGTGACAAACAGTGGTGCCATGTTGGTGGTTGCTGAGGAAGAGAGCTTGTTTGGCTGATTCAGATCGGGATTGGCCAGTGGGGATCTGGTTTCAATGGGGGAATTTCAATCCTTATTTTGATAAGAAAAAAACAAAGAAGAAAGATGTTTGGCTTGGATCGGCTGTGATTGGTCTGCCATTGGCTGATCCCAAGCTGACTCTGAGCTGTTGTGCATCCCGTATTGGGCTAGACTGATCTCGGGACCCAAGTTGATTCCACAATTCTTACTCGGTGATGGTGGCCACCGAATGGGATCGTCATCCAAGGGATGGAACATGTCGAGGAGAGAAGATGGTGGATGACACTGCAGGGATGTGTGCAGGCAGCCAAGGTATGCAAAACCGGTTCCAGTTTCGGAACCTGCCTTGGTCGGTTCTGGTACTGGAACTAGTATGAACCGGTACCGGTTCCCCCTATATAAGTATATATTTATATAGGGATTTTTACATATATGCCCCTGTAAAACAGCATATTTGCAAATAAACCCCTACCTTTTGCATATTATCAACAATACCCCCAATATATGTAGTATTATTGCATCTGTGCCCTTGCCATAATCTGCGTTACTTTAACCCAGTTGTCCTCCTAGTTTAGAGAGAAAAAGACTAACTTGACCTTGGGTTAGCATCTCTCTCTCTCTCTCTCTTTTTGTGTGTGTGGAAGTTGGGGGGGGGGGGGAGGAGGCGGCCTCGATGAGGACGTCGGCGAAGGCCCCGTCCTTGGGGACGACGATGCCCACGATGAAGGCGCCGAAGATGGCCCGTCCTTACGTCTCTTTGACGAGCTCTCTTTCGGGGCAGCGGCGGGCCATCCAGGCGAGGTAGGGGCGGATGGCGAGGGCGGCGAAGGCCATGAAGGCGGTGCCGGTGAGGAAGACCCAAAGGGAGATGAGGGGGGGGGGTTGGAGATGGGGATAACGAGGGCGAGGAGGATCCAGGTGGCGACGTCGTTGACGGTGGAGGTGGACATGGCCATGCGGCTGACGTCGGTGGTGAGGAACTTGAGCTCGGCGAGGATCCGAGTGAGGACGAGGAAGGCGGTGATGGAGAGGGCGACACCCATGAAGACGAGGAAGGGGGCCTGGGGGACGCCGGCGGCGATGGTGGCACGGAGGACGAAGGAGGTGCCGACGTCGAGGGCGAAGGGGAGGGAGGTGCCGGTGAGGCCGACGGCGAGGGCCTCGCGATCAGTGCGGCGGAGTTGGGGGGTGGGGGGTCGCGGCCGGGGTTGGGGGTGGGAGAGCAGTTGGGGGTGGGGGGTCGCCGATCCCTTCCTCCTTCTGCTCAGATGGTGGCGGTGATGGCTCTATGCCAGTCCCTTCCTCCTTCAGCTCAGATGGCGGCGGCGATGGCTATGCACGCTCTCTCTCTCTCTCTCTCTTGATGGATGGGGTTGGGGCTTAAAGCTCATCCGTCACCTTGGCAGTGGATACATCGATACCGTCTACCTCTGCTGCCTGTGCGGAGACGACCGCCATGACGGGCCTCACCTCTGCCAGATCTGCTGCTCTGCTGTCTGCGTGGAAGTGCTCCTTCTCCTCACTTCTGCTGGATTTGCTCGCCAGCCAGGGGGTCCACCGCATTCACCAGAGGCTATTGCCCCCTTCTTTTGCTCCTCGCCTTTGTGAGATCTACTCGCCGGCTAGGAGGTGCTCATGGAGGCATTGATGGCAGTATCGGCCGAAACCGATACGTTTCGGGTTTCGGCCGGAACCGAAACCGTTTTAGCCCCTTTCACTGTAGCGGGATCGGTTTCGGGTTGGGGTATCGGTTTCGGGCGAAACCGATACCCTTTTCGCTCGAAACCATCCGGTTTCGGGCGAAACCCACGTGAACTCCCTTTGGAGTTCACGTGAAACCCTTCCCACCCAGCCGCCCGACCCCGAAACGGCAAAACCCTTCCCTCACCCAGCTCGCGTGCGGAGCAGGAGCAGCAGCAGCGGCCCAGTCGTCGCCCCCCGCCCGCGGAGCAGCAGCAGCCGCCGGCACCGCCCGCCTCGCCTCGCCCGCGGCCCGCGCAGCGGCAGCAGCGGGCCAGCGGCCTGCGCACGCCAGCCCAGACCCCCAGCCCCCTGCGGCCCTGCGCGTGTGCGGCCTGCGCATGCCAGCCGGCCAGCGGCCCAGCCAGCCCAGCCCGCGCAGTCCCGCCCGCCCTGCTGCCTGCGGAGTGCGGCCCCGCCCCCGCCGAGCCCGCCCCTGCTGTCGCAGCCAGTGAGCTCAGCCAGCAGCTCGCCAGCGGCCAGCCCCTGCGCAGCCCGCCCAGCCCAGCCCCTGACCATCCTAATTAGCTCTAATTAGGGCTAAGTAAGATTTTTTGGATGCTTATTTTGTTAAATAATTCTTCTAATTAAGTGAGAGGACTAAATATGTTAGTTTAGCCCTAATTAGATTATTAAATTTAGGGCTTTTATCTAATTAGATTTAGTAAGGGTCAATTGAAGTTCAATTAAGCTTCATTGACTAATTTTAACCTCTATCAATTGAAGTTCTATTACATTTCATTGACTAATTTTAACCTCTATAATGTTGGTAATTAATTTTTATCAAGGGTGATTAGGCTAAAATTATAAATTAAACCCTAATTAGACTATTAAATTTGGGGCTTTCCTCTAATTAGGTTTAGTAAGGTTCAATTGAAGCTCAATTAAGCTTTATTAATTAATTTGGAGCTCTATCATGCTCGTAATTAATTTTTATGAAGGGTGATTAGGCTAAATGTGTTAATTAAGCCCTAATTACACTATTAAATATGGGGCTTTCCTCTAATTAGGCTTAGTAATGTTCAATTGAAGTTCAATTAAGCTTCATTGACTAATTTGAAGCTCTATCATGCTGGTATGCAATTCTTATGAAGGGTGATTAGGCTAAATGTGTTAATTAAGCCTTAATTATATCCTTAAATTTGGGGCTTTCCTCTAATTATGTTTAGTAAAGTTCAATTGAAGCTCAATTAAGATTCATTGACTAAATTTAACCTCTTTCATGACAAATTGCCTTTTTTTCATTGTACTTACAAGACATTGTCTTTTACTGTCTTAATGCAGCATCATGCCTAGACGTCAACAAACACAGGAGCAGCAAGGGCAGGAGGATCCGGGGTGGGCCCACCTGTCCTTAGTTGATGCTAAGAGAAGAAAGGTTAAATGTAATTATTGTGGTAGGGAGATGCATGGCGGAATTACCAGAGGAAAGTAACATTTGGCAGGGGTACGAGGAGAGGTGAGACAATGTGACCACTGTGCACGAGAGGTGCGAGAGGTGATGCGCCAGTGCCTTCTGGGCAAAAAGGAGAGGATGCAACAAAGGGCTGAGGATGAGGAGGAAATTGATGAGGAGATTTCTGGCAGAAGGGTTAGGAGGGATGATGATGAGGAAGGTACTGAAGATTCTGATCCGGAGCTGACTGAAGCAAGGGAGCGTGAAGAAGCCGCTCGAAGGAAAAGAAAGGCACCCATGGGTTCAGGAGGGACCTACTCCAGTACAGCTGCACAACCTCCTGACGTTGGTGCTGCCCCGCCCCCGCAAACGCAGAGAACAAGCCCCATGGACAGTTATCTCCACAGAAGGCCCCAGGCTACACAACCTAAGATCAAAAGTGCATTGAGAGGGGTCAAAAAATCTGCAGAAGTTGCAGGGCATGTATTTAAAAGTATCTGTAAATGGTTTTTTCATGCATGTGTCCCTGCACATGCTGTTGAAAGTGAATATTTTCAACCTATGTTGGATGCCATAGCAGATGTTGGCCCTGGCTTGAAGGCGCCGTCACGTCGGGACATATACGGGCGTGGGCTTGAGGCAGAGGTTGAGGAGCTCCATGACTGGGTTGAAAGCTTCAAGCATATATGGATGGAGAGAGGATGCACTATTATGTGTGATGGTTGGACTGGTACCACGAAAAAGTACATGATTAACTTTTTGGTCTATTGCATCGAAGGTACAGTATTTGTAAAATCTGTAGATGCATCAAATTTTGAAAAAACCGCCAATTATTTGTTTCATTTGATGGACAACATGGTAGACGAAATTGGTGAAGAAAATGTCGTACAAGTTGTGACCGATAATGAAGCCAGTTATAAGGCTGTAGGGAGGAAATTGATGCATAAGCGCAGGCATTTATATTGGCTCCCATGCGCAGCACATTGTCTAGATCTCATACTTGAAGACATAGGGAAGGACAAACATGTGAAGAAGACGGTTGAAATGGCACAAAAGATTACCCAGTATATTTATGGCCATCCTAGGATATTGAACATGTTCAGGGAGCATGCAAGTGGGGGGCGAGATATCATCCGTGCAGGGCCAACCAGATTTGCTTCAAATTTTATTTCTTTGGAGTGTCTGCATAGGTATAAGGTTGAACTCAATTATTACTTCTTTATCCTTATAGTTATGATCCGTATTTGATTCAAATTTTATTTCTTTGCACAAGTATAAGAATGAGTTGAAAACTTTCATGTACCACAATACCCTGCGGGAATACATCGACAGATTTCTTGTGGTGATGATGATGATGATGATGGTGATCATCCCGGAGGTGCTGCAGGTGGTACAGGTGGTACAGGTGATGCAGGTGCTGCAGGTGGTACTACTGGATACAGTCAAGGTCAGCGAGGATATGATTCACCAGGTTACCAAGGTGGCCAACAGGAAGCAGCTATTTATGGGTCGTGGAATTATGAATCATCATTCCAGTTCCATCCATATCCGACTAGTTCCTCTTCTCTTCCTCAAGATTCTTATGCTGATACTGGATTTCAATCAAGCCAACCAAACACTCCAAGAGGGATCCAAAGAGGGATGCAGGACTTGGCTACCTCATTGTTTGGTTATATTGAATATAGACCATACATGCAACCTGGTTATGGGTATCAACATCAAGGGCTAGACGATGAGGGAGAATGTTCTTCTAGTAATTATTATCCATATTAGGTAAGAGTCAATGAATTTTTGTAACATTTATTTTGTCTAATTTGGTGTGAGACACGGAAAAAATCTAGTCGACTTTTATCGTGGATAAAAGGTAGATTTTCGTTCTTTTTGAAAAGAAACATCCCCCCATCTGAGTAGAGGGTGATTCCGTGTATGCGCGTCGTATCAGACGATTTGGGTTCGAGTGCTGGACCTTTCCCCACTGACCGGAGTCAGTGTTGATTTACATCGGCCTAACGTCCGAACACCTTTGTTTAACTGTCAAAGAAATCTCAAAAGGCTTCTACATGGGTTCTGATGTTGAGGGCAAACTCTCTTGGAGGGCTCACAATCTTCACTCACCCACCACCGACCAACAGAAATAACTGAGTTAGGGCTAGATCTGAGCCAAACCCTAAGATTTAAGAATAACAACGCAAATATGCGGAAGCCGTAGACATGTTTGAAGTAGAGGAAGATTTCCTGGACTCCAAGGGTATTTTGGTAATTTTCCCAGGCCAGGGATATTGCTAAATTTCTGGGCTGGAATGGAAGTAGGAATGGATTCCTGACTTTCCAAGGCATTGAGGCCATCTCTGGAGGGTTTTAAGGACTCTGAGGTCATTTTTGAGTCAAAAGGGTAGTTCGGTAATTTTACCAGACCCTAGACCTAGGTTTGAGATGATACCCGAGTGCTGGACTGAGCTGACAACACTTCCGGACCGAAGGAGTGACAAGAGGCTTCATAGAAGGCACACATCTTCAATTTGGCCGAAGGAGGGGTATATATGCAATTTTCAAAAGTCGGGGGGTTTTCTTATAATTTTCCCACCCGAGGACATACATAGAACATGTTGAGTGCTTTTATAGTCCGAACGAGTACAAGGTTGTCGGCGAGTTGTCGACTGTACAAAAGTCCGCGTTAGAGCGGGAGACAGGGACGTAGTCCCAATTACAAAAGATTGCAGGGTATAACTGCAAATTACAAGACTTTGGTCTTTTACGGTCCGGGGAGGACGTTTTTGTAATTCCGCCAACATAAGGACAGAACCACCTGACTTAGTCGTCCCGAGACGTAAAGACTTACAAAACATGGCCCGCTGAGGGCATAATTACAAACATGGCCCACTGAGGGGCGTAAATGTAAATATACCCCGTAGGGGCATAAATACAAGACCCGGGGACTTACCCCACACGGGTCGAAACAAACGAACAAACTCCAAACGCTGGATGCTCCGAGTGCGAGAAGTGCTTCGTACGTAGGTTTCTCTCTGTCTGTTGATCGCCTCTTTTTGTTGATCGCCTCTTTTTTCTCCACTTGGACCCTTAGGGTCTATTTATAGAAGGCGGGAGGGTCCAGAGGGGTCAAACGAACAAATTTTCCCCGATTATGTCAAGGTGAGGTGGCAAAAAGCCATTTTAACCCCTCTGGCCACCAAAAAAGGCCCAATGACCCCTCTGACAGGGTTAAAAATCTCTTTTTTTTTAATTTGTTTTTTTTCTTTTGAAAGCCTGGACCTCGGAGGGTGGGCGGACCCGGGCGGGGTCGCGCGGGCCCCCGGGGACTCTCGCGACCCCGCCAAGGGGCCAGCGGGGTAGCGCGGCACTCGGGGGTCGCGCGCGACCCCCTGGGCCCTCGAGGCGCGCGCGCGACCCCGCTGGGTCCCAGCGGGGTCGCGTGACCCGGCTGGGCCCCCGGGGAGGCCGCGCGGCTCCCTTCTCCTCCGTGGTTCGGACCCCGAGAAGTTATTTGACCTGCCGGGACGCCTTTTGACCCCTTTGGCTGTCGCTTCACCCTCTTTTTGTCGTTCTGGGTTGGAGAAGCGCCGGGGTGGAGCTATATATCTCGGGGAGATCGCTCCTTCGCCGCGTGGCAGCATCGCGTCCGCAGAGGGAGCACTGTTTGTTTGTCTGGTCGTTCGTCGTCGCATAGGGAGGAAGCTTTGCGCCCGTCTGTGCCGTGTGATACCCTTGCTCAGGTACTCTGACTGGTATACGCATGTTTCTTCCTTGTTAACCTTCTTGCCGCGACGTCGACCATGATATTGTCGGAACGATAGATCCTAAATCACGGAGATACTCCGTAGTTCGACGGTATTGACGGTACGCCGTTCTTGTCGTCGAACGTTGCATAGCAACAAATTCTCAACATGGCTTGAGATAATTTCGGGTGTAACAAATGCCCCCCACGGGACGTCCGTCACGGCCGGAGGCAGGGGCGGATGGCCCGTGCCCTTTGAAGGGATTGAACAATGACGGCATAGCCGTTGCATATTTTAGCCTGACGCTTTCTCCACTTTTTTTTATTTCTCCTCTTTGTGCTTTCAGCCATGGCTCGCAGCAGTGGGAGTGGGAGTCGGTCGAGGAGGTCCCGTGCTAGGGGCGCTGATGACTGCGGGGTTGAGCGCACGGACCGGCGGATGCCGCCTTTCCCTCCTCGTACCATTGATGATGGCAATGTCAACCAACTAGACCTTGGCTACTTGTGGGTCGCTGAAGGCCCAACAGAGAGTGCCGGAGCAGCTGAAGGTCTTGTGGACGTGTCTCGGATCGCGAGGCAAGGCGGTCTTTATACATATGACCGCACCGGAGGCTACCCGCGTCACTATCCTCTGGACCGTCACCTTTACAGTTTTCTCCAGGGTTTTGCTCCTGTCGGCATGGAGGCCGACGATCCGTCACTTCCAGAGGAGAGGCGTCGCCTTGAAAGGGCGATACTGGTGGGGAGAGACGGCATGCAGGGACTGTGCTCCCTGACTTATCCGAGTTACCCGGAGGGCTTTACTCGGCAGCGGCAGTACCCGGATAGGCAGAGTCTGGGCTCTTTTCAGCGACATGAGAGTCTCACCGTCCGGGCTACACCGATGTCTCCAGCGGCTTGGCATTTGCATGGGCAGCACAAAGCCGTGGACCAGGTTATAGATGGGCCTCTTTCTGGCACCGACCGGAGTTAGCTTTGCACAGGAGGAGTACATCCATGATTGCATGTTGGAGAGGGTTTTGGCTTTGAAAACTCCCAGCTGGTATGGGAAGTGGTCCGTCATTCCCTCTCACAGTTATCACCGGGGCGCGACAGAGTGGCTCTGGGGCATTCTGCTAGTTTACCGGTCTTTGTTGGATAGGGTGGGGATTCGTCATGCAGTGACTGCCGCTCTGTACTCCTATCCTTGTCACACTGGCCTGCTACAGGCTCTGGTAGAGAGGTTCAGCCGCCGGTGGAACACTTTCGTCACAGCTGGCGGGGAGACTTCACTGGACCTCTGGGCTTTCCAGAGGATTTCTGGTCTTCCGATCTGCGGGAGGCCTTATGAGGAGCTATCGCCGGATGACTTGCACCTCAGCTCCACTGACGGGGCAGGGCACTATACTCTGCCTTATTGCTTCAGGTTCTTGATGAAGACCTGGAGGGACTTAGCCCGAGTAGGCACTGATCGGCCCCCACGTACACCGCGAGTGACACTAAATGCCTGGGTGAGCCACTTCTACAGCGGCCCTTACTGTTTCCATGAGGAGTTTGCACAGTCCGGCACCACCTGGGATGAGTACCGAGAGGTCAGAGTGGACGTTCCTCCACATCCCCGCCACCTGCCTGCGCCGACACAAGGATGGAATTCACGGGGGCTGCATCCTATTACTTATCTGGCGGCTTATCTGGCGTACTGGCTTTCCAGCTTTGTAGTCCCTCATGGAGAGGAGGGAGTCCTGCGGGTGGAGGTGATCTATCCAGCCTGCATGCTTGCCTGTGGACAGAGACTCGCCATCGCACCAGCAGCCTTGGCGAATATTTTTCATTCGCTTGGGGCTTTGTCTTCCCACTCATCGCCACGGGAGAAAGGCATACTGCTGCCCACTCATTATTTGAGTGCTTGGGCAGGGCTACTGTTTCCAGAGTTGTCCAGGAGGACTCCGGTTGAGAATCCAGCAGCCCCATTGATTTTCTGGTTTACCGGGCAGCCATCCCAGGATCCAGTTGCACAGTTAGTAGGGGCCAGGCGGGCCTTGTCTTTTGTTCCGGTGAAGAGGGGAGAGGGCATAGCCCTTGACTACTTCTCCTATCTTCACCGCCCTTTTGCCGGACAGGAGGGGGATGCTATTGTCAGCGGGTTTCCACCCATGACTTTACCTTCCCCACAGGGCTTAGCAGAGTGGGTCGTCAGCATCCGGCCCAGTGTTCTTGTCTATCGACGCTCCAGCACGGCGATACTTGAGCCTTACTACCCACATCGGTTCGCCAGGAACTTTGGGTATGATCAGGCTATCCCCTCCAGTGGAGAGTTTTCTTTGCCCCTCCGGTTATACAGGCACAGGGACATACACTTGGTCGCGGCAGCTTGGCAGGACTTCCTTTGCCGCGAGGCAGGGCCGGGGTACCCGGTCCCAGAGCAGGAGCGCAGAGGCTACTTTGACATTTATTATGCTCGCTAGTGGTTCAAAGCCAGCAACCTCTTCCGGGAGCGCCGAGATGCCATTCGTACCACTGAGGAGCAGCGGTTGGAGCGGGAGGATCTGCCTCCTTTGTGCGTCGACCCCGCTTTCCTCAGGTCTCATTTTTCGGGGATTGCCCGAATTGTGAGTGACATTGAAGAGCGATGGCGAGCAAAAGGCTGGACACCCACTGTTGACAGGAGCCAGTATAATGGGGCTTTGAAGCCCTTGAAGAGCAGGACGGCGTCGGCTCTCGGAGTCCCTTCTTCCTCCACCACAGGCGTAGCCTCGGGCCCCTCAAAGGCCTATTCTTGGTGGGAGGATTTGCAGACATCTTGCGGGGTGAGAGAAAAAATTCCAGTTGTCCCAGCCGATACCTGACGGAGCACTTGGGGGCAGTACCTTTGCTGAGTGGAGGGCCCATGTGATCAACGCAGTGGGCTGTGCAGGTCCCCTGGAGTACCTTTCTGGCCTCGAGTTGGCGACGACTCCACTTGCCATTTACGATGCTGTAAGGGCAGTTGCACGCACCCTCCGAGTGAAGCCAGAGCAGATAGTATTAAAGCCGATGGAGCCCATAGCGGCTACAGGTAATCCTGTCCTTCCTGACTTTAATATACACGTGTCTTTATATTCTGGGACATGCATTTATATATTCCCTGACACTTGCAGGTGGGGCTGTTATGGTAGCCGGTGCCGTACCACTGAGGGATCCTCCTGATGCTGAGATTGGGAGGGATTCTGCTGCCGCTAAGAGACCTCGGACCGAGGTTCCTGAGGAGGGGGATGTGAGGTCAGCATCCCGTCCTCGGCTTGAGGTTGAAACCCCTGCAGTTGAGGCTGTGTCCAGTAAGTAGCTCTCCCAGATACTGGTCATTTCTGAACATATATATAGTGTTATAAACACATGCTTGCTTCATTAAATGCAGCTCCCCCGGAAGCTAGGGCTGATATGAGCTTCTCTCCTCCTCCAGCGGGAGATGACATGCCGCTGGATGAGTCCGTGCCAGACGTTACTTTCAGCTTCAAAGAGCTGATGTCTCCCTCAGACGATTATATGCCGGTGACGGCTAACTCTCCCTCGCCTCTTACAGCGGGGACCACAGGAGGTCAGGCTCAGGTAGCATGCTCAGCCTTGTTTTCTCCATTGATACATGAAGATTTGAACAGCAATAACCCCTTAGTGTTTTGTTGGCTGTGCAGGGGTTCATGAGGTTATTCCACCTGGTCCGTCAGCAGGAGGTGATGTCGGCTCTTCCTCGGGGCCGGATCCGCTTCTGGGAGTAGATCCACTACTAAGAGTGGGAGTTCTGCGGCCACAGACTCTCTCCCGATGGTAGCTCGAGCCCTACTTCCAGCGCTACGACCTCCAGCTCTTCATCCAGTGAGAGTGACTCTCGAGAAGAAGGCGAATTAAAAGATACCGGAGGTGAATGCAACGACATACATTCCGTTTAATTGAGTCCTTCTTATAAAGATTTGCTTGACTCATATAATTGCTTGTCCCACAGGAGTGGACTTGGCCCGGTCCATGGAGGAGTTTCACAACTTTTGGAATCTGGCTCACTTGTGGACCTTCTGACGGGCGGCAGTGCCTCGACAGGCACAAAGGCCATGGAGGTAGCAGGTGTTGACACCACAGCACCGGGAGATCCTACGCCAGTGGGCTCCTCCGATGTTGATATTGGTGAGGACATCATAGCTGAGGACGGCATAGCTGATCTTTCAGGTAAGAGATGTTAGAGGCTAATGATAGACCTCTTTACCATTTTGCATCTGCTTTTGCCAAGCTGATTAATGCATCTGCTATGTGGGCAGCGTCAGGCCAGGCCATTGAAGAAAGCACATCCCACCTGGTGAGATAGCTCCAGCAGGGGAAGCTTCTCAGGGCGCACCAGAGGGCCTGCAGACTCCAGGGGAGAGTGCCTCACCAGTAGACACCCATGCTACAGGTACTGCTCGTTTCTGACAACGAACATAGCAAATGATATATGCATTCTATTTGTGGCACTGACCCCTCTCCTGTTTTTGCCATGTAGCTTCTCTTTCTGCGGAGCCGATGGTTGAGGCCTCCTCACGAGAGGAGGTTCAAGAGGCAGGGCTGACTTCTGAGATCGAGCAATCTTGCTCCCAAAGGGCTCCTGGTACAGAGTCTGCCTTTCCCAGCATAGCTGAAGAAGGGGCTGCTATTGAGACAGGTACATAGCTGTCTTCTGAACTTTGACTTCTTGTGCGTGCCACTTTATAGATAAGCACTTACATGCTATTGCTTAACTGCAGAGGGTGGGGACACAAACGTCCTGCCTGGCGGACTAGGCTCAGCTTCTGTCACTGATTCTTCCTCAGCTGTTGAGAAAGGGCAGGAGTCTGCGGCAGCATCAGGTATATGACCGTGTTGTGCCTTTTTATAGTGATTCGTGCATATCCATTTGGCTATGAACAAGCACTCATTCCACCTCCTTCTTTCTTTGCAGCTTTTGAGGAGAGAGCCCCAGGGGTATCTGTAGACTTCCCAGCTCTTGGAGTTGAGTGGCCTGACGCCCCTACACTTGGGACGGCGTTGCATGTTGCTATGGCTGACCAGCTTCTGCAGGGTCTTGATCAGTTGATCCAGGCTGATCCACTGCCGACCGTGGAGACTTTGAGGGCCGACCTGGCAGTATTTACCCGGAGCTACCATGGGTTGAGTCTTCCCCGGGATGCATGGGCTACGAAGCTAGAAGGCTTGTGGAGTGAGTTTGCCCGCCTCCATCTTGCACAGGAGCGGAGGCAGAATACCCAGCAGCAGATCCAGCGAGAGGAGGAGGAGCTACGTGGACTTCGAGCGGCCCAGGCGGAGACTGACTTCCACCTTGCGAGTGTCGAGGGGCGTAGCCAGAGGACCTCTCTTCGAGTGGAGGAGCTACAGAGAGAGCTTCAGGAGGCTGCCGATGAGCATCGTGTTCCAGGCGGAGGTGGAGACCTGTCGTCGCCGATCCGATGAGCTTCGGGAGGAGATCTTCCAGAGGGAGACTCGCCTTGCAGAGTTGCGAAGGGACGAGCGCAGTGGTTGACGAGCTCTAGCCCTTCCTTGTACATAGGGCTCTTACGCCCCATTTTTGTTTGAGTTACCCCCGAGGGCTTGTCTCGGGCTCCCTTGATGACATTAGTGAATAAAGGACGGAGCTTAGCATAGCTGTTTTTGCTTCCATCCTCTTGCATGTATGTCTCTCTTTTATATATATATATATATATTTTTTTTTTTTATCACTTTACCAGCCCTACCGCCCTTTCGGGTTTTCGCCAGGACTGGCCCCCTTTAGCTTTTTCCAGTGCGCCCTTTCGGGTTTTCACACTGAGGGGTACCCATTTTTGCCTAAGGCGCCCTTTCGGATTTTCACCTTAGCCGGGTTAAACCCTTTTTGCCCTTGATTGCTCTTCTAATAGAAACAACCAAGTCCGCTGGGGTCTCAATATTTTTAACCCCGTTTTTTTTTCTCTTTTTTTTTGACCCTATAATGCCAAAAGGCGAGGAAAAGGTGGCACTCCCGTAGGGACGTGTGTGCCGCAGAGGTGGGACAAGTGGGTAGATTTGATTGTCCGGTTGGGACGAATGAATCAAATCTTGAGCCGAAAGGCGAAACGGGTTGGTAACCTGAGAGGGCGTACTGAGACCGAACCCAAGAGGACAGAAACGAGCCGAAAGGCATAATGGGTTGGTAGCCCGAGAGAGCATACTGAGACCGAACCCGGTGGGATAGAAAGGAGCCGAAAGGCATAGTGGGTTGGCAGCCCGAGAGAGCATACTGAGGCCGAACCCGGTGAGACCAAAAGGTGTAGTGGGTTGGCAGCCCGAGAGAGCATACTGAGGCCAAGCCCGGTGTGACAAGATGGGTGGATTCGACTGTCCTAATGGGACGCAATTAGCCAAATCCAAAACCGAAGGTTGACCCGGTTAGCAACCCGAAAGGGGGTATGCATGAGCCAAGCCCAGTTGGAACAACAAAGGAGGAGGTTTAACAGTCCGAAAGGGACATGCGGGTTAAACCTGGAGGCCGATAGGCGGGATGGGTTGGCAGCCCGAAAGAGCATATATAGGCCAGACCCGAAACGATGACAGGAAGGGATTTGACAGCCTGAGTGGGACGTATGAGTCAAATCCGTGAGCCGATAGGCAAATAGGGTTGGCAGCCCGTGGGGACAAAGGAGTAAACTTGACGATCCCGGTGGGATATTGGAGTCAAGTCTAAAGCCAAGAGGCGAGATGGGTTGACAGCCTGAGAGAGCATGCAGAGGTCAGACCCAGAAGAAGGAAAATGGTGGATTTGACAGCCCCAGTGGGACGTACGAGTCAAATCCGAGAGCCGATAGGCGAGATGGGTTGGCAGCCCGAGAGAGCATACTGAGGCCACTCCCAATGGGACAAAGATAGGTTTGACCCCCCTAGTGGGACGTGAGTCAAACCTGAAAGTCGATGGACGAGTAGGTGGGTTGGCAGCCCGAGAGGACATGCTAAGGCCAGACCCGGTGGGACATGTGCCAGAAGACATGATGGATTGGTAGCCCGAGAGAGCATACTGAGGCCAATTCCAAAAGGAAAGGTGAGCCGAAGGCATGGTGGGTTGGCAGCCCGAGAGGGCATACTGAGACCAATCCCAGAAGGAAAAGTGAGCCGAAAGGCATGATGAGTTGGCAGCCCGAGAGAGCATACATAGGCCAATCCTAGTGGGACAAAAGAGTAAGTGGGTTCAACTGCTCAGAAGAGACGTATGCTAGACCCAGAAGCCGATAGGCAGGATGGGTCGACAGCCCGAAAGGGGCATGCAAAGGCCGAGTCCGATGGGACAGAGTATGACAACGTCAGAACGTCGATGGGGATTAGGTGTCATAGGATGACATGTTTGGCCGAGATGGGGTAATAGACAAGGAGGATTTTTTTTTCACATTACCAACCTCGCCGCCCTTTCGGGTTTTTGCCGAGGCTGGCCCCCTTTAGCTTTTTCCGGTGTGCCCTTGCGGGTTTTCACACCGAGGGGTTGCCCATTTTTGCCCGAGGCGCCCTTTCGGGTTTTCACCTCGACCGGGTCTGTGGCCTTTTTGCCCTCAGCCAACCGTTGAAGGCTGACTGAGTCCGCCGGGGTATCAGTATTTTTAACCCCTTTTCTTTTTTTCTCTTTTTTTTTTTTTTGAACCTTCACTGAGGAGAGGTACTGTCCTGTGAGGACTACTGCAGAAACTCTTGCGGTGGTGCATGGTAGAGCTTCATATGCTTGCCGTTGAGGGGAGGGAAGGGATTGTCCCCCTTGTGGTCAAGGACCGTATAGGCCCCTCCTTCGTAGACCTTCTGGATGACGTAAGGCCCACGCCAATTAGGCTGGAGTTTGCCGCTGGATCTTCCCGCGAGAACCTCCTTTTCTTTGACCATGACAAGGTCGCCTTTCTTGAACGCCCGTTGTTTGACCAGCTTATCATAGGCACGTGTCATGCGGGCTTGATACACTTGTAAGTGTTTGTAGGCTTTGAGTCTTCGACCTTCAAGGTTGGACAACTCTTCAAGCCTCCTTTCTATCTCGGACTAGTCTTGGCTTGGCAATTCAGCGTGCACAGCAACGCGGTATGATGCCAGCTCGATCTCCACAGGGATCACTGCTTCAGCTCCATAGACCAAAGAGAACGGGGAGCAACCCGTGGGGGTTTTGTAAATAGTCCGATAGGCCCATAGGGCTTCGTGGACCTTCTCGCCCCAATCCCGTTTGCGGCCACCTACTATCTTGGACAACAGCTTGCAGAGGGTTTTGTTGAAGGCCTCGGCTAACCCATTGGCATGGGGATTGTAGACCGACGACGCTCTCCAGTCAATATGGAACTTGGCCGCCAGCGCATAAACAGTCTTGTTCTTGAACGGCGTGCCATTATCGGATATAATCCGACTGGTGGTGCCGAATCTGTATATGATATAGTGCCGCACAAAATGGGCAACTATCTCCCCTGTAACTTCCCGTAGTGGAACGGCTTCCGCCCATCTGGAGAAGTAATCGGTGGCAGCGAGTATGAACCTGTGCCCCTGGGACGATTGTGGGAATGGTCCCACAATATCCATACCCCACTCTGCAAATGGCCAAGTAGGCGCTGTTGGATGGAGCGGGTTAGGTGGCCGCCGAGGGACTGGGCCAAATGCTTGGCATTGATGACATGTACGAGCATCTATGTAGTCTGAGGCGTGAGGTGAGCGAGGCGACCAGGGGGGCGCCTCACACCTCCAAGGCCTAGGCGATGGCCGAGGCGTTTGAGGCGAGAAATTAATAAAAAAGTAAAATTAAAATTAGAGAGACAGAAAGACAGAGAGTGAGAGATCGGAGAGAGTGAGAGATCAGAGACAGTGAGAGATCGTAGAGAGTGAGTGAGAGAGTGAGAGACAGTGAGAGAGTGGAGAGAGTGAGAGACAGTGAGAGAGTGGAGAGAGTGAGAGATCGGAGAGAGTTAGAGAGTGAGAATGAGAGATCGGAGAGAGTGAGAGATCGGAGAGAGAGAGAGAGAGAGAGATCGGAGAGAGTGAGAGAGTGAGAGAGTGGAGAGAGTGAGAGTGAGAGATCGGAGAAAGTGAGAGAGTGGACATACCGAGAGTGAGAGTGGCCGGAGGAAGCCGGAGCCGCTGCCGCACGCCGGATGAAGCCGGAGGAAGCTGCTGCCGCTGCCGGACGCCGGAGGAAGCCGCTGCCGCACGCCGGAGGTAGCTGTCGCCGCTGCCGCTCGCCGCTGCCGCTCGCCAGACACCGGAGGGAGGACACTCGCCGCTGCCGCGGAGGTGGAAGCAGTGAAGGCAAAAAAATAAACCCACAGTCGAAACCCTCGGGGGGGGGGGGGGGGGAAGTTAACCGGACGGACTCGCATATCGGGTCGTTGAGACCCGATACGCGGATCCGGCGAGCGGCAGAGCGGGCGAGCCACGCGGGCGAGAGGGCGAGGCGCGCGGAGGCGGCCGACGCGCGCGAGGTGCTGGCCTCGGCGAGCCGGGACGGCGCGAGGCGGGCGACGGGCGCCTCGCCCCGCCTCACCGCCTAGGCGACCGCCTAGGCGACCGCCTAGGCGCGTTTTCAACTACATAGACGAGCATATTGATTGCAATCTTCGTACATGGTGGGCCAATAAAACCCTTTAAGCTTGATGCTATTTTTCATCTTAGCTCCTGCCTGGTGAGCTCCACACAATCCGGAGTGGACCTCGTGCATGACGGTCTTCGCTTCCTTGGACGAAAGGCACCGCAGGAGGACCGATCGGTCTTTTTCATGGACGAGCCTAAAGAGCAGACCGTCAATCAGCTGGTAGGATGTCGCCCTGCGTAGCAGTTGCACCCTCTGAGCCCGATCAGGAGGGAGCCGGCCGTTCTTTATTTTTATAATTGGCTCGCGCCAATCTTCTTCTTCGGGAGCATTCTCCTCTTGAATGTTGTCGACCTCATAAACAGTGAGGCCGGATTCTTCGTCGAGCACACTTGGCATGAGCCTTCGGTGTCTGACAGTAATATTTAATTCTCCCTCAGGCGGGAGTTTTAGGGCTGCTGCCAACTTTGCAAGAGCATCAGCCTGGGAGTTGTTGCCTCTGGGGACATGGCCTATTTCAAATAGGTAAAATTTTTCTTTGAGCCTCATGACGGCTGCATGATAGGGGACAAGCTCCTTCTTCCGGACATCATAGACGTCCAGTACTTGTCGGATGACGAGCTAAGAATCCCCGTATACTTTGATGCACTTGTTGTCCATCTCCAGTGCCAGTTGAAGCCCAATGATTAGCGCTTCATACTCTGCCTCATTATTAGTCAGCGACTTCATGAGAGTGCACGAGTTGTGGAGGATGCCGCCTTGTGGAGATACAAAGACTACCCCCGCGCCTGAGACATAGTCTGTAAGGCCGCCGGCCCTTTTGATTGTCCGAGAGGCACCATCAAAATATAACTCCCAATGTGGGAGATCAAGGGTGAGGACGCCTGGCTCCATCTGTGGTGGGACTTTTTCAGAATGCTCCCCAATGGCTTGAGAAGGCACCAACACCTCTTCATCGGGGAGCTCGAAGTTGAGTGGCGAATCTTCCGGCACAGGGTGCGCTGCTAAGAACTCTGCCATCCCTTGTCCCTTGATCGCCTTGCGTGGGACGAAGGTGATGTCGAACTCCATGAGGATAAGTGTCCATTTACCAAGCCTACTAGAAAGGACAGGCTGGCTGAGCAGAAACTTGAGTGGGTCACATTTTGAGATGAGCTTCACCCGGTGGGCTAGAAGGTAATGCCTCAACTTCTTGACAGCAAACACCAGAGCTGGGCACATGGGGGCGTACCGGTGCTCAGGCCCGATCAGCTTCCGACTGAGGTAGTACAGCGGCTGCTCTTTGCCCTCGTCATTGACCTGGGCTAGCAGAGCCCCCAAAGAGGCCTCCATGGCAGCAATATATATGATAAGGGGCTTCCCTCTGACAGGTGCCCCTAGGACTGGAGCAAGGATGGCAGTGTCGGTTTCGGACTCGGTTTCGGCCGGGTCCGAAACCGATACTACTCAGTATCGATTTCGGTTTTGGTTTCGGCCGAAACCGGTTCAAAACAGTTAGAAAAGGCCAAAATTGGGGCCAGCAGGTTAGGTTTCGGCCGAAACCGGACGGTTTCGGTCGGTTTCGGTCCGAAATCGGACGGTTTCGGTCCGAAACCATTAAATTATTATTATTTTTTGGTATCGGATCTGCTACAGTGCAAAGGCCCGTTTCGGTGTCGGTATAGGCCGAAACCGATACGTTTCGGCCGAAACGTATCGGTTTCGGCCGATACTGCCAACCATGGACTGGAGGGGTCAGCAGATATTCCTTGATTTGCTCGAAGGCCTTCTGGCAGTCTTCGTCCCATATGAAGGGTGCTCCTTTCTTCATCAATTTGCCGAAAGGTAGGCATCTCCCAGAGAGATTAGAAATAAATCGCCTAATATAGGCGAGTCTACCTTGCAGAGATCTGAGCTCTGTCAAGCTCTTGGGCGGAGGCAGTCCTCTTAGGGCCTTGATTTTGTCAGGATCAATTTCTATGCCTCGGTACCTGACGATGAAGTCGAGGAACTTGCCGCTGGAGACACCGAAGGCGCACTTCATCGGGTTCATCTTGAGTTGAAATCTTCGAAGCCTTTCGAAGACTCGACGCAGGTCAGCTAAGTGATCCTCCCGCTTCTTTGTCTTGACGACCAGATCATCGACATAGCATTCGACAAGGTAATGTAGCATCTCGTCGAAGATCTTGGTCATTGTCCTTTGGTAGGTTGCGCCGGCATTCTTGAGACCAAACGACATCCTTTTGTAGTTGAAGATCCCCTTAGGAGACCGGAAAGCCGTATGGTCTTTGTCTTTGACGGCCATGCGGATTTGATTATAGCCCGACGATCCATCCATGAAAGACAAGGCTTCATGACCAGTGGTCATATCAACCATTGTCTCAGTGATTGGGACATAGAAGTCGTCTTTTGGGCATGCTTTGTTCAAATCCCTGAAGTCGATGCAGACTCGGACTTGGCCGTTCTTCTTCTTGACAGGGACTATATTGGCGAGCCACACAGGATACATGCAAGGCTCTATGAAGTCCACATTGAGTATTTTGTCAACCTCAGCATTGACCTTCAGCTCCAGCTCGTGGCGCATACGCCGTTGAGCATGCTTGACTGGCTTGACTGTTGAAAGTATTGCCAGCTCATGTTCAGCCACAGAAGAGTCGAGCCCGGGCATTTCTTTGTAAGTCCAGGCGAAACAATCCCTGAACTCTTCTAGGAGCTGTCGATACGACTGCTTTTCTTTCTCGCTGAGGAGAGCACTTATGAAGGTGGGACGGTGATCATTTTTGCTTCCGAGATTGATTTCAATCAACTCGTTCACAGTTGCTTGACCACCGTCTTCAAGCTCTGGTGGAGCTGGTTGGAGGTCGACGAAGTCTCCCTCATCATCAATGTTTGCTTCATAGACTTCAAATTCTTCGAAGCACTCTTGCTCGTGGCTTGAAGTCGAAGGGCTTGCTTTGTTTCGCCGATGGTTAGCAGGCTAAGCTGCTCCTTCCTCTGAGGGGTGGTCGCTGTTGACTCCTAATGAAGGTGATGGTGTGGCAGACACATCACCGGATGCCCTTACAGAGTCATCAATCTTAGGCTTAGCTTGTGCTTGCCCGTGATGGAGAGGTAGCAGTCCTATGGTGTTGACTGCAAAGTGGACCTCGAAGTCCGTCTCCTGGTCATAGTCAAGGCTTCTTGTATCTTTGCGGGAGAAGGGAGGTTGTCCACGGACTTGCGGAGGGTTTCACAGTTGATGGAAATACGCCGCTCGTGCAGGGTCCAAAGTTTGCGGGATGTGCTGCTTTTTCACATTTCCCTGATGTATTTCGGCATATCGTCCATCTCCTGGACTGGCTCTGGCACCACATTGGCGGGAGTATCCTAGCCGAAATTGTCTTCAGGAGGGCACGGTGGGACTAAATCACATTTGTAAAAGATGATCGGCTTGTCCCTCTTGCCTTTGTTGCGTCTCCTTCTCCGTTGATAAGAGACTGTAAAGGTCTTCAACTGTTCCACTTCATGTTCTTCCCATTGGGACGAGAGTTGAAGGCACTTAGGCGGTAAGGAGAAACTCTCATCAATGACCCGGCTGATGAGGTTGGCTTCAAAGTCAACACTTCGCCTCTCTGGTTGAGTTGACTTGGAGGCGGCACTGAGGCTCAGCCTGTGCAGCTTTACCATGTCTTGGTTGACAGTGAAGAGCTGCCCTTCCTCAACTTCAGGGTCCACCTTTTGCTTCCCTTTGTCTTTTAAAGACTCGAGGATTGTTAAAGTGGGCTTCCCAAAATATAGTGAAGCATCGGCCAGATGGCACTCATTGGGGTGGAACGGGGCCTGGTCTGCGAAGATCGTACGTTGCTCCCCTTCCTTGGCATATTTAATGCACTGATGCAGAGTTGAAGGAACAACCCAGTTCTCATGAAGCCAGGGTCTTCCAAGCAGCATCTTGTAAGATGTGTCGGAGTTGATGATGTAAAATGTCGCTTGGGTGACAAACTCACCCAAAGTTAGCTTGACTACAACCCGACCAAGCGCTTCCTCGGAACTCTGATTGAATCCCGAGATCTTGACATCAGTCACCTTTTGTAAATTAGGTGCCAAGTATAGAGACTTGAAAGTCTTTAAAGGCATGATGTTGACGGCTGCTCCGGCATCAACCAGGATGCGATTCACGTCATGCCCATTGATCGTTCCCCTCATATATAAGGGGCGATTATGACACGGAGAGGACAGCAACATGTCTTTGTCCGTGAAGGTGATGTTGGCTGTGAGTGCTTCATACGTCTGGGCCTGCAACTCTGCAACATGGGCTTCATATGCCTCCGGGTCTTGGGAGTATCTTGACCAGAGCCTCTCGAAGATCCTTGCTCCAGGCGATGGCCTCCTAGATGGTGACATTTGTTGGGAACCGCTTCATATGATGAATGATTTTGCGGTCCGCCCGAGCACGGGTCTTGTCAAATGGCGGGATGATCTCCGCCAGGATCTTTGGTGCCTGGCGAGGTTTCTCCCGCTTAGAAGGGCGCTCCTCCCCATCCTGACCCTCCGCATTTTCTTGGAATAGCGGTGCCAAGGATTCCTCCGGAGGTGGCAAAAGTTCCTCAGGCTGGTCTTCATTAGAAGGATCTGCTGGGCCTGCGGGCTCGTCCCCGTTGGAGGGGCCGGCCTGCTCTGACGCCTTTTCGCATTTTGGCGATTTGGCTGGCTCCTTTTCTTCATCGGAGGATGTGATTGTGAAAGGGACGCCACCCGGCTTAGCCGTTGAGGTGGGGCCTGAACCCTCTGAGGGGCTGAGGATGAAAGGGATTCCCCGAACTTGGGTTTCTGGGACAGGACCCGGCTTCTCCCCTCTGAATATTATGACCCGGTCGAGGGCCAGGGGACCCTCACGTCCACGTCCTCGGCCACGACCTCGGCCACGTCCTTGGCTATTTCTTGTCGAGCGACGTTGATAAGTTGCCATAGGAGCCTTGCCTCCAGTGCCATCAGCTGCAGGACAGTAAATGTTGTCAAGCGGCGGAATCGCCACCATGTTGCAGAAGAGCTCTTGCAGCATTTCCTCGAGCATCTCGACAGTGAGCTCCTCATCTTTGTAGAATAAGGAGAGCTCTTCCGGGATTGGGAAGTCTTCACCTTCTTCAAGACGATGGGCCATTCCTCGGAGCCATTGCAGAAGACGGGCTTTGCGCCCAAGCTTGTCCCAGGGAATATATTCGTCTAGAGTGACGACCCTAGTGGGACGAGGGGGAGTGTACTCCTCCAGTTCATCTATGAGCTTTTGAAGCCTTTGCAGAGGAGTGGGCTCCTTAGGGGCTTCCATAGCAGCTGCTTGCTCGGCTTGCTTCTTCAACCTCCTCTTCAAATTCTTCTTGCGATTCTTCTCTTGTTTCTTTTGGCGTGCTGTCTCTTGAGAAGAAAGGGGAGTTTGCTTTGGAGGTGGGACTTGCTTGCCCCCCAGAATTTTACTTTTTGGTCCGGGCTGGCTCCTTAGGGGCCTTAGTGCCGCGGTTTCTTCTTGGGACAACCTTGGTCCGAAAGGCCTCCTCCGGCTGAGCCTGGAAGGTGGCATTGATTGCCTGAGCAATTATTTCAGGAGGCAACTCCTGGAACTCTGCCAGTCCACCGTAGGGCCTCTGGGGGCTTTGTGGTTCCACCGACTTTGCTTGAGCTGGTGGCTGGGCTTGCTTGAGCTGCTGAGGCCTTTCTACAATTGGCGGCCTAGCTGGCTTGACAGAAGCTTTAACTGGGGCCTTCGCGGGCTCAAGAGGTTGAGTCCTCTCCACGACTGATGGCCTTGCTGACTTGGCAGGAACTTTGGCTGAAGGCTCTGACGCCTTGGCCTTGCCTTTGTTGTCTGGCCGAGAGTTCTCTCTTATGACGATGCCAAGCTGACTCGACCTGGGACAGACCCTAGGACTCTCTCCCACGGCTTGGCATCCTGAGTTCTGGAACTTAGGCCCTTTATAGGTGGCCTTGCCTTTAGTGAGTAATGGAAATTCATCATTTTCCGTAGGCTCACTTGGTCGGGCTAATCGGGAGAAAGTTTCAGTTTCTCGCCGAGCCTGCTGGAGAGTCTCCCTGGCAGCCTCTGCAAGATGCAACCTTATCATGGAGTTCCCCTGAGTATCGACAACCCCTCTTTGGATGAGGGCTTCAATGAAGTCCTGAACCTCTGGACATTGCCTAGTGGGGTGAGACACCCTTGCATGATACTTGCAATAGCGGGGGTGACTCTTGGCCGTCTCATTGTAATAAGACGGCGGGTCATGTGTCAGCACCCAGCCATCCTCCAGAAGTTTGTCAAAAATCTTCTCAGTGTCTTCGCTAGGAAAAGAACACTGATGAGATGGTCGCCACCCTGGACACCATAGTGTGGACTTGGGCGATTGGGAACTGGCTCCCTGGGAACTAACTCCCTCCTCCTGCGGCTCAGGGAACTGGAAGGCTGCCGAGGCATGTATGACGTTGACGGAGAAGTGAAGGCTCTCCCGTGCATGCGGCTGCGGTGGATCGACCAGGAATTCACCCATGTTGACCTTCCCTCGCCTGATTAGGTCCTCGGCGAGGTCCTTGAATGGCTCGCAGTTGTGGATAATATGGCCAACAACTTCATGGTAGGGGCAATAGCTCTGATGAAAAGCAGCACCTGGTGTTTGCTCCATGGGTGATGGGCTTATGAGTCCAGCCCGCTGGCATGCGAAGAAGATGTTTGGAGTCTTCTCGCAAGGGAATGAGTATAATTTCTCTGGGAGCTCGACTTGAAGTGGAGCCTCCTCGCCTTCCGGTGAGTCCTCCTCGTCTTTAGATGACTCTGAGGATTCTTCAGAGAGCCAACCCCTGAGCAGAGCCCGACCGGCAGGTGATACACCCGTCTCCCGTATGTGGGCTGGAGCTAACCCCCTGGCAAATGGGCCAAAGGGGAAGGTGGCCAACTGCTGATCAATACTTTCCAGGAACTGCAGCAGGCGCCTCTGTTCTAGTTGTAGTTAACGGACTTCCCCTCGGATCTTCCGAATAGTCCTCCGCAGTGCTAAACATTCTGGGAATGGAGGAGGAGTGGCTCTGGGACCACCATTGGGCTGTTGACTTGAGGGCCCGGCTTCGGAGGCATTGGAGCTCGAGGCCATCGCCACCATATGGACCACATTAGTCGACCGATTTGACCGACTCCAGGTATGCGGCTATGGTGGGTCAACTGCATGGCCCAGCATATTTACCAAGCCTTTTTTAATGAGCTCTTCTGCTATATTTTTGAAGACATAGCAGTCTCGGATGGTGTGACCCAACCTTCGGTGATACACACAATAGGTAGGATCATCTGTCTTGTCCACCTCCGCGGGCTTGCGCGGATCTGGCAGGGTGACGAGCTGCTCCTTCATACACAGATCAAAGAGCATCTTGATATGCTCCTTTTTGAAGGAATAGGGTGTCTTCATGCGCTATGTTAAGAAAGACGCATTTGTCTTATCATCAGACTTCTTGCCCTTTCCTTTGGGCTTTCCTTCTCCTTTATTTCCATTCGTCGGGGAAAAGTCCACGACATTCACCTCCTTACCGCTAGCCAGACGGTCTTTGGAGGATTTGCCTTTGGCATAAGCTTGTGTAGGATGGTCAGCAAAAAACATTTCAATCTCTGCCACCACTGTATTCAACTGGTCAAAGCTTCTGATATTGGAGCCCAGAAGTTTTTTACTGACTTCTGCCGAGAGACCCCTGCGGCAGATGGTCAGCGCATGCTGACGTCCCTCCATCGCTTGATGAAGTCCAATGCTTTTTCACCATTCTTCTGTCGAAGGGAACAAAGCTCTGCTAGGGAGACTTTGCGTTCGACCATTTGGAAGCGGTCGACAAACTTCTTCTGCATATCAGCCGAATCAGATACTGAGTTGGGCTTGAGTCTGGAGTACCACTGGAAGGCGGTGCCGGTCAATGACGTGGCGAAATACCGCAGCAAATATGCCTCCTCCAGTGCCAATTCACCCATGGTCGTCATATAGTAGGCCAGGTGTTCATGCGGAGAGCCCTGCCCGTTGAACTTCTGGAGCTTCGGGGCTTTCGGGCAATCAGGCGGAAGCTTCTTGAATTGATGGCGGAGGGGATAAGGCACGCTGTACAAATTAACGGTGGCCACTCCCTCCCCGTGTTGAGCAAACTTCGCCTCTACAATGCGTTCAATCATTTGCTTCTGCGCCATGAGGCTTTCTGCAGTAGAGTAGCAGATGATCGCGCATTGGCTTCATGCGGCGGGACTTCGACGTCCACTGCCAGTGGGAGTCTTGCAGCGGTGACAGAGGCATTGGCTGCTGCTGGAATGGGAGAAGGCTGCTGATCCGTTCCAGTCGGTGCCGCCTGAGGCGGGGCAGGAGCCCATTTTCCGCGCGAGAGCGACTGTTGCAGTTTCTTGAGCTCTTGGTTCTCCCGTCGAAGCTCTTCCAATGTGGGAGCCCGTGGCTCTTCCCCCAACTCTTCTTCGTGCCGGGAGTGACTGTCCTCATCAACACTGTGGACGTCTTCCTGGCGCTCTTCTTGGCGTGCCGGCTCGGGCTGAGACATACCAACAGCCGGCACCTGTTGTGTCTGTGTTAGAATCCGGGAGACCGGCCTTGACCTCCTCAAATATTGGATGGGTTGGTCAAGCTCTCTCGAGGTGTTCTCGGGTTGTTTGTCGCCGGAGGTGGCATAACAGGTGAACACTTTGACAGTGTCATCGGTCACCTGGACCACCCTCTTTTTCTTGGGCCGTTGTCGCTCCGGCTTGGGCGGTATCCCCAGTCTGTCAAAGACTGACACTCGGGATGTAGATGCTTGAGGTGAGCGATCCTTCTCCGTGTGCGTAGAACTAGCCCACGGGGAGGTCGGTTGCACCTTCTTGTCGGCTCCTCGGCGCTTTTGCCCCCGTAGGGGTTGAGATGTAAATCTCGTAGACGTCAAGGCCTCAGTGCTTGGCGGACTCCGCATCCGCTGAAGCTCCGACATACGGAAGGGTTCCTCCGCTATTGCGCGCCTTATGATTCGGGCCTCCTCCTTGGTGACCCAAATTTTCTTCAACTGGAGGTGGCGCTCCTCCACTGGGTTGCCCCCTGTCTTAGACCGAGGAGCTCGAGGCTTGGGTCTCTGCAAGGGACCCTGAGTTGCCGTCGGTACGGCAGGCTGCTTCTTCTTCACTCCGTCCTTCCGAACTTGCCGGAGGAGCTCGAAGCGGTTGGAGGTAGGAATGGTCGGGACATGACGATCCTGTGGCACGATTGGCTCGCCTCCATCGAGCCGGATGCGGATGTCTCCGACAATTACAGTCTTGCCGGAGCGAGAGACGGCCGCTTCGGGCTTTGTACCCTTGTGGCTACGACGCCACCCCCGTTGAGCAGGAGCGGTGCTGGTGACGCCCGCCATAGGGACAGTGTCATCTTGGCGGCGACGGCGTTGCCACCGTTGGGCAGGGGCGGCACCTCTGAGGGTGGCCGCATTGGAGTTGGGACCGTTACGGCGACGGCGTTGGCCCCGTTGAGCAGGGGCGGCACCTCTGAGGGTGGCCGCGTTGGAGTTGGGACCGTTACGGTGACGGCGTTGCCCCCGTTGAGCAGGGGCGGCACCTCTGAGGGTAGCCGCATTGGAGTTGGGACCGTTACGGCGACGGTGTTGCCCTCGTTGAGCAGGAGCAGCGCCAGTAATGATTTGATTGACCGAGAAGACTCGGTCAATAGCTGGGGCAGAAGGCCTGACAGCTTCGGCCGTTGACATGGCAGTCGAGCTGACCCGACTGGTTGTCGGGATGAAGGGCTTGACACCCTTAACAGTTGAAGAATTGACCAGAGGGACCCGGCTAGTTGATGGAACAGGGGGTCTGACACCCCCGGCTGTTGTCTTCTCGGTCGGGTAAACCCGACCAGTTGATGGAGCCGAGGGCCTGACGCCCCCGACAGTCGCGTTGTTGACCAAGCGAACCCGACCGACTGTTGCAACAGAGGGTCTGGCACCCTCGACGGCTGGCTTGTTGACCGGGCGAACCCGGCCGGCTGTTGCGGAGGGCTTGCCGCCCTCAATAGTTGGCTTGTGGACCGGACTGACCCGGCCAGCTGATGGGGCGGAGGGCCTGACGTCCCCGACAGTTGTCTTGTTGACCGGGCGGACCCAATCAGCTGAAGCAGAAGGCCTAACGCCCTCAGAAGTCTTCTTGGCCGAACAAACCTGGCCAGTTAATGGAGCCGAGGGCCTGACACCCCCAGTGGTTGCCTTCTTGATCGGGCAGACCCGGTCAGTTGATGGGGGCGAGGGCCTGACGCCCCCGACAGTTGTTACAGGCATGGCTGAACTGGCTTCAGCCACCGGTACTACGCCCAAGAAGAAGGGCGAGCCGACGACAGGTGGGAAGTCGCCGAAGACCAGTGGGGTCGCCAGGAATCCGAGCCTGGCATGATTGGCGACGATCTCGGGGCCGTAGGTAACGGCAGCCATCGCTGTTGCTGGTGTTGGTGGTGGTGGTGGTGCGTAGCACGAACGGAGTGGCGTGCAGATGCACAAAGAACTCTCAAATGAACAGAGAGATGTGCCCTCCTCTTCCCGTCCTGTAAGAGGAAGAGGGGCAATCAGAACCTTGAAGAAGGTTTAGAGACTTTCTTTGACAGAAAGAAGAAAGGCGGGAAAGGTCCCACCGGGCGTTCCAGTCTGAGAGACACGGAAAAAATCTAAATCGACTTTTATCGTGGATAAAAGGTAGATTTTCGTTCCTTTTGAAAAGAAACATCCCCCCCCCATCTGAGTAGAGGGTGATTCCGTGTATGCGCGTCGTATCAGACGATTTGGGTTCGAGTGCTGGACCTTTCCCCACTGACCGGAGTCAGTGTTGATTTACATCGGCCTAACGTCCGAACACCTTTGTTTAACTGTCAAAGAAATCTCAAAAGGCTTCTACAGGGGTTCTGATGTTGAGGGCAAACTCTCTTGGAGGGCTCACAATGTTCACTCACCCACCACCGACCAACAGAAATAACTGAGTTAGGGCTAGGTCTGAGCCAAACCCTAAGGTTTAAGAATAACAACGCAAATATGCGGAAGCCGTAGACATGTTTGAAGTATAGGAAGATTTCTTGGACTCCAAGGGTATTTTGGTAATTTTCCCAGGCCAGGGGTATTGCTGAAATTTTTGGGCTGGAATGGAAGTAGGACTGGATTCCTGACTTCCCAAGGCATTGAGGCCATCTCTGGAGGGTTTTAAGGATTCCGAGGTTATTTTTGAGTCAAAAGGGTAGTTCGGTAATTTTATCAGACCCTAGACCTAGGTTTGAGATGATACCCGAGTGCTGGACTGAGCTGACAACACTTCCGGACCGAAGGAGTGACAAGAGGCTTCATAGAAGGCACACATCTGTCAATTTGGCCGAAGGAGGGGTATATATGCAATTTTTAAAAGTCGGGGGGTTTTCTTATAATTTTCTCACCCGAGGACATACATAGAACATGTTGAGTGCTTTTATAGTCCGAACGAGTACAAGGGTTGTCGGCGAGTTGTCGACTGTACAAAAGTCCGCGTTATAGCGGGAGACAGGGACGTAGCCCCAATTACAAAAGATTGCAGGGTATAATTGTAAATTACAAGACTTTGATCTTTTACGGTCCCGGGGAGGACGTTTTTATAATTCCGCCAACATAAGGACAGAACCACCTGACTTAGTCATCCCGGGACGTAAAGACTTACAAAACATGGCCCGCTGAGGGACATAATTACAAACATGGCCCACTGAGGGGCGTAAATGTAAATATATCCCGTAGGAGCATAAATACAAGACCCGAGGATTTACCCCACACGGGTCGAAACAAACGAACAAACTCCAAATGCTGGATGCTCCGAGTGCCAGAAGTGCTTCGTACGTAGGTTTCTCTCTGTCTGTTGATCGCCTCTTTTTGTTGATCGCCTCTTTTTTCTCCACTTGGACCCTTAGGGTCTATTTATAGAAGGCGGGAGGGCCCAGAGGGGTCAAACGAACAAATTTACCTCGATTCTGTCAAGGTGGGGTGGCAAAAAGTTATTTTGACCCCTCTGGCCACCAAAAAAGGCCAAATGACCCCTATGAGGGGGTTAAAAATCTCTTTTTTTTAATTTATTTTTTTTTCTTTTGAAAGCCCGGACCTCGGAGGGTGGGCGGACCGGGGGCCCGCGCGACCCTGCCAGGGGGCCAGCTGGGTCGCGCGCCCCTCGGGGCGCGCGCGCGACCCCGCTGGCTCCCAGCGGGGTCGCGCGACCCGACTGGGCCCCCGGGGAGGCCGCGCGGCTCCCTCCTTCTCCGTGGTTCGGACCCCGAGGGGTCATTTGACCTGCCGGGACACCTTTTGACCCCTTTGGCTGCCGCTTCACCCTCTTTTTGTCGTTCTGGGTTGGAGAAGCGCCGGGGTGGAGCTATATATCTCGGGGAGATCGCTCCTTCGCCGCGTGGCAGCATCGCGTCCGCAGAGGGAGCACTGTTTGTTTGTTTGGTCGTTCGTCGCCGCATAGGGAGGAAGCTTTGCGCCCGTCTGTGTCGTGTGATACACTTGCTCGGCTACTCTGACCGGTATACGCATGTTTCTTCCTTGTTAACCTTCTTGCCGCGACGTCGACCATGATAATATTGTCGGATCGATAGATCCTAAATCACGGAGATACTCTGTAGTTCGACGATATTGACGGTACGCCGTTCTTGTCGTCGAACGTTGCATAGCAACAAATTCTCAACATGGCTTGAGATAATTTCGGGTGTAACATTTGGTTTATTATACTGCTTGTATTAATGTACAATGGAATATTAGTTTAACTTTCACATGTTCAATGTTTGAAGTTCAATGCGTAGTTGTCTACTTCAAGATTATTGCACTAACTTATACAGTCAAATGCATGTGTAATATTTTTTGTTATTTTAGTGATTATATATATTTTTTTATGATTTTTTTTCAGATTTTTTAGAATTAATTTGATTTTTTTAACCTTTTAACTGGGTTTCGGCCGGTTTCGGCCGAAACCGAAACCGATACCGAGTTGTATTAGTTTCGGATCCGGCCGAAACCGAGTCCGAAACCGAGTTTGCCATCCTTGCATGGAGGGGGATCCCGGTGTTCAGAGAGAGGGCCAGAGGAGAGGGGGTTGGGGGTGTTCGCCGGCAGCGTCGACGTCGCCGTCCTCATATCCTCTTATCTTCTCTTCCTACGGGCCGGCGTCATCTCCGCACACCAACAGACTAACAGCGCTGCCGTCGACATCTTCACCCCCTTTGTCTTCCACTCCGGACGACGCCATCGTCCTCCGCAGGTCAGCAACACCACTGCGGGCCTCCTGCAGCTCGGTGGGGGGGGGGGGTTCAGAGCAACAGGGAGGGGTTGTGGGTCGTTGAAGGTGGGAGGGGGCCGGGAGGGTTCTCTCTCTCTCTCTCTCTCCCCCTCCCCCCCGGAATAGAACGGTATTTTCGGTTTTTTGCACATTCAAATCATTTTCGTTGGCATATTCTCGGAATATTCACCGATGTTGACGGCTTGGGAACCACAGGGATATAGCTGCAATAATACGGTATATATCAAGGGTATTCTTGATAATACGGTAAAAGTAGGGGGATAAATGCAAATACGGTGTTTTACAAGGGTATGTATGTTAAAATCCCATATTTATATATGAGTTTAAAAATTGAAAAAATGTAACAAAATCAGGAAAAATAGAAAAAAATTAATAGAATGCAAAATCATGCATGATTGGACACAATCAACAATTTAACACATATATTTGAAAGTTTAGAACCATAAAATGCTTCAGTTCTTTACTATTAATGCATTGCAACTTAAAAGTATTTCAAGTTATATATTTATTTATTTTTTGAGTGTACCGGCTGGTTCTGGGACAAAACTGTCCGAACAGTCCCGGCATTGCCTGGTACAGTACGTACTGGGTGGTACTGCATACCGTGCAGGCAGCATGTGGTCGAGGAAAGCTGCACCCTGTGTGAGGGATGATGAGCTGTTTGTAAACCCTAAAAATAAAACTTCAAAATTGATACCTTATAAAAAACTGACCATGAAGGCTACAAATGACGTCTAACGGTGTTTTCTCAATCTTTACCCAATTTTTACCTTAGAACTGTCTGTGCTGGAGTTTTACTTACCAAATTATACAGGAAGAAATGGTGTGCTGATTGTGAGACCGTATGTTTCCTTTGTGGTATTGAGAATGAGGATATAGATCATTTATTCGTTGATGGCACTTTCAGTACATACGTGCGGAAGGTTTTTAGCAACCTGTTTTAGAATAAATTCAGATTTCAGTCAGCCAGATATGTGGATGTGCAACCTATTATAGAATAAATTCGTGAATTTCTTTGAGAAGGGATCTCAAGGAAGAGGGAGAAGCAGAGTATGCTAGGCTGGTGCATATGCTGCACACTGTTGGTATACATGCCAATGAACTGGATACACTAATCTGGAATAACTCGAACAAGCTTTTCTCTGTCAAAAGTTTTATGAAAGGATGGAAGAACAACAACCTGCTTATCCCATTTATTCACAAGTATGGAGTGTGAAGTCTCTGCTAAAAGTGCAAGCTGTCATGTGGCTTCTATCTGTCAAAAGACCTGTCTCCAAATTGTATCACTGAAAGTGGAGAGCGGCCTGTAATATCCTCTGTTCTTTTTGTGGCATTAAGTCGGGATGTTGATCATTTGATGATTACCTGCCCCGTCAGACGAGAGGTATGGGTATCCCTCAGCCATGTTTTCCAGTTCTCAGCACCCTTTACAAATGTTCAGCAAATGTGGAGACATTCCAAAACTTTAAAGGCAAACTCATTGGTGAAAGCACAATGACTTCTACTTGGACTCATCCTTCATGCAATTTGCTGGAGCATCGGGTGAGAGCGAAATGATCTTATCTTTCGGGGAGGTAAACTTTATGTTGGGAACATTACCCTTAGAACTTTGTCTTTCATTTATCAGTGGTTTAGATATATGCTGCATATGTCGCTTGGTGAGTGGAGGGCTATTTCATTTGGATAGAGAGTCACTTCTTGTAATCTTTTTTTTTTGTTTTGTTTTCAGAGGATGGGGAGCCTCTCCTCATCTTCCCATTGTGCTACCTCTGTTTATTGGTACAAAATTGGTGGTATAATCCACTTTTTCCTGAGAAAAAGAGAAAGAAACGTGGATGTGGATCTGCTTTTATTGTCCCACGGGCTGACGGGGAAAGTGCGCCAGAAGCATAAGGCACCATGCTAATGGGGAAAATGTGGATGTAGGAAGCTCCTACACTTGAAAGAAGGTATGTAGTTAGAGGGGAGAGGCGACCGAGGCGACCAAGGGGTCACCTCATTCCTCACCTAGGCATTTGAGGTGATATTTTTTAAAAATAATATATATAATTCAGAAATATAAATATATGTCTAAATATGACAAAAAATGCATACATAAAATCAATAAACTTCTTAAATTCGTTCATTCCTAAAATCAAACAAGTTTAAATAAAATTAACAACAAATCTAAACAAAGTTAAACAAAAAGTCAAATGGGCCAGGGCGTATGGAGGTGGGCCGGCCCACGAGGCCAGATTGAGGCGGAGGTGAGGCGACTTGTGGCCGCCTCCATTGCCTAGGCTATCACCTCATTCGCCTTTGATAACATAGGACGCCATAAACCTTAATTGAAATCATGATGACACAAAATAATAAAGACAGGATATATCATGTGGAGAAATTTTAAGAGGTCTCACCTCTAGATCCTTCACCATAGGGTAACCACGAAATACAGGCCTCCTATTAGCTTACCTCCTTTTCTTACTTTTTTCTATGGTCTCCAGATGTTTTATTTACAGGGCTTTGGTCCTGTCAGGACAAAGCTCCTTAAAACCTTTTGTCTGTAGCACTTGAGTCCTGTCAGGTCTCCAAGCTCCTCTGAAGTGTACTGAGACATTTGACCCAAGATATTATTTACAGAAATGAGGGGCCAACCTCCTTCGCACAACATGAATCTATTTTTACGGGGCAAGGGGGAGCTGTAACTTCAACCTTGTGCTTTCATCTCATGCTTAATTTCCACCTTGTGGGATATGTCCAACCTATTGATACCTTGTTAGCTACTCATACCTCATCTAATCTATGACAATATCACCTAATATTGATCTAAAACTGTTGTGATGTGTGTTTGGACCAGAAAGAAAAAAATGAAACTTCTCCAAGCTTCTCTGTTCAACATTTGATGAGGCTTGTGTTGCTCTGACACATTCTTCTCTTATTTTAAACAGGCCTGTGGAGAATCTGCATTTGCACTGTCAATCATTTGTTTGCTTTTTTAATTAATAAATCATGGTGTTTTTGTGTGAAAAGCATTTTAAGGATTTTATTATTTAACTCAATTATTAAGCAGATATTTGGAAAAAGGGAAAAAGACCGTGAATAAGCTGTAGCCCTTGTTGTATAGGTTACTTATTAAACAGAAAATTTAGATTGTATGCTATAAACAAGATAAATAGTGGATTATTGAAATGTTTTCAAAAATAAATTACATACATACTCTTTAGCATTTGCAAATTTGGGATTATTGACCAGCAGAAAAAGCAACACATCATTTGCGCATGAAAGAATAGCAGGTCAATGCTTATAAATTAGAATTGTCTGATCAATCGGGATGGACTTATTTCAATCTCATTTTAGGCTGATTGCCCCTCTGTCCACCCCAACCCTTCTATTATTACTTTTTAAAACTAACCCTTCATTGTGAACCATCTTTTGGCATCACTATTTTGAAGTAATGATTATGATGATTGATGAGCCATCCCTTGAAGGTGCAATCTTGAATCAGTGTTTTGTCTGGTCTCCTAGGTTCTGTATGAGTGATGTTGGCTGCTTCCTCTCCTCATTATGTCCATTTATGTTTAGCCAATGTCCCGATCAACAATCATTGTGGATTATTTTCAATATGCACGTCTCAGTTGGAAACAAGGTATTTTAGACTCTCATATTGCAAAGACATCTGATGAATTCTTCTAGGTACAAGATTCTAGCGATGAGAGTCTTGCAGCTGTTGCAGGAATGTTTAATAGCAAGGCTAAAGGTATAAATTCATTATTTTCTTTTTTCTAACTAAGCTTTCTACAATCCACATTAGATTAATAAATAATCTTTTCCCAGTATTGGGTACTGATACATAATTTTATTCTTTATATAATTTTCCTTTTATTTTTGAATCCTCTTTAATGCAATGAGGCTTTGGTTTATGCAAGTGTGTTCTTAAATACACATCATTTTTTTAAGGAGACCCGACACCCAAGTACCACTGGATACAATTACAAGATAAAATCCCTCCACTTAGAAAAGCATTGTACCAAAGAAGAATCCCTGATCTCCTCTTACTGCACCTAGAGAAGTATCGCTGATTAGGAAAGTAGGCACAACTTCATATTTTTTTTGTTTGGAAAGTGAGTAGTACCACCAGAATATATTATAGAAAAGGAAGAATGTACAAGTATAGGTGGGCCAAAGCCCCCAAAAATGAACCTCCCACAAAGCCTATACAACAAAACACACACCCAGAAGGTGCGGAAGAACTACCCCCCCAAACAGCCAAAAAGAGTGGAAACATCCACATTCACTTCACACTAGACAGAGAAACCGCCCGTTCCTTAACTCTAGCCCACACAAAATCAGCAAGCGCTTCCTCGGCCCGTGACTCCCTTCTGAAAATATGGAGATTCCGCTCTCCCCACAGTGCCATTACTTCAACAGGACATCTAAACTCATTTCTGAAGAACCTGTTATTTCTTTCTCTCCAAATATTAGGGAGGGACTTCAATGGCATCCTCTCCACACAGGAGAGATCAGGCGGCTTGTCTCCCTCAGGAGAGTTGGAAGATTTCCAGTACTTTGTCGCTGCAGCAACCTTGATTGATGTGCACATCTCCAATTCTCAGTTCACACGGTCAAACTTGAGAGCTGATCCAACACTGTCCAGATTGGACAGATTCCTTGTCTCCGTTAATTGGGAAGACCACTTCCCACACATGGAGGCTATGGTGTTGGCCAGATCTGTCTCGGACCACAAACCTATTATGCTCAGGACAAGCGGAAGGCATGCAAGGAAGATGCAGTTCATAATCGAAAGATACTGGCTCACAGAGGAAGGCATCGCAGACACTATTAATAATGTATGGGGGGGTTGGAGATAGGAGAAGTCTGCCATGGCCTGACTTATGAGTAAATTGAAGCACCTAGTGCAGGAGTTGACTAGGTCGGGTGCCAGCAAGACCCTCCCTGACAAGGCAGCAAAAGATAGGATCTTTCTTTAGTTGGAGGGACTGGATGCACTGAAGGAGGCTGGCCTACTGGATGAGGCTGTAGGTACTAGCGAGCAACCTTAAGGCATAATTTGGAGATATCCTCCCTAAAGAGGAAATTTACTGGAAATAGAGAGCTAGGGAAAAAAGGATCAAGAAGGGAGACAGGCATACGTCTTACTTCCTTGCCTTCGTTTCCTGAGTAGGTCACTTCTCTTTGTTCGCTTCTTTCCCTTTTTCCCTCTCTTTTTATTTTTCACCCTTCTTTTATTTTCCTCCTTACTCTTTCACTACCGCAAGCGAAAAGATTGCCTCAAGGAGGCGGCGACTGAACTACATCAAATGCACTAGGGAGGGGAACCAGTTATTCACCACATTGGTAGAAGTCAAGAGACATGCCACACAGTTCTATTCATGACTCTTCGCTGAGTCTCTGAGGAGGAGCCAATCAGACCGTCTATTGCAAAGGATCTCCTGCCGTGCTTGGCGGCTGTAGAGAGTCATACTTTATCCTGCCCCTTTGAGGTTGAAGAGGTGAAGAAGGTTGTTTTCTCTCCTGCAGGTGAGAAACCCCAGGGCCAGATGGATTCCCAATGGCTTTCTTCCACCATTGTTGGGCCATCATCAAAGTAGATCTACTCCAAGCTATGTGGGAATTCCAGGAAGGGATGGCTCATTTGAGAGGCATCAATAAAACTCTACTTGTCCTCATCTCTAGGAAGCAAGGTGCTGAAAGCTTAAGAGAATATAGGCCTATTAGCTTACTCATTGGGACCTATAAAATAATCACAAAGTTGCTAGCCATGAGACTAGATAGTGTTGTAGGTAGGAATGTTACTAGATATTAGGGAGCTTTCATCAGAGGACGAATTATTTAGGACAACTTCCTGGTTGCTCACGAATGCCTTCATGCTATCAAGACACACAGGAAGAGAGGACTTGTGTTTAAGCTTGATGTTGACAAAGCATACGAATGGATTTGCTAGAAGTGTTCGTTGGATGTTGTTAGCAGGATGGGTTTTGATGATAGGTGAATTGGATGGATTTAGGCATGTATCCAGTTAGCTAGATTTGTCGTCCTCGCTAAAGGGGAACCATCATCCTAATTTCACAGTGGTAGGGGAATAAGGCAAGGTGATCTCATGTCTCCTCTTCTTTTTGTTCTAGTGGGAATAAGGCAATGTGATCTCATGTCTCCTCTTCTTTTTGTTCTAGTGGCGTAGATTTTGAGCAAAATGTGGATGAGCTTGATCCCCATGACCTAATTAGGGGGTTCCAGGTTACTCCATAGGGTGAATATATATCCCACCTGCAACATTATGATGATACAATTCTATTTGTGGCAGAAGGCTTGGGCTAGCTCTACAATATCAGAATGATGCTGGAGCTGCTACAGGAGGTGGCTGGCCTCAAGGTGAATTTTAGCAATAGCCAGATGATTGGTGTGAATTTGGAACATAGAACCATAAGGAGGGCTGCTTCTATTCTAGGTTGTCAGGTTGCCCATTGTCCTATTACTTGGGACTTCCCTTAACCCATGGTGCTTTACAGTGTAGAGATTGGCAACCAGTGGTGCAAAGGTATGAGTCTAGACTAGTAGGGTGGAAGGCAAAGCTGCTGTCTTATAGAGTCGTTTGGTGTTGTATAAGTCAGTGTTAGATAGTCTCCCTATCTAATGCCTCTCCACATTCTAGATCCCTCTCTCAATAGCAAGGAAGTTGTAGGCTTGACATGCAAGGTTCTTTTGGCATGGAAGTGAAATGGGGGGCAAAGGTTGGCATGACATTACATGGGGAAGAGTCTGTAAGAGCAAAGAGATGGGTAGGTTGGGTTTAAAAAACATCGGGGATTTCAACTTGGCCTTATTGAGCAAATGGCTTTGGAAAAGTGGCACAGAGGAAGAGGGGCTATGGTATATGGTCATCAGACAGAAATACTATTGTTAGAGTAAAGGTATGGGATTTGTTAGATCTACCTCAGCGTCACATATCTCACATCTAGAAGGGTATATTGCAGAGCAGCGATTTTGTTAGGGCAGGAGCTTTTCCTTGGAAAGGTAGATGGTTCATAGACCAGCCATTGGAGGAGCTTTTCCCTCGACTATGTACAATCTCCATGGAGCCATTGGCAATGGTAAGTCACCTGTTTCTTAGACAACCAACAAGGGGTATTTGGAGCCTAGCTTTTAGAAGACACTTGCAAGCAAGGATGGTAGTTTCGGTTTCATTTTCGGTAAGGTCCGAAACCAAATAAAATACTATTTTTTTGCAGGGGAGTTGGCGTCTGGTTTCGTCCGGTTGGTTTCGGATCGTCCACGGCCGAAACTGATACGTTTCGGCTGAAACGTATCGGTTTTGGCCGAAACTGCCATCCATGCTTGCGGGAGGAGGAGATTGACCAGCTGGGGACCCTCCTCACAATGTTGCATTAGCACAAGCCAGACGTAAGCAAGACAGATGAGTGGAGGTAGAGATGGGACAACCAGGGGCGCTTCACAATCAGATTGGCATACTAGAGGATTGCTGACAGTGGCTTGAGACACCCTTTGTAGAGACAAGTATGGCAACCTACGAATCCTCTTAAAGTTAAGGTTATACTTTGGAGGATCTCACACGAGAGGCTTCCCACTTATGACATACTTGCTACCCATTTGCATGGTATTCAAACATGTTGCTGCCTGTGTGGGGTAGAGGAGGAGAATATTGACCACCTCTTCATCGGCTGTCACTCCTCCCAAGATGTGTGGCGACATGTTTTGTCCAAGATGCAATGTGGCTTGTAGGAGAAACAATAGACTTCTCCTGACACAAGGACAGGGAAGAGAGATATGGCTTATACTCAAAGAAGGTGACATCCTTAAGGACGTATCTCCCCTGTCTTGGGGTCTAAGCATTTATACCCCTTATGAGTAGAGGAATACTTAAGAAAGATGCCACGAACAGCGTGATGGTCTAACTTTGTTGAATTAGGATTGAGACAATGAATAAAACAAAGGTAACCAAAACACGAGGAGGTAGGGAGAACAACGAATGGTTAGGAGACAAGAGCTAAAGAGGAGAGGAATGTCCAAGTGTTTGCGATGACATTTGGTTAAGATAAGCAGTAGTTAGAACAGCGTCAACCCAAAACTTCTTGGGCAAAATGATGTTCTAGAAGTGCCCTAGTTGTTTCTAAGAAGTGGCAGTTGTTGTGCTCAGCAAGGCCATTTTGTTGCGATGTATAGCGACGAGGATTCATGAAGAATACCCTTGTCCTCCAAAAAGATATTGAGGGACTGCTCAAAATATTCTTGGGGATTATCTGATTTGAACACCATAATATGCCGCTCAAATTGAGTCTCAACTCAACCATTATGTAGGACACCTGAACAGTCTGAAGAACCTCCTCAAGAGATTTGAAGAGGTAAATCTAACAACAATGTGAGAAATCATTATTGTTACTAATAAAGTAACGATGACCATCCATAGAAGGAATAGGGGAAGACCCCCACACGTTAGAATGTACAAGATGAAATAGAAGTGTGGAAGTGTACTTTTATTAATGGAATAAGGAAAATTTGTTCTACAATGCTTGGCAAGTTAATAGACTTGATACTGAAGGAACTCAACATTATTGACCTAAAAAATTAGGATTTTCAAAGACCTAAAGGTCAAATGACCCAAAAGACGATGCGAAACATGGACATCCTTGACTGGAAGGCATCACCAATCTTAGACTCAAAATGGTAAAGGCCTCCCACTTCACGACCAGTGTTAATCACCTATTTTGTCAGAAGGTCTTGAGAAACACAATAGATTGGAAGAAAAGTGACTGAGCAGTTCAAGGACTTTGTAATACTACTAGCAGAAAGGAGAATAATTGGAAGAGTAGAAACATGAAGAACAAAGGACATGACCAAGGCCTCAATCAAAGGGATTGTGCCTTTACCGGCCATTGTGGTACAATTGTTGTCAGCAATAGTCACCTTATCCCGGCTAGATCCCAAGGAATAGGATTGAAAGTAAGTGGAAATACCAGTCATGTGATCTGTAACTTCGGAATCAATGACCCAAGGAGCAAGGGAGATAGTGGAGCCTCGGGCAGGCCCCGTCGGGGTCGAATGACCTCGGGCGGGTCCGTCCGGGGTCGGGCGACCCCGGGCGGGTCCGCCCGGCAGTGCGTGACCCCGGATGGGTCTGCCCGGTCGCGCACGGGGCTGTTCGGTTTCGGGCGACCCCGGACGGGTCCGGGGTTGAGCGACGCCGGACGGGTCCCCCGAACCTGCTCTTTTGTATAAACACTGCCCCATAGAATTTTGTAGCCCTTTTGCTCACAACACGTCATGTGGAGAGAGGTGGAAGCACATCTCTTGTTCGTTTGTCGTCTTCTCCGTGTCGTCGAGCTGCGTGATACACGTGCGCTGGACTTCTCTGGAGGTGTGTACATCATCTCTTGCGCCCTCTTTCTTTGCTGCAGGGGTTTTCTTTGTATGATTATCCTCCACCATGGACGTCTAAGGAAGGAATCCTTGCATCGGAGTTCGTCTGAGACCACACGACCCTGACAGTCGTCGTGGACTTAACTTGGCTTTCAACCACCTCGTTTGCTGCGAGGGGTTTATGATTGATGTAATGCTCGGGCTATAGAGTCCCGTCGTGTGGAAATATTCCACGGAACGGCGGTACGTCACATGTTGAACCTCGAGCAACTCGAGTGAAGTCTCTCAATCTATTCGAGGAAATTAGCGGGTGCAATAGGGAGGTGGAGAGAGAGAGCGCGCAAGAAGATGAGAAGGAAGAGGTGGCCAAAAACTCAAGGGTTGATCCCATCGCAGCACTATATATAAATATGATTTACACTAATTATAGGACATGCCATCAACCATTATGACCTAATAGCCCTTCAACTAGATAGGGCGACTTGATCACAAGGTTAATAAACTAACACTAACTGCATGGACAGCAATGCCCCGTTAAACATAAACTAGCTCTACAACCTACACATCCCAAGCCAAGGGAGACGATGATGTGGGCTTCATGGGAAACTTCTTCCTTGATTAATGTATTCTAACGAAGAAAAAGGCTACGCAGGAAGAGAAGCTCAGAAGTGGGGGAGATGACATAGCATAGCAGCCATCCTAGGTTGAGAACTTTTTTTTTTGAATGTGGGTGGTACCACATTTGTATTAAGTATGAAAATAAAGGGATTTACATGTATAGTCGGTGTGCTCTCAAAAGATCCTTGTATAAAAAATTCCACACCAAGGTGGTGCGGTCCTCATTAACCCCCCAACAAAGGAAAAGAGAGGAGTTGCGTGACTCCACTTTACATAACTTTTTTGCCCATTCCCTCACTTTGTCAGAAGTAACAGATACAAGCATGTCCTCAATTCTTGTTTCACTCTTAAAAATTCTGTTATTCCTTTCTCCCCATAGAGCCCCTAGTGTGACTTTGAAGAATGAGCCACCCGATTCTATTGTCTCCCTTAAGATTCCACCTCCTATTCCAGTTGCTAAGCAATTGTTGCACACTCTCTTGGGGTCGAATAATGCAGTGGATCCTACTGGCGATCTTCGTCCATACCTCCCTTGTAAACGCACAACCTGTGAAGAGGTGATTCATGTTTTCCTCCTCATCCCCCCATAAGTAGCAAAGGGTGGGTATGCCCTACAAGAAAGAAGCAATCCTGTCACATCTGGTCAGTCGGCCATGCGATATCCTCCAGATAAGTAGCTTGACTTTGTGGTGGCTCTTGAGAGACCAAATCGGCACAGTCCACCATCTGAGATGAAAGAGTAAGTCGACCTCACTGAAAAGTCTCCATACTTCTCCTATCTCCACCACCACATGTCGGCCTTGCTTGGCATCGAAGTGTAGTCTAGAAGAAACAATAGGAGTCCTTCCAGCTGGTCCATCTTATCTGGCCTGAGGTTTCTCCTAAAATTTGACACCCATGCCCCCCCCCCCCCCCCCCCCCGAAAGTATGTGTCAAAGGTGTGGGCCACCAAAGCCAAAGGGGTAGCTGATATTACAAAGAGCTTGGGGAATGTTGTCTCCACAGTTAACTCCCCGCACTATCTATTCTTCCAGATTTGACACTTCTGTCCATTGCCCAGTCGGATCCTCACACTTAAGTTGATTATGTCCCTGCACTGAAGGATATCTCTCCAAATGGGTGAAATACAGTGTGTAGATGTCGGTATCAAATCCCAGTCCCTATCTCTATTGTAGTATCTCTGCTTGACCACTTGTAGTCATAGACCACTCTCATTGGTTCAAAGTTTCCACAACCATTTGCATAGGAGAGTCAGGTTGAAATCTCTATTGTTCTTGATACCGACTCCTCTCATATCTTTACTCTTACACAGTCTGGTCCAAGAGATGTCATGCCAGCTTTGCCATTGTCAAGGTTTTCAAACCCGGTACCAGTTTCGGTACCGGTACATGCCGGCCGGTACCGGCACATGCCGGCCAGTACCGGCATTTGTCGCCCAATATATGAAGAATTGAATCGTATCGGCCAAGGTTGATATCGGTAAATACCTGCTCGGTACGATACATATCGGGCGGTACTAAAAATAATGGCCAGTGTCTCCACTGCCATGCCAGAAGAAATGTGCTTGGATGCTTGGATAGACTCCAATTTCTTGGCCATCGTCTTTAGGATCTGGAAGATGGACAAGTAATACATTGGAAGGCTATCCAACATAAATTTACATAGTGTCATTCTACCCCCATAGGAGAGGGGCCTTGTCTTCCACTTTGCCAGTCTAGACTGATACCTGTTCACAACACTCTGCCAATCGCTGCAACGTAAAGCACCTGGAGACAACGGGAGGCTCAGATAGGAGAAAGGGAATTCTCCTATTTGACACCCTAATATGAATGTTGCTCTCCTCAAGGGTCTTTCCTCCATGTTCACCCCAATAATGCGGCTTCTTGTTGAAATTCACCTTCAACCCACTGACATCATCTAGCAACTCTAGCATCAACCTGGCTACATATGGTTGGCTCTCATCCTCTACTAGAAACAAGATGATATCATCAATATACTGCAAATGGATGGTGCCTATATTATTGGCCCTGGCTAAGATCCTCTGATCAGTCTTGCCGCTTTCACTCTCATCCACATCCTGCTCAAAATCTGTGCTACCAAAACAAATAGTAGTGGGGACATGGGATCTCCCTGACGGAGTCTTCTACTACTGTGGAAGGGATTAGTGGGCTGGCCATTGACTAGGACTGAAAAGGTGGCCCACCTTTCATCAAAACCCATCTTAGCCATGACCTTGAATAGACATTTCCAGCTGACCTGGTCATATGCACTTTGAAAGTCCCGTTTGAGAACTACTCTTTTATTGCTCTGGGTCTTCATGACAAACAAGCATTCATTTGCAACTAGAAAGTTTTCCTGAATGTGTCGTCCCCCGATGAATGTCTCTTGGTGTCCACTAATCACTCTGCTCATCACACTGCCTAATCTCTAGCCAACAACTTGGTGATTATCTTGTATGTTCCATTCAACAAACTCATGGTTTTGTAATCCAAGAAGCTTTGTGCTCCTTACTTTTTAGGGATGGGCACCAAGAGAGTTTTGTTGATGCCTCTCAGGTGAGCCATCCCCTCCTAAAATTCTCCTAGTGCCTGGAGGGGGTCATCCTTGATTATGTCCTAACACTTTTGGAAGAAGGCCATTGGGAAGCCATCCGGGCCCGGGGCTTTGTCTCTTGCAAGAGAAGAGACTGCCTGTTGGACCCCCTCCTTTGAGAAAGGGTGGGAAAGAGCTTGCCTCTCCTTTGGTGAAAGGTGAGGAAGGAGGTCGTCTGCAATCTCAGGTCTGGTCATTTGATCTTCAGTGAATGGTTTGGAGTAGAAATCCCTGACTTGCACCTTGATCTCCTCATCTGTTGTGAAGGTTTGCTCACCTACTCTGATTGACGTTGTAAAGTTGGTCCTCCTTCTCCCCGATGCAATTCTCTGGAAATAAGTTGTGTTCTTGTCACTTTCTTTCGATCATTTCTCTCTCGGTCTCTGCTTCCAATATATCTCTTCCCTTATGTGTATCTCTTCAAATTGTGACCTAAATGCATTTCTAAGCATCCTAGCAGAGTCATTTACCAACCCTGCCTCCTCCAAGCAATCCAATCCCTACAGCTGATGAAGAATTCTGTCGTTTGCTTCCTTGCTAGGTAGGGTCTTACCTGCACCCTAACCCTTGAGCACTTGAGCTATGTGCTTGAGTTTGCCTACTAGTATAGCCATAGCCGACTATTCCTGCCTCTACACATTCCAAGCTTGCTTGGCAGTCTCCATGAACTCCTCCAACAGCCTGCTTGACAATCGCTTTTGTTGATACATACCTGAAGTTCATTAAGACATTTTGCCAAGCACCTGACAGGCGGCATAAGGTCACCAAGTACTCAACAATGGCCCTCGCCAAGTCGAGCTTTTAGGTCTTTGTGACAAGTGGGCATTCTGCCGAGCACCTCGTGAGCGGTATGAAATTATACATTCACGGGATAAAGTCCATGCGAAATCATAAATAGAAGACGGGTGAGCACTTGCTTAAGCTCACCATTGGCTTGGAAGGTGACCAGAACTCCCCGTGGGCACTAGAAGGCGGTGACCACATCCCCTCGTTTATTTTAACAAGTCAAGGCCTCCCCACAGACACTCCACCGGGGGGAGGCCCCCCATCTGGGGGAGGTCCCCCCCGGCCCACCTGCACCGGGGGAGGTCCCCCCGGGCTACCCCCACCGGGGGGAGGCCCCCCCCCGGACCTGCTGCTGCCATCGGGGGGAAGCCCCCCGCCTCTTGCTCCACCGGGGGGAAGCCCCCTTGCCTCCTGCCCCACGGGGGGGAGAGCCCCACCGGGGGAAGCCCCCTTGCTACACCACCGGGGGTGGCCTTGAATGGGGAGAGGAAAAGGCGGGGAGATGAAAAGACAGGGGGTTACCTCCTCTAAGCATGGAATTGAAATCCTCCAAGTGTTCCTGAGCAGCTCCTCTAAGCTCTGGCACCATCTTCCCTTTTCTTTCTCATCTCGGAGTTCTTCTTGAGAGGGGAGCTTAGAGGAACTCCTCCTCCACTGCCAAGCCCTCTTTTAAAGCTCTTGGTGGCTCGAAGATTTCAAGATATTTGGTTACTTGAGATATGGTCTTTTGATCATCAAAGTTGCTGAAACGAAGATGGAGCCATACAAATTTTATAAATAGCCAAAGTTCATAAAGAACCTTGGGAAATTATGGGAAATACCTTCTGCGGGTCAGAAAATTGCAGAAATACCTCCGGTGGTTAGAAAATTACAGAAATACCCTCAATGGGCTGAAAATTACAGAAATACCCCCGGTGGGTAGAAAATTGCATAAATATCCCTGTAAACAGGAAAATTGCAGAAATACCCCCGGTGGGTAGAGAATTGTAGAAATACCCTCGTGGTCAGAAAATTACAGAAATACCCTCGGTGGTCAGAAAAGTTACAGAAATACCCCCGGTGGCGGAAAATTTCCAGAAATACTCCCGATCACCACGGTTTGCCGTCCCGCCCCGACCCGCACCGACCCGCACGACCCGACCCGACCCAGGCGGGCACCGGGTCGCGCGGGCTGGGGGTCGTGGACGGGTCGCACTGGACTGCAAGGTCCCGTGCGTCCCGCCACGTCCCGCTCCGGTGCGAGGCGGGACCCGGCTCGGTACGGCGGGTCGGGGGCGGTTCGCCCATTTAACGGGCCGAAGGGGGAGGAAGAGCTCCACCCCTCCCACCGACGAACGGCGGTGCAGCGGCGGCAGACGGCGAGCATGATCTTCGGACGGCGATCTGAGCGGCCGACGGCGGCGTTGGGCGGCGATCGGAGGTAGGTAAGTTAAATTTTTTTAAAATGGTCGGGGGTGGGGCGTCTGCCGCCGGGGGGGGGGGGTGCTGGGCGTCTGGGCCGCCGTGGGGGGACGGGGGGGGTGCCCGGCGTCTGCCGCCGTGGGGGGACGGGGGGGACGGGGGCCGCCGTGGGGGGACGGGGGGGGGGGTTGTTGTGCGTCCGTGGGGGGACGGGGGGGGGGGACGGGGGGGGGACGGGGGCCGCCGTGGGGGGACGGGGGGGGTCCATGTGCGTCCGTGGGGGGGCGGGGGGGGAGGGGGGGGGTTGCTGTGCGTCCGTGGGGGGACGGGGGGGGACAGGGGGGGGACGGGGGCCGCCGTGGGGGGACGGGGGGGGGGGGGTGTTGCTGTGCGTCCGTGGGGGGACGGGAGGGGACAGGGGGGGACGGGGGGGGTGCTGCCGTGCTGGGCGTCTGCCACCGGCAGGCGGTGGGGGGATGAGGGGGGGGGGGGGCGTGTGCGACCGTGGGGGTGGGGGGGGGAGGAAAAAATTTTATTTTTTAAAAATGTAATATCTTTTTTTAATTTAAAAATATATGAATAAAATTTGTTAGATTGTCATTGTTTAATATTATTTTTGATGTCAGGTTGAATTTATGTTGTAAGAAAAATATAATTTTTATTTAATTCATCTTGTAGAATTTAATATATTGATATATTATTTAATTCTGGTTGTAGAAATAATATAAAGATCGTTTAATTCATGTTGTAGAAATATATTTATGTTTGATATATTATTTAATTAATGTTTAAATATTAGATTTAATTGAGATGTATTAAAATTTAAATTTAATTTTATAGAATTAATGATATTATTTTCATTATTAGTTGTAGACGTAAAATAATTTAATATAATATAAATAATTACTGATAAATAATTTAATATAATATAATTTAATTAGACATGTTTATAATTTAAATATATAATTAGTGATAAATATGTTACAAATTAATTTAAACTAAATGTAGGTCTATTAAATAAAAAATTAGCATTATATGCATGTTTTAGAAATAATGATATTATTTTGAACTAAATTATATTGACATGTAGTAAATATTGAATTTAGTCTTGCATATTGTAGAAATAATGATATTATTTTCATTGTTAGTCTCTGTTTAAAATAATGTACTTAATATGATTTGTAATTTTTACATTTAGGAGATACAGTTAAGTACTTAATATGGCTCCTAAGGAACGAACAAATGATATTGGGTGGTCACACGGAGTTTTGTTGGATGGCAACCGTAGGTGCTGGCGTTGTAACTATTGTAAAATAGAACACCGGGGAGGAGGGGTGTCTCGGTTGAAGAAGCATTTGGCCGGAGGAGCCGGGGCAGGATACTCTGAGGTTGCTGGGTGTACCCATGTGCCTAGAGATGTGAAACTTGCAATGGCTAGACACCTGCGTGAGAAGAGAGCTGAGATGAAAGAAAAGGAAAAAAAGAAGAAAAGGGATCAAGCGGCAGTGAGCGGGCGCCCAAGTGGCAGCAACGAGGAGGAATGTGCATGGACACCCAGTGACGAAGACGAACAAGCATGTACTGAGCAGGCTAATGTGTATGTCACTGTGAACGATCCATACGAAGCAGAGCTTCGTGAGGCAGTACGTCAGAGCAGGGAAGAGTCAAGACATCCCGAGGAGACTATAGTCCGTAGTCGCGAGGCCGCGAGGACCGGAGCATCAGGGAGTGGTGGTTCATCTACGACTCGACAATCACGAGGCATAAGGAGTTTATTGACTGGTGACTCGGGGACACAAAGGAAAAGGACACAATCGATCAACATCGAAGATGTGGAGCCCGGTGCACTATCCCGAGAGCATGGTAAGCAAACGAGGATGGACGATGCGTATGGCCAGAAGGGACCTAAATGGAAACTTGGTCAAGCTGTTGCAAAATGGTGGCACCACGCGGGTCTGCCTTTCAATGCAGCCAATAGCCCTTACTACAAGCCAATGTTTCAGGAAGCACAGATCCTTGGGCTACACGTGCAGCCACCTACAGCGAGAGAATTGGCTGGCGTATACCTTGATGAACAAGTTGCTGAGATCAAGAGTTACATTGACTCATTCAAGCAGAAATGGACAAAGTACGGAGTCACACTGATGTGTGATGGATGGTCAGGTACCACAAAATCTAGCCTGATTAACTTCCTTGTTTATTGTGACAGACAGGTATTCTTTCACAAATCAGTGGATGCGTCTGGTCAAATTCACAGTCACCAATATATTTTATCATTGATGGAGCAAGTGGTGACTGAGATTGGGGAGGAGTACATTGTACAAGTGGTGACTGATAATGGGTCGAACTATAAGAAGGCTGGGGAGGAGCTAATGAAGAAAAAACGGCACATTTTCTGGACCCCTTGTGCAGCACATTGTGTAGATCTGATGCTGAAGGAGATTGGGCAGCTTCGTATGGTAAAATCTGTGGTCGAGGTGGCACAAAAAATCACGAAATATATCTACAACCACACACTTGTATTGGCATGGATGAGGGAGCACTGTGGCGGCGAACTGTTGAGGCCTGGCATCACACGATTTGCCACCAACTACATCGCATTGCAGAGCCTATTGAAGCACAAGGATGGATTGAAGCAAATGTTTAGAGGTGAGACCTGGCTGAGTTCCTCTTTTGCTGCTTCACGTGAAGGGGCGGAGGTCGAGGGGATTGTCAACACCTCGAATTTTTGGGATAGAGTGAAGATATTAGTGTCATTGATAGAGCCACTGTATGAGGTTCTACGATGCGTGGATGGGGATAGAGTACCAACCATGGGGTTGGTGTACAGCAAAATAGAAGCAGCCAAGCGGAAGATCCTTACAACGTCCAAAAAATATGGACCCACTATTCTGGAGATTGTGGGGGACAGATGGGACAGACAAATGAGCCGTGATCTTCACATGGCAGGTAAACACTTACATTCTCGTCCAATCAATGAGCTGTGATTTTCAGTTGATACTAATATGTAATTCATTGTCTTACGATTGCAGCGTACTATCTACATCCGGCCTTCCAATATGCTCGGGCCCTTGCTTATGACGATACGTTGATAGAATCGGTCAACATTGTGGTAGACCGATTGTCTTTCACCCCAACAGATGCCGCTGATGCGTTGAATGAGGTATACTTGGATATTTTAACATTGACAATATTAAATGAAATATACACTTCATATTTTTTGATAATGCAGATGAAAATATTTAGAGAGGGAATTGGTTCATTTGCGACACCTAATGCCGTGGCCAGTCGTGATAGACTCGACCCAGGTAATGTGTCTTCACAATGTACCTTCTATATCTCGAGAAAGAATTTTTACATCTAATTATTATATTGTACATGATCTGTCTTAAACACAGCTGAGTGGTGGCTAAATTACGGCACAAGTGCACCCGTATTAAGGAAGATCGCAATGAGAGTTCTATCGCAAACATCCTCGTCGAGTGGGTGTGAGCGGAATTGGTCGACGTTCTCCTTCTTGCATACTAAGCTGAGGAATAGGCTAACACACCGCAGGCTAGACAAAATGGTGTATGTTCATTACAACATGAGGCTAAAGGTCCGGCATGTACAAATGGATACAAGGAGAGGAGAGGGAGATTACGACCCAACGGATGCTGTGTACTTGCGAGACGATGACGACCCTATGGTAGCATGGGTTGCAAGAGCCACAACCGAGCGTGGTGAGGCAGAATTAGACGAGGAGGCTGAAGAACCTGGCGAGACACCACGGCCTAATACTTTTCTCGTATCAGCTGTACAAGAGGCAGTCGGGGAGGGAGATGACACCCATGTGCATTTGGGTGGTGACGACTCTGCAACGGGACGTGATGATGAAATTAATTTAGATGAAGACCTCGTCATTGGGGGTGGAGACACATCGTATGCGTATGATGATACAGCATGGGAGCGATTGATCCAACCCCCATTAATTGAGCGTCAAGAGCCACCTCAGGTGAATTAATACATGAAAATCGAATCGCAAATTTCATTAGATAGCATAGTCATATATTTATGTATGATAGCAATATATTGCAGGTCGGTCCGACAAATGACAACATTGCGGGAGAACAGTGGTCTCGAGTTGCTGTACCGCGGCATTCAATATCTGCGGAACCAAGAAGGTTATCCACTTCAAGAGAGGCTAGGGGGAGTTCCTCATTTAGAGAGGTGAAATTATATTGTCATTTCTACATTTGTTAATATATAATTCATTGGTAATTGAATATATTCTTCTTTCAATTGTGTAGTCTTCGGGAGCATCGAAACAACCATCTCAGTCTGCTGCGCCCCGACGCTCAACATCTAAGACTAAGGCACCCAATCAGTCTTCTCAGGTATACGTACAGACTTACACAATAGAAAGTAAATTGAAAAATTATCTAAACAGGCTTCTGCTTCTCAGGCATCTATAGGGACACAACATGCAGCATGTAAGCCGCCCCCTGCTCCACAGAAGAAAAAATCATCATGGACCACATTATTCACCAGCAAGAAGGACAAGGGACCACCATTAAATCCGATAGATTTTGCAGACATGGAGACATTAGATCCCAATGCAGATGACGACACTACCGAGCCTTCTGTTGAGCCCCGCATTAGTGGGAGTCATGACTCCGATGCTGAGAGTACACCGACAGGGTCTTCATCCCATGGAGGTGGTGGTTCTCAAGGTGACCAACGGAGTCCTCGTGAGAATACGAGTGCTGGTGGCAGAGAGTACAGCAGTGGTCATAGTAGAGGTCGTGGGGGCCGTCAACATGGCGCATGGACAGAGGAGCAGCACTTCACACATGCCACGCAAGATGAGGACCACGGTGTTCCACTGCCAGGGACGAGACGGGCAGCTGATCATTGGGATCCCTACTATGGAAGTTCGGTTGCAGACAGTACCAGCTATCAAGGCATGTTGTCTGATTTTGAGAGGATGAGCACACATGACTCCCAGGGATCTGGAAGCTCGTATGGACGGTCATGGCCGCAGCAGCCGATGTATCATGGCGACTCAGATAACAGTAGTTCATTTTTCCCATCGTATCCATATCCTTATGCCGCAGCTACGTCAGTAGAGGTCGTGTACGCACAAGGTTCGCATGAGTATGAATACTACGTACGCATGTACTGGGAGAACTATTCAGGTTCAATGCGCTATGAAGACTATCTGTCCTATCTGCGGACCACATTTAATGTCAGATTGTTTGGAGATGGGCACTGGCCCAGTTTGGGTCCATAGGCTTTATTAGTATGTATCATTTGGTTACATTTAGAACTAACTAATAATTAATTGTACATTTCTTCATATATAGAGTTTTGTACTTGTCATCGAAATCACTAATGTAAACTTTTACATCATTTGCAGGTCATCATGGACGGACGGCGTCACCCTGCGTGGGAGCATGGATATTCTGTTGAGGGTGATGGACATGTGCACTGTAGATACTGCGAACATCGCGTCACCGGCATACACAGGTTTGCGGAGCACCTTGCGGGAGTGGGACGCGATGTTCGTGCATGCGACCGAGTTCCGGGAGATGTTCGACATTCCTTTCGGACACAGTTACATGATAGATACGGTTCTCGTAGCACACCGAGGACATCTTCTTCTACGTCCCGGGTACCTCCACCACGAGCACATGGCGGAGCAGGATCTTCCTCCACGTCCAGAGTTCGAGCAGCACCAGCACCAGCACCAGTCGCACATGATAGAATTGAAGCTATAGATGTAGTGAGGACTTTTTTTACAGATTTTCATGTACCCTCCACCGCAGCACACGACCCATCATTTGTGCAGATGGTTACATATTTTCAGTCTCACCCATATGTACCTCCACCCACTAGGATAGAGTTAGATTATACGGGTGATCAGTCTCATGTATCTGATGATGAGTTTTGGGATTCGGGCTTCACTGATGATGAGGATTAGTGAGTTTTGGGATTCGGATTACACACATGAGGAGGATGAGTGAGTTTTGGGATTCGGACTTCACAGATGGACACGGATTAGTGAGTTTTTGTATTTTATACTTCATGAATGAATGTCATTATTATGTCACTGTTTACTTTTACATATTTAGTAATTAAAATAAATTTTTATGTATTATATATAATAGGATGTTTAATTAAGCAGTGTAATATGTAATTTTTATATAATTTAATATGTATAATGTAGTATGGATCTATTATCATAAATAAACTATACATTCTAATATTTTTAAATATATATATACCATTTAATCTTTCAAAATAAATTTCTTAAAAATTTTAAAAAAAATTCCAAAAAAATCGCGTGGAGAGCCAAAGGGCGGACCGGGTCGCTTTGCGACCCGCCTGACCCGACCCGTCCCGCACCGAGACCGGGTCGGCCGGGTCGGGCGGGTCGGCAAACCCTGCCGATCACGGGAAAATTAAAAATTACCAAAAGATCCCCAATGGTGGGAAAATGCAAAAAGACCTTGAAATATCAAAAAATTGAGGAAATACCACATTTGTGGGAAAGTTCCATGAAAGTCATTGTTCAGTTTAGAAACTGCACAAGTTCATGGCTTGTCTCAAAATCATCAAAGAATGGTTGACGCCGTTTGCACGACTCGGTGGAGCGAGACCACGTCCCTTCCCTGAAGCGGTGTGCGCTCTTCTGAGTTCGGCTTATGGCTAACCATCCAAATCTATGTATCTTTTTCATGGCCAAGGGCTATCATGTCTGTAAATTCAGAAATTGATGAAATTACAAATAAACCCTGAAAGGTCAAGAAAATTCATACTCGGAATACCCAAGAAGTCAAATGACGGGGCTATTTCCGAGAAGTCAATAAACCAAGACAAGGAATACCAGGAAGTCGAATGACAGGGTTATTTCCGAGAAGTCATGAAATGAAGACGAGAAATACTCAAGAAGTCAAATGACAGGGTTATTTCTGAGAAGTCAAGAAATGAAGACGAGGAATGCCCAGGAAGTCAAATGACGGGGCTATTTCTGAGAAGTCAAGAAAGGAGTCAGGAGCGCTCAGGGAGTCAAACGACGGGGCGATCTCCAAAAAGTCAAGAAAGGACAGATATGCCTAGGAAGTCAAAGAAGTGGCAAGGGCTATCTCCGAAAAGTCAAGAAATGGCAGATATGCCTAAGAAGTCAAGACATGACGGGGCTATCTCCAAGAAAGTAAGAAATTACAAGAACATCCCAAAGTTTGGGAAAACTGCAAAAATACCCTGATGGAGGGAAAAATTACAAATATACCCCGTCTCAGGCGGGACTGTCCTTTATGGACACCAAGCCACCTTAAGAGTCCAATCACAGTTAAAAGAGTGATTATGACCATGAAGCAACTCCGAGGGATCGACAACGATCATCTTGGCGATCCAATGGCCCTCATGATGGAATTCAAGTTCAACCGTCCGATCAGGGGACAAAAGTAAATGACATGATAATGACGAAGTCAAATTCAAATCTCCAAATGCAGACTGAAGCAAATTCAAAGGCTGTGGTTGCAACCGGATGTAATCCTGAAGACTCGATTACACAATTGGGACCATATGTAAAGGTCTTGAAAGATCGATTGTAATTCAAATCATATGTGTTCAAGAAATGAAGTCTCCAAATTCTTTTGCAAAAGTATGTACCCGTAATGGGAGATCATCAAGATCATTAATGTCACAACATATAGAGGCAAAAGACGTTCTTCGACAGTT